>JAMXBD010002500.1:0-189997 GCA_024138025.1 Combretum micranthum | reverse complement strand
GGATTGATTATATTTGGAAGAGCTCAACATTTCTTTTCTAACTTAACTTTAGACTCAGTGAGCATTCTTCAATATTTTAAATCTCTATGGATTTATTATATTTGGAAGAGCTTAGCATTTCTTTTCTAACTTAACTTGATGGACTCAGCGAGCATTCTTCAATATGGGAAAAAGAAAAAGAAAAATAAAAATAAAGGGGAAAAAGACAAAGGCATTCTATAACCTATAAGAGAACAAATTACTTATTTTTATTATTTTAGCTAACCATTCTTCTTTAGTAAAATATTTCTCTAATTTATCATCATATTTTCATCTCTTAAAATTTCAATAGTACTTTTATTGTAAGTTTCATTGGTGGGTAACATAAATATTAAAATTGTAAATGAGATCAATAAGTTGATCATTTCATGGCTTTTAAGATTCAGCTGCTTCAAATTTCTAGCCAAATGGTGCAAAAGGTAAAAGCTTATTATTGGTGGATATTAAATAAGCGAAGAGAGGAAGATTCATTGTTTGAGTTCACAAGAAATGACCCTCCTAAAAATCAAGGGCAGTTTGAGGTTTAAGGACCTCAATAATTTCAATAATGTGCATTTCACAAAGCTGGATTAGAAGGGTGCACTCAGATACTAAGGCCTTTCGGATTGGGAATGGAGAAACTGTTAGTTAGAGTAGATAATAGGATTCTAAGTAAGCCAGATTTTAAGACGTTTATGTATGGCTTGGATCTTAAGGTGACTATGTCACGCACCAAGGGTTACCATAAATGTGG
This sequence comes from Combretum micranthum, assembly GCA_024138025.1. NCBI lineage: Eukaryota > Viridiplantae > Streptophyta > Magnoliopsida > Myrtales > Combretaceae > Combretum > Combretum micranthum. Next base: position 189,225 of record JAMXBD010002500.1, on the reverse strand, counting down.
TAGCCTGCCATGCACAATATTAAAGCCTAGAAGTGAGTATTATAGTCATGCAAAATCTTTCATATGATACACAAGATGTACTTCACAATAAAGGGGATATTGATAAAGTAGCATAGTTCATAGTGGCTATTACTTCAAATATCCTGCACAGGAACTCTAAACAAAATAAACTTTAACATGATAAGTTACAATTCTTAGAGGCATTCCCCGCTAATACTACAAAGTTCCAAAAGTTTAATAGATTTACAAAGTCTTTAAAATAACTTGAAGCCTTTACCATAAAAATCTAACAAAATAGGTTTTAAAAGAAATCTACTCCAAGTCTTCGTGTAAATTTCTTCCAAAAGCTCCCTCTAATCATCTTCACTTATCTTAGGTTTCACCGTCCTAGGATAGAGCCATAGGTATTCCTTAGATGACAAAAATGCATATGGGTGTAAGTGACAATATGCTTAGTGAATATATTCCCATAAACTTATTATAAAAACAAAGCAAACAAGTTTATTATACAAGCATATGCTATGCAACAAACACATGGGTATCCAAAAGCTATGTATAGCACAGATTTACACCCTCCATGACAAGGGTTGAGAATGCTCTTGCAGGTCTCCGTAACCTATATTATTAGTCCCTGGGCACCTACCCATTGCAATCAATGTGGCACGGCTCCCTCGTGAGGCCGTATTCCTGAACGAAGTAATTCCTCAAGAAGGAGTAAGACCCACATTTTATATGCGGTTTGCAATCCACCTAATCCAATGCTAGGAGTAGCAGCCTTCAAATGTGACTCAATAGTAGACATCATCACGAGTTGGTTTCGAACCGGAAACCGACCTGACTCGTCACCAGCGGTTCCTGAACCGAAAATCGGCCCAAGAATGGCGGGTCTAAACTAGTAAATAACCCGTCGATTCTGGCGGGTCCTTATAGTTCCATTCCTAAAAACCGCATGATCAAAAACCACCGATTTAAGAACCAATAGTTCTACATCATAAAAATTATAAAAAAAAAAAAGTAAGAAAAAAAAAGAAAAGAAAATTATAAAAAAATTGTAATTATAAAACCAATATTTAAAACTACTTTCGCATAAATAATAAAAAATTCATTTCCTATTCACAATATTTAATGTGTTATTATTAACAACACTAGTAATAAGTACATTTGAAATCATATATTGTTAAATTTATGCAGACTTCTACCCAAAGTAGACTTTTTTTCTTAACAATGTGTGATTCGTTTTTTGTTATTGAGAATTATTTGTATCTTGAATTTTTGATAGTGTCACATTGCTAATATAACAACTAAAAAAGTGTAAGTATAAATACATAATTATAGAATTTTTTTTAACTAATAGTATGAACAATTATTATTAGGCTCAATATTATTTCAAGTTAAAAATTTATTTTGCATTTTTTCTTAGTTAAATTAAGTAAATTATTTAATTGGTTTTTATTTTTTCATGATTCTTGGTTCCTCTAGAATCGGAACCGAACCGTGGGAATCATCGGTTCCTAAGAATAGGGATGTAAACGGGGCAGGTCTGGGACGGGTCATTCTGTCCCAGAACCCGACCCGATTATAAAAGGGTGTCCCAGAACCGACTCAACCCGACTAGATTTTTAAGAAACCCGACCCGACTCGACCCAATAATGTACATTGATTATTGAGATAAATACCAAATAGATATATAAAAGAAACTCTTCTTAATAGGATTGACGAGCTGTGTTGTGTATATATAGACACCAATAATAGCATTATCGTAGAAAGCATTATTACAATGACGGAATTTATAAATGCTTTTAGAAAATAGTCACTAGCTATTATTTATTTATTAGAAGACTTACATATATCTATATATATATATATAATACATACCAACTCAAAAAAAAAAAAATAATAAAATGATGACACTATACGACGATTCATATATTCTTGATTTATTTGTCATTATATATATAATATCTATTTTGTTCGAGAAATTTAATTTTTATACTTTGTTGTGTTGCGTGGGAAAGAAATGAATTTTGAAAAAGTAGGGAAGGTTGCACATGGAAATCGATTTTCTCTGGATAATTGGTCAGTGATTATTGATTATAAATATAATTTATATCCTATCATGTGACTCAATACATGAATAACAAAATGATTATATGAAAAGCATCATTTAACTAATGAACAAGTAGATTCCTTAAACTAAAGTTTTTAATTTTTTTTAAATTAAATCGGGTCGGGTTTTCCCAACGGATTATGAGTACAACCCAAAACCCGACCCTAAACCCTATAGGGTTTTTAGCGGGGCGGGCGGATACCCTATAACTACCCGCCCTGGTTGTATCCCTACCTAGGAACCGAGAACTGGACCGGCTCCCACGGGTCCAGTTCCGATTTCACCACTTTTGGAATCGAGAATCAGCGGTTCGGGTCCGATTCCAAACCTAAACCGAATCGTGATGATGTCTACTCAATAGGATGCAATGTGTGACATTTTCTTAATTCATGCTAATCATATTAGGTTCATTCGAGGTAATCAAGCAATTTATCACACACTCACAATATATCAAATGTAACACCACATATTTAGACACCCAATCAATATTCCAATATGCTTACGAGTCATTGATCACACAACATAAGTCACAAACGTAATCCCACATTATACTCACAAAAAAGCCCAATTTTTATCTTTTCCCAATTAACTAATTCACTACTTTACATGCAAAGGATAGATAAGTAAGGAAATAAAACTCACACAATGATTTGAATTCTTTCATTCAAAGTAATCCCTCCAGCAAGAGGGTATTAACTTCTTTGTCACCTGAAAAAGAAAATACCCAAAATGAGTATTTTCCATCGACTTTACTTAAATTTCTAATTCTACAAACTTAGTTCTTGGTAGACTTTCCTGATTGTCTATTTTGACCTTAAAACAGCTACATCTAGTCATTTTAACTACAATTTTTGCATACGAGTAGTCAATTTCTATCTAAGTTGGATGCTTTATCCATTTCTAAGGTTATTTCAAACATTTAAGGTCATTTAAATATCAAAATCCTAGGGGGTTAGATCATGCTCGAATTTGCACTTAAACTTGTCTTGACAATTTCTGCAAGTTTCAACTCATTTAGGCTTTCTATGACAAATATATTTATTATTTCTATGTTTAACACAATTAAAATTCAATATCTCATATCACATATATGATCCTAGTGATGTTGCTTAAAAATAGAATTTTACTAAATAGTCTTTGCAACAATCTTAAAAAAACTTAGGCTTATGAAAAATAGCCTTGAAGACTTTGTTGTAAAATTTACACCTTATGACTTAAAATGAAAAATTCAACGTGAAATAAAATGTTATACTTTATTTTATTCTTTGTAAACTTGTTAAATTTTTATTTAAAAGTTTGCTTGCCAAAACATTGATTTTTGTGTTTTCAAAAAAAGAATTTCCTAATTGTAAAAATCTCTAAAATTTGTGCTTATGTCTCAGCATTATAGAAAACAGGATTTTGGTTTCATCTTAAATTTCCCTTTTTAAAGGGCTTTTCCTAAGTATTGAAAATGTATTTTAGAAAATAACTTATATAACAAAGAATTGTCAACATATGGGGTTTAGAAAATTTACTTTAGCATCATAACAATATCACTGTGAGCATTTATGTATATGAATATAAAACTAAACTAAAAAAATATGTTGCAATGTTACCATGAACTTAAAATAAAACGTTAACAAAACTAATAGTAGAAATATAAAAATAACAAAATAAATATGGGAGTCTCAGCTCATAATGAAGACTTCCTGGGAGTTGCAATAATCCAGTCACTACGTAAAATAAATAAAAATGAAAAAAGATGAAATAAAACCAAGTAGGAGTCTTTGATTTTTTTCAAGGATCCTTGAGACTTAAAATAATCTAGTCTCCTTCAAACTTAAGTATGGACAAGTCCAAGACTAGAAATTGGCTAGTCTTACATAAATTCACATGAAATAAAATTGCTTAAAATAAGAAAAACATGAAATAAACAATAGCTAGATCAGCAAGCAATATCCTCTAAAGCTTATTTACACTTATACATATACGTACTTATATATACATACAGGTTATATTAGAAAACATGAAACAACATCAATAAAATATGAACATGACATAAATATAATTTGAATATAACTTGAAACAAAGTATGTTATCTTGTATTTTTCCATCCCTAGCAAAATGCATCATTGGGATATTTTATGGAAACTGGATTGATAGACACATACATGTCACATGACATAATATATATGGTAGGTAGTTTAGTGTAATTACCTTAAGGAAGAATTAAGATGTGTGTGAGGAATAGAGAAAGGGAGAAGTGGTGTGGAGGAAGAGGAGGAGAAGAGAAACAATTTGAGAGAGTTTAGAAGGAAAAGAGGTTTATAAAGTGTGGGAAAAATGAAAGCGAGAAGGAGCATTTATAGAGAAAAAGTGAAGAAATTAAAATGTGAAAGAAAATTAAAAAAGAAAATAAAATAGAGGGGGAAAGAAAGAAAAGGCTGGTGCATGTTGGGGGAAGGGGGGGCAGAGAGAGAGAAGAAAAGAAAATAAATAAATTTTATTGTGAAAAGTAATGTAAAATATGATATGTGTAATAATAGGTATTGAAAAAGTAAATATAGGTATAAGAGTAGTATGAAAAGATGATTGATGTGAATAGTAATTTGAAAATAACAAATACTTACCAGTAGAAGTAAAATACACGTATAAATATTATAACTGACGTTTCTAAGAGCCGATAGAATATTATCTAATGTTATATAAATAATTTAATATTATTTTATTATTAATTGTTTTCCAAATTATATTGCCTTGATTCGCGTGTCGATGATCAAGTATAAACCGTTATTGAAAAGGGTCGAGACAATTTAGGTTTCGGGTAAACTTATTGTTTTAGGGTATAAACCCTATAATCTTCTTATTTTTAGAATTTTCTCCTTTTCCTATTTCATCTAATACCTTAAGGTTCTAGAATTATATCTAATTTAGTTAGGGTTCCTTTGGGTTCAGGGTTGGTCCAATTTGACTTTAGGGTTTTGGTTCAAATATCGATTATAAGGTTTTTACCATAAAATCTAGGGGTTTACAGACTAAATTCATCAATGGAAGCTCACAATCATGGAACTTGGGGGAGTTGCATCATTTCTTTGACCCACAAACAATTCGTGCAATGCAAGAGATGCCCCTCTTTTATGTTGTTGTAGAAAATCACCTAGTATGGCCACATGATAGAACTAGAAAATGCAAAGTTAAGAAAACACATAATTACAACATATAATTTCATTAGATGTAAGAGCCTTTTAAGTAACTCAAGTGCATTTTCCTCATATCATATAGATAAGTGAATATGAAGTTGTGAATGGCATTGCCTATGCCTCCCAAAGAACCAATACAAGTTTCTACCTTAATAACCTAGGTTAAAAGTGCAAGAATTACTATACTAGATCATTGGTTACAAAGATGTTTAGAAGGGGTACTAATTTTGAAATGAGTTTATTATTAAAAAAGATGTATGTCTTTATTATGGTATATCTAGAAAGCCAATGTGGTGATGTGTTTACTATGAAACCCCAAATGTAAGGAGAGTAACTGGGGTATATAGGTTTGTGCTTGTAGAAGTTGGTAAGAATGTCTTAGGAAATTCAGATTATCGAACTCAACGCATCGTTATAGCTGATAATCCTCTAGTAGGTCTTAGCATCAATGGGATAATTTCAAGTACAATAAACAATGTTGACTCATTACTAAATATAAAAAGAATCTCGTCATTTGCAAGATGTACCTCTATGGAAGAAGGAAGCAACTTGGATGGGTATATAAATTTAGATACTAGTCCATTGGCTACATTAAAGTCTTACTAGATCAAGTGCATTTCCCAATAACCCTTTCTTTTTTAAAGATAATAAGTTGAGATAGGAAGCTTCTAGTGAATCTAGCATAAAATTAAATTTTAAGAGTGTACTTAATCCTTGTTTGAGGTTGGTTGCTACTAATGTTATTGCTCATGTTCTAAGTAGATGAAATATCCTAACCTTTTATGCATGATGTAAATTTCATTTGTATGTGTGTGATATATTGATTGAATATATGAAATTATCCAAATGTTTAGTTAGACAAAATTTAACGTGTATGTGTAGTTTAGAAATTTCATTGTAATATTTGTTAGTGTTTATATCCTAAGATTTTAAACAAAAATTAAACCTAACACAAACAGATTTTGAGCCTAAATCAAACCCAAAATTCAAGTCTAAGCCTAAAGCCCATGGCCTTATCTTTTATACAAACATCCACCTCAAAAGTCAAAGGAAAACTTTAACAAGAATAATATCAACTTTAAATTTACAAAATAGAAATCCAAAATAGACTACAAACCAACATTTACAACAACTCAAAACAAATCCAATTTTTCTTTTCAAAAGCTCAAACAACCCATTTTGAAGCTCATATCAAGACTTGTACTCAAGTTAAAGTCATTTAAGGTAAGTTTATATACTTTTTATGATCATTCACTACTTATTTCTTTCATGAATTTTTGTCAACTTCTTGATGAGTTGCAAGTAATATTTTCTATGTTAAGTTGGTTTAAAGTAGTAGATAGATCCTTGAAAATGTGGTAGATAAGTTGTTGTAAGTGTTGGAGTTGTTTTAAGTTGATGAAGGAGTTGGTGATGTTTGTGAAGTGTTCAAATGAAGCTGTCGGAGTTGTTTAATGTTGGGAATGTAGAGTTCATGCATGTTTGAAGTTGATAAGTATATGTGTTAAGTGTATGTAAGCTTGTAAAAGTGAAGATTGATGTTGACTTTCAAAAAATGCATGCTCTATTTTTGAATGGGAAACACGTGTAAAACATGTGGTAGTGCTTAAGTCATGTAACTACTGATTTTGAAAATAAAGTTTTTCACAGAAAAACAGGTAAAACATGGGTAAATGTTTCTAAACGTGCTTCTCACTGTGCTTAAGATGAAGAGGAAATTATGACAGCACAGGTGGAACACGGTTCCATGCACAACGTTGTGTTTCTATTTGTTTGTGGAATGTATTTGGTTTATTTGAAGCTTCAATAGAACATAACCCCATGTATCAAGTTGTGTTCGTTTCTGTATACCGTCGTGTTTTTTAATAAAGAAACATAGCAAAACATGGCCTAACCTATCTAGTTGTGTTTCTTTTTTATCATATTTGCAAATCCAAAGCATAAGAATTGTTTTTCACCGTGTTTCTCTTATAAGGGAAACATGGGGGTATGCACAGTTGTGTATCTAGCGATACCCTTTAAAAAAATAAAATAAAATAATTTAATCCAATTTTCAAATTTAAAATAAAGGAATGTATTATATTTATCTATGTATAAATATTAAATTATAATTTAATATGGGTTTTTATTCAAGTTTTTTATTGAATAAATGATGAATGTATTAGTTGTGATTGTGAACTAATATCAAGTTTTATATAAATTAATTTCTTTAACATATACCCTAGTCTCTATTAGATATGTTTGTTAGGTTTCCATCAGGGACACTAAATATCTCAGGTACATGGTGACTTGGATGTTTTTTGTTAGGTTAGGCATACGTTAAATCGAATTTAAACAGAGATGACTTAAAAAGTGATTAAGTTATTTGTGCGTGTTCCATTGAATCCTTTTCGAAGAGTGGCAACCCTATTAACATGGTTAACATGGAAGTTAGGTGCTTAAGCTACCTTAGTCAAGATGCAACGACACTTATAAATGGCTCAGTAGGTAGATGGGGGCTAATAGTATCGGCATATCGCTTACTTATTTTTAAGAGGAAATAATATGATTTAGTTCATGTTTATGAGATTAGTTGAACTAAGTGATATTATGGATTAAGTTGAGTAAAGATGAGAAACGACTGTGATCCCTAGAGGATGCTACTATTCTTTTTCAGCTAGATATAGGGGATATAGGTATTCGAGCTGCCTATATTAACCCCCTAAGTAGCTGTTATTACTCAAGACCCCCATATTCCATAGGATTGAAATCAAAGTTTGAACAATCCAATATTGATTTGTTTATTAATTAAAGATAATTAAATTATTTGTTGCTGCATTGCATTTAGCCTAAGTATGCTTATCACTTTGTATTTGCTAGTGTTATTTGTGTATTGGGCCTTTGGCTCATATTGCTACTTTGCAGGTATTAAAAATGATGAATTTTATTGTCAGTTGGGTTATGGGATTGATTTCAAGGACTTTTTGGACAAATGGTATGATTAAGAATCCTAACCTATGTTTTGTAATAGCTTGGAAAAAGGATGTTTTCATGGTAAATGTAATAGATGTTATGGACCTTTCCAAATTACAATGTATTTTGTTATAAGCTTGGCATTAAGTCTATGTTTTGTAATATCTATGTGTATATAAGTATTAACTCCTTTATCTTGTGGCTGAAAAGATAACAAAGTTTTGTAATATTATGTATAGTGTTTCTCTTAATGAGATATTTTTTAAATGATCCTTATGGCTTGTTTAGACAAACAATTATACAAACTCTTTCTTTATAGGCAACTTTACTTGTAATACTACAGGATTATATGTGGTTGGGCACTGGATATGTTACACCCCGATGGTACCTTAATAGTAGCAAGTAAGCAACACTTGAACGCTAATATTAGTTAACCTTCAGGGAGTAACATATTTTCAAAAAACATTATCTTTTAGTTGCTTGCATAAGACAGGACAAATACATATAAGAAATAAATTAGTAAATATCTATCATCACAAGTAAAGGATATCATAAAGATATTACAAACCATATAATCTTTCTATACAAAGGAAGAGTGTGGCAGCTCGACCTTATGGAACACTTGGCAGTGTAAGCACAGCAAAGAGCGGGAGTAGGATTGGAAGCCGTACAGCGTCGGCCATGCATGGAATGAGACTCTATAACTTCGATGGATAGTGGATGGTGGAAGAAGAAGATGATGAGGAGATGGAACTAGCAACCTTGAACCAAGGAGAAGAGAATGATGTCGGTTTAGTCATAGGTCAGCCATAAAACTCTCTTTTAATTAAAGTTTTCCTTTTAATTACCAGTTTTCATAAAATGTAAAGCTATTAAAGAAAAGTTAAGACTCTAAAACACAGGATGGATAAGTAGTAAGGACGATGTAACTGTAAGTAGTAATCAGTGTTTATTGAACATAGGATACATACGAGTAAATGGAAGTGAGGCCTATGTATTGTTCGATACTAGGCACACACTCATTCGTCACCACTAGTCTGGCTAGATAACTCGGGTTACCAATAGTCATAACCATGTCTAGCCTACAGATCAAGACGCCCATAGGAAGTATCATGTAGACTCAGGAGATGTTGAAAGATTGTCCATTGGAAATTCAAGGACACCGTTCTAAAAGTGATTTAATAGTGTTGGCAATGAGTAAGTACGAGGTCATACTCAGCATGAGCTGGTAGCCATGGTTAAAGCTATTGTGGATTGTCAAAAGAAGATAGTAAGTTTTAATGATCAATACAGGAAAGAAGTGGAGTTCGTTGGAAAGATCACAATCCCAAGAGGAAATGGGTTAAACTCTTTTGAGTTGATGATGGAGGATGGAGAAATAATGCCCATTGAGGGTCCCTGATGAGGAAGAACCACGAGAGATAAGAAATATGCTGGTTGTGGATGAATATCCAAATGTATTTCTAGATGTGTTGCCTGGGTTACCCCCCAAAAAGGCAAATTGATTTTGAGATCGATTTAGCTCTAAATACAGAACCAATATCAAAGGCACCTTACTGGATGGCACCAGTTGAACTGAAAGAGTTGAAAACTCAGTTACAAGAATTGTTGGATCAAAAGTTCATAAGGCTTAGTGTGTCGCCATGGGGCGTACCCATACTGTTCGTAAAGAAGAAGGATGGATCCATGAAGCTATGTATCGATTACCGTGAGCTCAATAAGGTTACAATTAAGAATCGATACCCTTTGCCTAGGATTGATGATTTGTTCAATCAACTACAAGGAGCGGGTGTGTTTTCACGCATTGACTTACTCTCTAGATATCACCAATTAAGGATAAAACCCGAAGATGTGCCAAAGACAGCTTTTCGTGCGCGTTATGAACACTATGAATTTTTGGTGATGCCCTTTGGTTTGATTAATGCACCAACTGCATTCATGAATCTCATGAATAGAGTTTACAAACCACTCTTAGATAATGTGTAATAGTCTTCATCGATGACATTCTGATCTACTCGAAGAGTGAGAAACAACATGAAGAGCATCTTAGGATAGCGTCACAAACTTTGAGGGATAAGCTATACACCAAGTTATCTAAGTGTGGCTTTTGGCTAGATTGGACATCCTTTCTAGGACACGTTGTATCAAGAGAAGGCATATCGATCGGCCTCGACAAAATTAAGGCCGTAGTGGATTAGAAACAACCACAAATAGTAACCGAAGTAAGAAGCTTTTTAGGATTGGCTGGCTATTATCATAAGTTTGTAAAGGGTTTTTCGAAAGTAGCTAAGCCTTTGACCCAATTAACACAGAAAAATGAGAAGTTTATTTGGACAGATAAATGGAAGCAAAGTTTCCAGGAGCTGAAACAACAGTTGGTATCGGCACTAATTTTAGTTTTTCCAAATCCGAAGAAACCTTATATTGTGCATAGTGATGCTTCAAAGAATGGTCTTGGATGTGTATTAATGCAAGAAGGAAAAGCTATTGCTTATGCTTCCTGACATTTGAGACCACACGAGCAGATCACCCCACACATGATCTAGAGTTAGTCGCAGTTGTCTTTGCTTTGAAGCTTTGGAGACACTATCTATATGGACAAAGGTGTGAAATATATACAAATCACAAAAGCCTTAAGCATCTGTCCACGTAGAAGGAACTAAATATGACACAAAGATGATGGCTGGAGTTAATCAGACACTATGATATGGTAATTAACTATTGCCTGGGAAAGGTAAATGGGTTGCGGATGCCCTGAGTTGGAAAAATTATGGGGAAGTAGCTACATTAATCACAAGTCAAAAGGAACTAATAAGAGATTTTGAGAAATTAAAGATTGAATTCATAGGACAAAGTGTGAAATTGAGATAGCCAACTTAGTATTGGAACCGACCTTGGTTAAGAGAATCAAGGAGGCTCAACGGTATGATGAAGTAATGCAAAAGCTTAAGAAGGAGGTAGGAAGGAAAATACTCTGACTTTGTAATAGATGAGGAAGATGTGGTTAGAATGAAGGGACAACTGTATGTACTAGAGGATAAGGAGCTAAGGAAGGAAATTATGAGTAAAGCCTACAACTCCAGCTATACTATACACTTCGAAGCTACCAAAATGTATCAGGACTTGAAAAGTCACTATTGGTAGAATGGTATGAAGAGGGATGTAGCAGACTATGTAATGAGAGGTATAATTTGCCAACAAGTGAAGGTAGAGCATCAAAGGCTAGGGGCATTGTTGAAGCCTTTGCCTATCCCTGAATGGAAATGGGATGAGATATCCATGGATTTCATGTGTGACTTTCCAAAAACTCCAATGGGTTGTGATGCGGTATGGGTGATTGTGGATCGGTTGACAAAGTTAGCACACTTTTTACCAACCAATATAACAACTCTATAGACAAGTTAGCCAAGATCTATATCCGAGAAATAGTGCGACTAGATAGTATACCCACGGGAATTATTTCAGATCGAGACTCAAGATTTGTATCTAAGTTCTAGACAAGCTTACAAAAGAGTTTGGGTACAAAGCTACATTTTAGTACCCATATCACCTTCAGACGGATGGATAGTCTAAATGGACAATTCAAACCCTAGAAGACATGCTGAGAGCATGTGTCTTGGAATTCAAGGGAAGCTGGGATAATCACATACTACTAATCGAGTTTGCTTACAATAATAGCTACCATTCGACCATTTAGATGCCATCCTACGAGGCTTTGTATGGACCTCTGCTTTAGGATGACATAAAGAAGCTTACCATTGGGCTAAACGTGGTACAAGATATGACCGATAAGGTGAGAGTCATACAGTAGAAGATGAAGGAAGCTCAAGATCGATAAAAGAGTTGGGCAGATCTAAAGAGAGTTCTCAATTCCAAGTAGGTGATCATGTGTACTTAAAGATGAATCCAATTAAGAGTATACGACGAGTACGTACACAAGGGAAGTTGAGCTCGAGATATATTGACCCTTTGAGATACTGGAAAGAGTGGGAGATGTAGCATATCGAGTGGCTCTACCGCCAAACCTATATGGCGTGCATAATGTGTTCCTTGTCTCTATGCTAAGGAAATACGTACCTGACCCGAAAAGGATCTTGGAGCTAGAACCCATTCAGTTAAAAGAAAACCTCACCAACGAGGAACATCCGATGCAAATCTTGGACAAGAAAACGCAAAAGCAGTGAAATAAGGAAATTTGGTATGTGAAAGTGTTATGGAGAAATCATGTGTTTGAGGAAGCAACCTCGGAGTCTGAGAAAGAAATTCAAATGAAGTACCCTGAGTTGTTTCAGGAAACAGGTATGTAAGTTTTAGTCTTGAGGACAAAACTCTGTTTAAGGTACGTAGGTTGTAAGCCCCCGTTTTCTTAGCAAACCAAATTCGGTTTCGGAAACCAAAACCCTAAAAAGAATGCTTAGGGCTAGTATGGAATCTAGGAACCCTAAGTTCGACAATACCGAGAACAAAAAGCCAAAACAATAAAAATGAGTTAGCTTTAGAATATAGTCTTAAATAATATATCAAAACATAAAAAGATCAAATTTCGGAGAAATTCATCGCTTTCGAACCTAATCGAGATCTGTTTTCGAAAACCGGTCTCTGGTGCTCAAAAATAGAAAAATATTCCGAAGGACTTTTTAGAACTGAAATTTAATAAGAAATTCAAAAATATGGTTTATAAAAATTACAGTTATAGTCATTTTATCGTATTTTCATTATTACCGATAATTTAATTATCTAATCTACTTGTTGATTTCTAATCATTACTATTCACCTAGTACAGCCAACCATACTCTATTCTTACATCCTTATAACCTATCTCTTACATCCTATTTCTTACAATTTACTTTTTTAATATAATTTTATTACTAAAATTACTTAATTAAATTTAAATCTTACACAACACAACACACACATCTCTCTCTCCCCCCTCTATACTAAATTGGCACCCCTCCAACCCTCTTCTGTACACTCTCTCTCTATTTTTTTTATTTTCTTTTATTTATTTAACATAAACCCTATTCCCATTCCTATAAATACCCATTTATGCTTTTACCATTTCATTCTCTTTCTTTCTTCACTTAACAAAAATTTTGAATTTTTTTTTCTCTCTCTCTTCCTCTCACGCGACAAACACTAACCCCCCCCCCCCCCCCCCCCCCCTTCTCTCTACACACACACACAAAAAATTCCTTTAGGCAAAGGATGTAGAAACACTTGAATAAGATTTTCATGCCATCACAATGTTGTGGATCTCTTTATTTAAGTTATTCTTGTATATCTTGCTATATATATTTTCTTGTTGATATTTTTGTGAATATATCTTGCTACTAACCTTATCATCATAATGATCTAACTTGCATTGCATGCATCTAACATCATCAACATGCTAATCTAACCATTGTGACTAGTCTTTCTAGTATTGGGAAGCCTTGAATATGATTTAAGGCTTCCAAGCTTATATTTGCATCCATATCATAAATGTCATCATATTCATATTTTGTTTTGAGTGTATAAATGTCATAAATTTTTTTTATGTAAATAAAAACTTGCAGTATGATGGTATTAATGAGGATGTTGTCAAAAGCTCAATATCTATTTTTGTTTCCATAAAAAAATTTTGAAATTCGGATTTAAAAAAAACCCATTGTGAAAACCTATTTTTCAACTCCAAAATGAAGATTTTATATAAAATATGAAAGGTTTATGGAATAGGTATCATAAAGAAATGATTTTGATGAGTTAAATTTAGTTCTACTAAGAGATATTTTCAAAATAAGAAAAGTTTGCAAAAGTTAAATTAAAACTTGTCTTAACGCCAACATGAACATAAAATTCGTAACTAGGAGGAGTTGATATGTAAACACCTATTTTCTAACCCCGAAATAAGAGTTTTATTAGAAAAATGGAAGCCTTCAGGAATAGGTTGATAAAAGATCAAATGAATTTTATCCAAGAAATAATCTTAAAACAAATTAACAAATTCGGATTTAGAAAAGAGCCATATTGAAACACCTATTTTCAAATTCCAAAATGAGGATTTTAATTAAGAATGAGAAGCCTTTGGGAATAGGTATAGTAAGGATTTAATTGTGGCAAGAACAAATGAATTTATCAAAGAATATTTCTAAAACAAGGAAACGTTTCAACACATAAATCAAACTCTATTTTCATCAACAACAATTTTTGTAAAATTTGTAACTAGGCAAGACCCCCATTTAAACATCTATTTTCCAACTCCCAAATGAAGAAATTTCTTAAAATAATAAGGGTATTAGGCATATAAGTCATCAAGGTCTTATTTTAGTAAAAACAAAGATGATTTTTCAAGGAATAAAACTAGTTTTTCTAAATCAAGTATTCTTGAAGTTTTTACAAGTGAAATTAATCTAAAAGTTCTTTTTTTTACCAAATATCATGAAGAACATACATATAGATAGGTCATAAAATATCATTCATGATATTTACTTGTTGATACTGCATGTACATTTAATATACATGGTAGAACCGATGTAAGTTTCTCAAAACAATTTCGAAACATGATTTTTACTTACTGACTAGATCTGATCAGAACATTTCGAGACCTAAAATTTTTCAAAACTTAGGAAAAACATTAGAATTAGGTAGATATTTCGAAGTAGATAGAAATCGACTACTTATTTGCAAAATTCCGAGTTAAAATGACCAAGTTATGGCCGTTTTAAGTTGGAATTTCCACTAACTATGAAAATTACGAACTTGAACATTTTTGTTTGTTAAGTTGGGATTAGTTATGGTTTGAAACATTCATTGTGGTATTTTTTTTTTTTCGTTTAGGTGATTTTGAATTGGAGGATTCTTTGCCCTCGCACCATTACGAGTAAAGACGGGAGACCATAGCCGAGTAAGTCATACTTCCTATTTATGATTCCTGATTGTGCTTGTAATTTGTAGTTGCATTAGAGTGATAGGCAAAGATAAAAAAAAAATGGAAATGCATGATGGAAGATTATGGGATTATATATGTTTCTTGATGTATTGAGAAAAGAGAAAAACGAGTTAAGTATATTGAAACTGGGTGATTAATTGATGGATATCCTTATGCCATGATTATGATTGTTTGCGAATTGTTTGGTCACCTATGAAATCGTATTAATGATTACTCGAATTAACGAGTAACATGGACATAATCACTTCATGTTGGGGATGGTGCATTTAATCATGTTGGTTACCTATGATCCATAGGGTTGCTTGTGAACCATAAAACATAACAGTAAATTCAAAGTTAATACCACATGATTCGTTAATCTGCTAACCCAGAATGAGGGTGCAAATCTATTCAACATATGATTTTCGGTTGATTATGTCTTGTATGCTATGTTGTTATTGCATTTCATATGGATGATTAAAACAACTTGATTGTATAAAATTGTTGGATACGTATATTTTGGAAGTATTTACTCACTAAGCTAGCATAACTTATACCCCCACAGCTTTTTTTTGTTGCAGTTTCCTTATCTATGGTTGCGACATAGGAATTGGCCAACTCAGGTAAAGCAAGAATAGGAGTTTCCCTTAGAAGTTTATGTTCAGCTTTTGTAGAGTTCCGTAGGAAACCTTAAATGCTCGAGTTCATGTCAAAAAGTATTACTTAGAATTATTATTCTTTTGCGAGGGAATGCCCCTCAGCTTTCGTATATGATCTTGAATAGCTGTGGTTTGTATTATGATGCTTTTTCTATTAGATTGAACTATATATCTCTAATTGCTTAAGTATTCCACTATCATAAGGGAACGCCTTGCATCTAATACTAGACTTCTGAATGATTGTGGTAGTGATTCCTAAGTCTCGTATGGTATGCAACGGACTGTTACGTTTAGGATACCCTTTGGGGTGTGACATCACGTTTATGGGACTGGTTGAGCCATATTATATTATGGAATGAGATAAGTAGAGATGCTTAATAGCTGTGAACCTTAGATAAGGCTATTTTAACTTAGATGGTCATATAGGAGATATAAGTATTCAGACTGCCTATATCAACCCACTGAGTAGTTGTTGGATTCTTAGTGGTTTTATCTAGGATTGTGAGTACTTCAATATTGCTTTGTTACACCTCTAATTATAGATAAAATTAAATGAATTTCACATTACATTAGATTAGGAATGTGTATTTAGCTTGTATGTGTTTATGTTATAATCATACTGGGCTCCAGCTTACTTTTGTTCTTTTACAGTTATGATGGTGGTCAAGATGATGATTATGTTATATAGGCAATAGGATGGATTTCAAGGATTTTCTAGACGAGTGGGACGATTAGGACCCTTGGAGTTAATGTTATATTTTGCTTAAACCTCATTTTTAATTATCAAACTTGTACTTTCAATTTTGGTCAAAGGCCATACATGTGTAGAGGTGTTCATGATTTGATTAACCAATCCATGGCCTTATTTTTGGACCTAACCATAATGATTGGTTTTTTAATATTCCAATCCTAAACCGATCAATTATAAATGGTTAACTACCTTAACAATTAACCATTTTTTCTGTTAATTTTTTCGGTTTTTGGTTTTTAACCATTTAATACAATAATTATGCAAAATCAGTAGTTAATTGTATATTTCAATATATCCGTAAAAAAATTAGAGAAATTTTTTTATAATTATATTAAAATTGTAAATTAAGAATGTAAGACTGTAAATTATATAAGTATATTATAAATTATTTTAATCTCAAATTTCCTTAGCAGGATCACATATTCATCCATACTATATACTCCTTCTTTCTATTAAATAATAAAATTAACAGATCTTTATAAAAAGAGATACAAGCTTGCTGACACCTTCCTACATCATCATTCAACTAGTTTGCACATATTTTTTTATCAATTTGGTTCCGTGTCAAACCAAAAGATAATGTATTTAACTTAATACAAGTACGCCCAACAAGTTATAATACCCAACTATTTATATTTTTAACAAAATAATTACATAAGTATATTATAAATTATATATATAAATACAGAGCAGTTAACAGAAACCGTTGGTTTTTTATTCTATAAATCGAAACCAAAATAAAAAACCGAAAAAAATTTAAAACTCCAATCCTAGATTGAAATCAATGGATCGGTAAACCGTTTCTTTGGGATTGATTTTTCGGTTTTGGTTTGATTATCCTAAACATTCTGTTTTTTTGCACACCATATATGTGTGCCTTAGTTTGAATTTAAACCATCTTATTTACTTCTATGTTTTGAGAACCAGATACTCAATGTTTTAAAGTACTAATGGTTGGTACTAAGATGAATATATGTATGATATTCTACTCACAAGTGTAGTATTGAAAAAATCATTGCAAAAGTATTAATTAAAGTTCTAATCTTTCTCTGTTACTCAATCATTTTCTAAATCTAATTATACAACTTCAAAAGTTAAAATGAATTAGCAAATAATCATAATACACAATTTCTTTTCGGATAGCCTTGCGTATAATGCTAAGTATTATTTGCAGTTAGACTGGTTATGCCTTACTATAATTTTAGGGCGTAATACCAAAAGTGCAATTGGAAAATTTACGAGTGAATCTGCATCGAGGTGAAAGTCTGGGGCAATTAGCAATTTCCCCTAATTATACGATAACTCATTGCTTGAATGCATTCAGTGTAATATTGGGAGTGTTTGATATGTATAACTATTTAATCATCTTGAATGAACTTCATAATTACTTGGCATGATATAAATAAATTAATCATATATTGCATGATCCACATTGTTTGAAGGTCATTAGCATCATGAAATCAAGTATTGGCTACGTAATGATTAGGATAGTATACCACATGCCCAACTCCTTAGTTTGCGAACTATCGAATACTAGGAAATGCAACCCAGTGTTAAGAGTCAAACTGGCTGTTACTGCTTAAGGAGTGAGATGTACTCACACCGCTTACCTCAAGATAGGAAATTATTTTAAAAATTCAATTTAAATATCTTTCTTTTAGAAATCAACCATTGAGCTTGCTCATGTTGTGTCAATCTAGATTTACATGGCACCTAAGCCCTCTACTTGTGTTAATTTTATTCAAAAACTATTTTTTTTATATGGTTTTATATAAGACCTTTGATTCATGCTTAGCTTGTAGAAATATCTATTATATATGTTATATGATATACATAGATTATGTTACACATCTATCTAATATACATTATCATGGTTTGCATTTTCTATATACTCTAAATTATATATATGTATTATATAATCTTTATTTGAATATATATAATTTTAAATATTAATATATATTTATATTACATATCATGACACACACACACATATATATATATATGTAGCATATTCGTTTTATGTAATAAATGAATTATAATATATATGACATAACAATTATATATTTATAGCCTATAGATCTTGTATATGTATAAATAAGTTCTATATATAAACATATATATCTTATAAATATTTGTTTATATGTTATGTGGCATATATATATATATATATAAATTAATTATATAAATTTATGTGATATATATGTAGTCTATATTTTAATATAGATATTTATATGATATATGGATAATCTTTATCAAACACATAGATTATTTATTTATAACTTCTAGATTATATATGTCTGTTGTATTTATTTGTTTTAGATATCTAGTTTAACTATAAAACAAATCTTGATATATAATAAAAAACTTTCATGCTCCACTATAGCAAATTGAGAACCATACTCTTTGTTGAGAAACAAAGAGATACTGCCAACTTTCCTCGGGTTAGTGATGCAGGTACAACACATGGGTTCATGTCCTCTCTAATGAAACCCTTATGTTTAAGTTCTTGCATTTTCTCTTGTAACACTTTTATCTCTTTGGACTCATTCTACAGTGTGATAAGTTTAGTAAACTCGCCCTAGGCACCAAATTAATCTGATGTTGAATGTCTTTCATAGGTGGTAATCTCTCTAGCAAATCTTTAGGCAATATATCCTTGAACTCCTCTTCCACTACTTTCGCTGGCTCCATAGCAGTTGTTTCACTTATTTCCTCCTCCTGCACCGGTGTTTCCACAAGTTGCTTTCAACAACTTTAGAATTCTCAACATTTTTTATGACATTTTTCAGGTGGTACTTTATGAATGGATCCCTTTTCATTAGATTCAGGAGAAATAACTGGTGGATGTTCAACCTTCTTATCCACAAGCTTTTCTTCTACTTTAAGAGAGACAGTTTCTGAAAATTTGGATGAGGTCTCTTTAGGAGTTTCTTCAATATGCTTTTTCATATTCTCTTTTGGAGTCTAACCTTCTTCCTTTTTCAAATCATTATTTTGTTCTTGATGATATCTTTGTTCTTGTTGAAAAAGGTTTCTTCAAAACCAAGAGGATGAAATTTATCTTCCAATAACTACCTCATCCTAAACCATGTCCTCACCGGTACTTTCCTTTCATAGCTTCTTCTTCTGCAATCTCTCCCATCATGCAAAAAGAATAACCTTTCAATCAACATGCTATTAACTTCACCCTCTTTTCTTCAGGGATCTCTATGTATTCAAAGATCCGCTCAATCTCAAAAATCCAATTCCACTAAGATATGGAATTTCTATGTTTTGGTAGAAATTGTCACAGTCTCTTTGATCATACCTATAATATCCTCTTCTGTATCCGCTACCATCACCACCTCTCCTTTGTGGCTGTCTTTCTTTGAATAAAAACTCAACTTCATCATCATATCATATTTATAATATTCATCAAACTTACAAATCTTATCTCTATATTGACCTCTACGATTTGCAGCAACAGGTCTGACAATAGGATCGCTGCGAGCATACTCTGCCCTTGGTCGTCTCCCATAAGCATTCCTGTTCCTGTTAATATTAGATCGCTCAATCAGATCATCAAAGTGCTGCTCATAACGCTGGAATCTTTGATCCATGCTACCCAACACCGCCCTTCGACCCAAGGATTTGGCTCTCAAGACTTCCACATCTCGAACACCGTCAATACTGACGTTAATTGCCATCTTTGCAGGAACTCACCTTGCTCTGATATCACTCTGACACAGCATGAAAGCGTTTAAACAGAAACCAATAGCAACGATCAATTTCAAACGTGAACTTAATCACACAATTGCTAAATAATTGCAAATTTCAGAGAAAACATTCTCAATTAAAAGTCAAATATGTCAAATATCAATTCTGTTTATAAAGACAAACCTAAAGGCTTATTTATACTATTACCTGAAAATCTCAAAAAGGTAAAGTAATAAATACAATATTGACTAATAATAAAGACAAATAGTAAACACAAATCTAGAAAGGAAAATAGTAAATACAATTTAGACCAATAATAAATACAAATAAATCATGTGACAACTAATAAAATAAGCCCGCTTAAAGGATGGTCAAGGCCGGCGGTGTAGCTGGTCAAAGACAATGGTGTAGTAGCTTGTCGTCCACGTCATTGTTCTAAGAAAAAGAAAAGAAAACTGATGAACTTACATTTCAATATTTGTTTTTGTATAAATTTATAGAAATATCTACTCAAATTATAGAAATTAATTTTATCATCACATTTTACTTGTAAGTGCTTTACAGATTTATATATAACCTTTTAATCGAAAAATGGGTTAACACTAATCATGTGACACAATATAAATGGGAGAGATAAGGTGTTTAAGTTTTCATATACAATAAATAAATAGTTAGTGTGCATGTTGAGGTTTTTGGGACGTGAAACTGTTAGTATAAATTGCCAAAGCTAATTTTAATCATTGATAAATTGATTGTTTTTAATTTCCTTCATTATATAACAATGATTTGGACCACGCATGCACTTCTTGGAATTGTCGTTATCAAATAATCACCTCCCTTATTGAATGCCAAAACCACCACGTCCACATGGTAGAGATGGCCGCTTTGGGTTGCCAAAATTGCCTTTATGACCTGTAGTTGTTATAACCACCACTATAACATTAACAAGGAAGGAAAAAAGGCTATAACATTAACAAGGAAAAGAAAAAAGAAATAGCCCAAGACCAAACATGTTGTTGTGGTACCTCAACTTTGTTATTTGTAGAAGAAAAACTAAAATTTTCTTGATTTTATTGCATTACTTAAACCTAGAAGAAAAACTAAAGTTTTCTTTGAAAAAGAAAATAAAATAAGTAACACCCCTTGTCAACAAAAAGATTCAAGTATAGTTAAACATTAAAGTATTTTAAACGCAAGCAAAGCAAGACACATAAAATATTATATTTTAAAAAGATATAATAGGTGAAATTGTTTGGAATTTTGGAATTATATTATATAAAAATAAAACTTATTCTCTATACAGTTTTTTTTCTTCTTCTCAACATTCTCTCTTTTCACACAAAAAATGATGTGTTATTAGTGGGTAATCTTTTGCGAGAAAGAGAAGATGTATAGAAATAAAAAAGGCATGGGTTTCAATTAAAGGTGGAGAACTCATGTTGAATGTAATATTGTTCTTTTTCTTCTCTCTTCTTCTCAATAAACTCTCCTTCTCCCAAAAGATTATTTATTTGTAGATAATCTCATGGGAAAAAGAAATTTTGTGGAGACATGAAGAAGGTACAACTTTCAATTCAAGATATAGAACATAGTAAGCCATGACTTTATGATGCATGTGTATTTTCATTTCTTTTTTTTTTTTTTCTCTCTTCTTCTCAACAATCTCTCTCTTGGTACAAAAGATTATCACTTAGTTAATAATGTCTTGTGAGAAAGATAGGTTGTGGAGATACTAAGAAGATACCAAATTCAATTAAAGATGAAGAGTTAATAATGCTATAACTTATGATGAATGTTGTAATTTTCTCTTTCTTCTTTCCATAAATTGACTGTCTATATATACTAAAATTATTTTATTGGGAGATTCTAAAGTAAAGCGGTACATAGAAGATCAAATATGAGTAATAGATATATAAAATTTCACCAAGTATACAAAAGGACTTATCTAGGATTTTCTACACAAAAAGATTTCTTAGTTATATTTATCTAGAAAATTATGTAGTCCTCCTTATTGTTTTATTGGATGGGTTTTATAAGTTATTGAATGATTCAGATTTAAAAACATATATGATCAAACTATAAAAATACTTATTATGCTAACTCTTATAATCATTTTAATGGTTACATGATTGGTTAAATGGTCTTATTGATGGGAAGATAAAAGTTTTTCATTTTTTTTTTTGTAAATAATAATTATTTTTTTCCAAATGCAGTTGATATTGGATGTACTAATCTTACTATTTAAATTAAATATTATTGCACTACAAATAATAATCATGTTAATTTTTTTAGGTACACCAATGAGAGTGCGCTATTGACTAGTATTTTCTTTTCTGGTGGACATTATTGACTAGTTTTAATGAAATGAATTTATGCTTGTTGGTAAAGGAACTAAAAAAAAAAAAAATTGCTAAGAAATCATCCCAAACCCAAAAAGAAATACATTGGGTTAGTGATTTCCTCTCCCCTGGCGCCGCGCGCAAACACACACACACCACACCACCACACCCCCCCTTCCCGGGGCAAACCCCATTCTGTCTAGCAGATAAAAAAGAGGGGCAATAAAATAATTGTCCCCATAGTCTACAATTAATAAATTAACCAATTAATTTATTTAACTGGTTAAAAGAGTATCTTTTAGTGGTGTGCTCTTCCTGACACAAGCTATGGCAAATCTTCATCCAACCTAAGCTCACTACTGGCCATGAAGTAAGAGAATTGCCAAGGCGTAAGGAAGACCATTCTTTTTTTTTTCTTTTTTCCTTTTTTTTTATCATATTAGTTTCTTTTTCAATTTTCAACGTGAAAAGTCCTAATAAAATTGACCTCTTATGACATTAGGAGATTTCAAACAAGGATCATCTAAAGCATTGAAGAATTCATAAAAATAAAAAGGGAGTTTTATGAAAAATAAGTGATTTTACCTTAAATTTCAATTTTATCATAGATTCAATCCTTATTCAAACATTGTCGCAAGGATAAAAGCAAGTCCATTAAATTAAAGGAGGGTCCATTAAATGAAAAGGAGGGTGGTGCATATAATTGTGTACCAATTAGGTTTTCGGTTTGAATCAAGGTAAGATTCTAAATTTTTAATGGTAATAGATTGTATAGTAAATCAAAACTCTAATTTGGTGTTTTTATGACGAATATCAAAAGTCTACACATCTATGACAATTTGTATATGTGGTACAAGAAGATTTTCTTTTGTAGCTATAAGATAATGGGCCACACACCTATATTATGTTATGGTAATATTTATGGAAAAACTGTCATTAAACAAGCATATGCTATTTAGATATTTCATTAGCAAACCTTTCATATTCCATATATCCTCTTTATAGATGTATAAATTGGATTTAAAAGGCTTTAGGCCTAATTTCAATTTGAATTTAACTTTTTGGGCTAAGGTGACAAGCCTAGAGTGCTCAACCCAATTATTTAGAAAGATTAAAGGAGTTTTAGCATGGTAGGCTTGGAGTAGGGTCCCTCAAAGTTGGTCTGTCCAATTTTAACATTTCTCAAATTAGCTCTCATACATTACAAATAAAGGTCTTAATGGACTTAGGTCCATAAAGAAACCCCTTTCTATATCCATATGAAATGGACTCTTTTTAGCCGTTGGTCGTTTATTTCATCTGACGAATGATATCGACAGCTAGATTCTTTATAAATAACTCTAGTTTCCGCCTTATCTGGAGAAAAGAAATCTAATACAAATGTCATCGTGCTATTAGATTTCCATTTTAATGAATCAATTGCTTGATTTACTCAAGAATGCACACGATCTCATGGCAACTAGTGAAGTTGATGCTTTCTAACTCCCTTACTTATCATACGCGTGTTAGAGCCTAATAAAACTGCTTACTCATTTTCCTTACACAATTCTCTCTTGATCATCCTATTAGGTGTTGTTTCCCTAGGTTATGTATAGTGCAATAGTCACACGGCACATACGTAATCATAGCATTTGAATCCTTACCCATACATTATTGGCGACTCTATTGGGGATAGTTGCAATTAGGGATGTACATGGTACGATTCAGTTCGGTTTGCTGTTTGAATCGAACCGCACCATATTTTACGGTTCGGTTTTTCTTTTAAATTTGAGCCTAATCATACAGTTCTATTCTTAATTTTTTCGAACCAGAAAAAATGGTTCGGTATGGTTCAATTTGCGATTCAAACCATTTTTTATTCATGAAACAAAAAATATACTCTATCGGAAAACTTCCATTACATATTTCTTATCACTAATGCAAATTTAAACAACAAAATTTTAAATTAATCATTTACCAAATAAACATGTAAAACTTATAAAAAGGGAGGATTCCATCCATTATAAAATTATAATTGTGACTAATCTCATTTTTTTAATTATCTTAAACTATAATGGTATGCTAGGCTTTATTTCAACATAAGATACAAAATTTAATTAATTGTATGCTTCTAACTAACATATTACTAATTATATAAATCAATAAATAACTAAATAATAGAAATAGATTAATTAGTAAGACAAAGGAAAAAAAATGCAGAAGTTAGAATACTATAAGCTAAAATCTAAAATCTAAAATCTATCTTATTTGTAAACAATAAAATAATTAAAAAATATTATGACAAATCTAATTTTATTCTTATAAATAATACATATGTAAGTCATAAATTTCAAAAATAATTAATTTTTTTAATGAAATTATTAAGAGTAAAAATAATATGTTTAAATTTTTTTTAAATATATAAAACGGTTCGATTTGAACCATTGGGTTCAGTTCACGGTCCCAAACTGAACCGTGAACTGTTTTAAAAAACAATCGAAATTTTGATTCGATTCAATCTAGTTCGATTCGATTAATAGTTCAATCAATTTTTTTTGCACAATACTAATTGCAATTTTTGTGGTATCCGAGGATTTCCATGCCTTTTAACTCTGTTATTGTAGTGAGACAAATTTATAAATTTTACTAATGTAAGGAGTGACGCATGATCAATAGGCCCTACTATAATGTTTCTATGTTCTTGTGTGAAGGGAAGAGGATGGTATGAAATGAAGACATGTACCTTATTAAAGAACAGCACAGTTTTTCTCAATACCAACAACCGACAAGGGACATCATAGACGTATGAGACCATTATCCATTGGCTGCTGAGCTGTTCATTTGCTTCCATGTTTAAATAACAAATTTGACCTTACATGGTGGTGGACGAACGTGAGTGGTCGAAATAATTAAATATATATTTTCTGGTATGAACATTCTGAAAAAAAAACATCATACCTTTTGACTTCGAAGCTCTAATAGTTCAGTTTTAGTCGGAACAATTCTGGCCACCTTGTTGTTACTGGCAGTTCGGTTTGGTGTAGGATGTGATAGTTTTTTTGAACTTGAAGCAGGATGTGATGGTTGTGTGGAAAATATTGTTCCGACAATATCCGATCTTCAATTCTATCAAGCACTTACACAGATGAATATTATGTGAACGTTCTAGGCTAGTGGTGGTATTTCTGGCATTTAATCATTTTGGAAAATGAATGGTAAATAGGGAAATTAGATGTCCATTTTAAAATGAGAAAATTACCTTTAGTATTTCCATTAAAATTGTCACGATATTTACTTATGGACGGGTCACCATAATGATATTTAATCAACGCTACTTTTGATATGTAGGAATTTTTAGAAATGGATAAGGGAATTGCAAATTCAATCTTATGTATAGAATAAAATGAAAAAGAATGAATATAATAGAATTTAATCAAAATAACTTTAATAATAAATAAGATGGTAATTGTTATTGGATAAAATGGTAATTATAGCAAATAAGATGAAAAAAAAAAACGCTTTCGCCTTTGATAAGGCATAATAAAAAATCCTCCTTAAAATCAAAATCATTGCTTCAAATCCTCTTTAAAATCAGAATTGTCAATTCAAAAGAACCATAACTCCAATTTCTAATAATGCTTTCAAATATGAAAAAAGAAATGAAAGACAAAACCATGATTCTAATCTAGTACATTCCACCTACTAAACATGTCAGCACTGAAAAGGTTTCTACAAAACAAATTTGGTAAAACATGTTTTCTTTCAAGGAGGAACCTAAGAAATATGGTATTTGTGGTGATTATTGTCATAAGGGGAACATGGGTAGTTTTCAGGTGATTGTTTGTTTGTTTTCTACTTTTTATTTTTTATTTTTTTCTATTAGCACAGGGAATGGGGAATTGAACCTAAGTCCTCTCATATAAGAAGACAAGAAAGATGCTACTAGACCACAATATCATTAGGGAATTTTAGGCTAGTTTGGTGTATAAAGAATAAATAATATAAATGGAAGAAAAATGAAATGAAAAAAAAAAGTCATTATATTTCGATTTGAAATTCCTTACTTTTGACTCCATATGTGTGAAGATTGGGAAAAATCTTTGTTAAAAAAATGATAGGGGATAATTTTACTAAATCATATGTTGTTAATTTTTATTTTTCCATTATACCAAATCAACTAAAATTACTAGAATGTTTTTAAGGATTTCCTTTCATTTGCTTACTACATTTTCAAATATAAAGTGGATTTGCTTTTCAAGCTCTTTTTTATTTCCTCTCGTTTTCATTCACTTCTAGACAGGACAAGAACATAAGCTTGAATCGACTTAACCTAACATAAGTTTGTTGGGTATGGTTCCGTCAATCAGTCAATGACCATATTTTTTAAACCAAATTAAAATAATCGGTTTTTTAAAATCCTAAACTTAAATCGGTCAATCTTTTATGCTTGCAGGAACCATCTCTACCAGCCTAAATTTTGCTCGTGCAACATTTGGCGCTGTTTGTGGAAAAATCCAAACCACTTAACTCTCTGTTGCCTTTTTTTTTTTTATTTAAAAACCCTTTTAAAACCCATAAAATATAGAACCACCCTTTCATAACGCCTAGGACATAGCAAAGCAAGAATCAAGTTGATTCTACTCCTCTACCACCCGCATTTCATCTTATGGATGGTGAGGCTCCTAAAATACCATGTCCTAATCTGACCATTGTCATAAATGCTGGTCACTTAAACAAAGGCCATACATATGGAATTGGAACACCTATGCATGCATCTAGTACATCATAATATAGAAAATGAACGATCGAATGCCCTCCTATAAGCTAGGATAACAAAGTTGGAGGAGTTGAAGGACCTACATTTAGAAGAATGGGCCTCTAGTGCATGGAAGGTCGCCTCTCCAGTCTTTTCATCACCTCGACATAATGAGGAGTCGATTGAAAGAAATTACAAGAGTACGAAAGGATTGCCACAAGCTAGAGCTTCCACTAGAGAATGGTCTTACAGCTCAAAACCATCCCAAAAGCACACATTGGAGGGCCCGTGCTTCACATAGCCCAGTGACAGCAGCCCATAGCACTTTACAAGAGCACATAGCCTCCTAGCAGTTGGCTCAAGCTACTACAAGGCACAAGCTTGACAATTACCGACCAGAGAAAGGGAGGACGATAGACCCCTATCCATATTAGGATCACAAGAGAGACACTCCCACTCTTGCCCCAAAGGACACACAGCTCGACTTTAACAAGGAACGCACATTAAAAGGGATACGTGACATAATGAGGAGACTAACCCACATTAGAAGAGATATGTGACATGATGAGGAGATTATCCACCATTAAAGAGGGCTTTGAAAGCAAGCCTGCTGCAAAAGCACCCTTAAGCAAAACACCTTGTGTTCGAAATCCAATCTAAAGTACTCCCTACAGGAGTTTGGCTGCCTACTCTAGAATCATATGATGGAAAAACAGACCCAGAGGACCATATCACCGAATTCCAATCAACCATAGCTATACACAATTTTTTGGATGCCGTATGGTGTAAAACCTTTCCTACTACCTTTCGAGGTGCAGCTAGGATTTGGTTCCACAACCTTGAACCAAACATGGTGAGTTACTTTTCTTAACTCACTGCCTCTTTGTCATGCACTTTATGATGAGCAAATTGCCAGAGAAAAATGCCTCTTACCTTTACATGGTGCGGTAAAGGCGGACGAACCCCTAAAAGACTATTTAGCGAGATTCACAAATCATGCCTGGAGATCCCGAACCTTAACTAAGGCATAGCTTTGGAAGCCATCAAACAAAGGGTTCTCACGGACAGCCCATTCTTTGACTCCATCTCCAAATGTCAGCTCACGACGATTGAGCAAGTGAGGGAAAAAGCAAAGAAATACATCCGACAAGAAGACACAAGAAATGTCAGGGGGGAGGCTAAAAATCAGTCGAGCCATGCCTAAGCCTATGGCAATTTACCTCAAGAAAAGAATCGACCAAGAGATCGCCATGACCCTAATTGAGTGGAAAAACATCAAGGTCTGAAAGATGGTAACAAAAGAAAACACTTCCCGACGTATAATGAGTTCACCCCTCAAACTATTGTTACACAATGTATTCATCGAGATAAGAAACCAATGCCTCTTACCACCACTACCCCTAATGAGGTCGAGCCCATGACAAAAGGATTTAAAGGAGTACTACAAACGTCACTGCGAGTGCAAGCATGATACGAGCAACTATTGGCAACTTAGAAGTGCCATAGAAGATGCCATATGGCTTGGTTGGCTGAAGCAGTACATAGACTACGACCTAAAGCCAGAACCCTCAACATAGAAGAGAAAGGTCGACAAACTTAAGAAGACGAAAATTGCCTAAAATCATCTTGATTACCCCCGTCCTCGTCAATTATGCCACGACGAAATTAATACCATCATAGGCCGGCCCATTACCTCGATGAGAGCGGGATTGCCACCTAGCTCGAGTACATCTCGACTAATAATGAATGTAGAACCTAAAAAGCTGAAAGTTGATTCCACAATTTGTTAATGAGGACTTCGAAGGGATATAAACCCCTCATCAAGATGCCTTGGTTATCATCGCTCGTATATTGAGGTGGTAGGTTAAAAGTGTATTGATTAACATAGGGAGTAGTAGTGACATCTTCTTCAATCAGGCATATGGGTAAATGAAGCATGAATTGAAACCAAAGCTGAGACCATATGACCACGAGTTGTACAATTTTGATAATCGACCTATCAAACCTCGGGGTATCATTACTTGCTTGGAGAAGAGTTGTGCAACATTAAGCACCAAATAGATTTCTTTGTAGTCGATTGTTGGTCCCCTTACAATGCTATATTAGGAAGGGATAGTCAATTGGCACTCACCATGATCTTCTCATAGTCCCACCTCAAGGCTAAGTTCCCCACCCTAGCAGGGATAGGCGTATGTTTGGGAGACCAGGAACAATCTTGATAGCTATATATTAGAGCCCTAAAAGGAGATCGTATATGCAGGATGTATGCGAAATCAAGGTATAACCTAGAACGTTAGGGCAAGCCAGCTTAGATCGGGGAAGAAATCGCCCCTGACAATAGCCTAGACCATTTGATTAAAGTAGGAAGGACACTCTCTCTCGATATTAAAGAAGATTTGATTGCATTTTTGCAGTCAAATAAAGATGTCTTTGCCTGGTCACCAACCGACATGATGGGTATAAGCTCAAATGTAATCACACATCAGCTAAACATCAACAAGACCCAAAAACCAATATGCTAGAAAATTCGGCACTTTGCCTCAGAAAAGGAAAGCCGCCATTAAAGAGGAACTCTAGAAATTACTCTAAATTAGGGTCATTAGTGAAGGAAAATATCCTACTTGACTAACCAATGTAGTCTTAGTTAAGAAGTTTAATTGCAAATGGCATATGTGCATAGATTATACAAACCTCAACAAGGCATGTCTAAAAGATTGCTTCCCTCTATCATGAATTGACCAACTCGTCGACAACACCTTAAGACACAAATTGCTGAACATCATGGATGCCTTCTTTAGTTACAACTAGATAAAAATGAAGGACATAGATGAGGTTCACACCTCATTCGTTACATCATTTGGCACGTACTGCTACAAAATGATGTGATTCAGGTTAAGAACGCTAATGTCACATTTCAGAGGTTAGTCATCGAGGTGTTTAAAGTCCAAATAAGTCGGTACATGGGAGTATACATTGAT
This sequence comes from Combretum micranthum, assembly GCA_024138025.1. Lineage (NCBI taxonomy): Eukaryota > Viridiplantae > Streptophyta > Magnoliopsida > Myrtales > Combretaceae > Combretum > Combretum micranthum. The sequence goes on along the minus strand of JAMXBD010002500.1, from coordinate 158,919 downwards.
GATATGATCGTGCAAAGTAAACAAGCTAAGGATCATCTACATGACCTCTAGGAAACCTTCGGCCGACTTCGCTTTTACAATATGAAGGTGAACCCACAAAAGAGTACATTTGGATCCTCAATGGGAAAGTTTGTAGGTTATGTCGTATCCCAAAGAGGAATCGAAGAAAACCTTGATAAGATCAAAGCAATCCTAACAATGAACCCACCTAAATCAATAAAAGAAATGCAATAGCTCATAGGCTGGATAACAGCGCTGAGTAGGTTTCTTCCTAAAAGTGTAGATCGATGCTCAAAATTTTTTCAAAATCCTTAAAATGGATAACTTTGAGTGGACAGAAAAATCCCAACAAGCCATTGACGAGTTAAAATAATACTTGAGCACACCACTAACACTCAAGACCCTAATTGCAAGCAAGGCCCTGTACCTTTACCTCGTAGTGCTTTGTCATCTATGTCGATGTGAACTAAAGCAAAGCAACACCAGAAAATATACTACATCAACCACATCCTCCAAGGTCCAAAGCAGAGTACACAAAAGTAGAGAAGTTTTCACTTGCAATTGTGATATTTGCATGCCGCTTTTGCTCGTACTTTCAGGCACACCAGGTTATCATCCTTATCGATGTGCCACTAAGGTTAATCCTCTAGATGCTAGATGTCTCTAGAAGAATGATGAAGTACGCAATTGAGCTCAGTGCTTACAGAGTGTTAGTACCAACCTCGAGAGCCATCAAAGCTTAAGCTTAGTGTTCATAACAATACATTGTTTTCTCCGAAGCATAGAGCAAGGAAAAAACCGTGTGGACCCTCTACATCGACGGTTACATAAGGGGGAAACAGAGTAGGCCTAGTCCTAAAAGGACCCTATGGAATCAAGATCATTTTATGCTTTAAGATTTAGATTCCCTGTGAGCAATAATGAAGTGGAATATGAGCCCTTATTAGCCAGAGTCAGGCTTACCACGAATGCTAAGGTAGAAATAGGGAAACTTAAGATCTTCTCTGACTCTTAGTCAGTTGTTCAACAAGTCAAAGGTGCATATGAAGCCAGGAATGAAGCAATGGCAAGATACTTGGAGGCAATCTCTCACAAGAGAGTTACCCTTGTGAGACATCATCAAAATACCAAAGATTAACAATGTTGAAGCTGACAGACTTTCAAAACTTGCCTTAATTATAACCCTCGACCTAAGAAAGATTCGAAGAACAAATATTCCTCGAGTTCTTACCGAAAAGATCTACAATGGTAAGAACCCACGATGTACTAGACCTATAGAGAGAAGCCCCACCTCCGAACTGGATGACACCGATAGAGAAGTACCTCAGAGATGATACCCTCCCCTTAGATGGAGTAGAAGCCAAAAAGTTAATGTGCAGAGCAACCAACTATACCCTTATCAACAAGATCCTATATCGGATAGCGAGTTTTATAATAGCTTTATGCCAGTGAATGTAGCAATCACATCAAAGCCCAGTCATTACACACTCGAATTGTGCAAGTTGGCTACTTCTAGCTAACAATGAGGATAGATGAAAAAGAATTCTTGCAATGATGTGAATGCTCCCAAAAAGCACTCCATCAACCATACCCTAAGTGTTGATCTACTATACCTCACTAGCCCATGGCCATTCAAAATGTAGGGACTAGACATACTCATACCTTTTCCTCCATCCATAGGTCAAAGGAAGTTCATAATAGTGGGATGCGATTATTTTACAAAATGGGTAGAGGCCGAGGCAATAGCAAAAGTTACAAACACAAATGTTCAATGCTTTATCTACACCAACATTGTCGTCAAGTTCGGGGTTCAACCCTTTATAATAATGGACAATGAGAGGCGGTTTAGTTCCAAAAGAACTAAAGATTTCTATGTCGAATACAGCATTACCCCATGCTACACCTATGTCGCACACCCCTATGCTAACGATCAAGCCAAAGCTACCAACAAAACCATTATGCAGAGTCTTAATGCCATGGTAAACTAACAAAGTGGCAAATGGGCCGACAAGCTCCTAGTATTTTATGGGGATATCGCACCAACTGATGCAACCCCATCGACAAAGCCCTTTCCACCTTGCCTTTGGTTCTAAGGCCATTCTACCTATCGAATTAGAACTAAAAAATATTCGATACAATCCTAAGACGAATTGGTCAATGAGGTTAGCCTCCAAGCCAAACTCGACACCATAGAGGAGACTCGAGATACAACCAGCGAGAGAATTTCTACCTACCAACAGAGAGCAGCCCGATATTATGACAAGAAGGTAAGACACAAAGCTCTTCTCTTAGGAGATCTTATCTGCAAAAAGTTGGAAGTAATGGGGTTAGAAGAAGCCTGTGGAAAGCTCGTCTCAAACTGGAAAGATCTAGTAAGGGTAAAAGAAGTCTTGAGAAACAAAGCCTATAAACTCAAAACACTAGACGGTAAGTGTAAACCCCTGAATTTTATGTAATTTTTACAAAAAAATGGTTTTGGAATACCGAATCGAAACCCTAAAAGCTGACCTAAGTTGAAACCAAACCTAAACAATATCAATCACGTGATTTCATAAGAGATTCCCCAAAAACCAAAATAGAAGATTAAATAATCATTTGACACAAAACCCGAACATGAGACAATTCATCTATCCGATCCCTAATCTAAACCCCTCAATTTTTAGGATAAAGTTGGATTAAACCCTAACCCTAGTCAAACTAGAGTTTCAAAAGTTAACAAAGATCAAGACAATCTAGCAGTTTCAACTCCGGCAATCCCGCACTCTAAAACCCTAGACAAAGGAATTGATTTAATGGCTTATTATCATGCCCCAAAGGGTACCTTAAACGTAACAGTCTGCCACATGCTAAACGAGACTTAAGAATTACTACCACAATCATTCCAAAAGTCTTGTATTAGATGCAAGACGTTCCCTTATGACAATAGAATACATATGCAGTTGGACATAGATAGTTCAACTTGATAGAGTAAGCATAAAAACATAAACTATAGATATCTCAGGATCAGTTACAAGGTACTAAGGGGCATTTACTCCGCTAAATAAAAAGTTCAGATATTAGCTTTTAATAACAACCCAAGCGTTTAAGATTTCCTATGAAAACCTATACAAAGCTAATCATAAAACTGATAAGGGAAGACTCCTAACTTCGCATTTACCTGATTTGGTCAAGTCTGGAGACGCAACCATATATACAGGAACTGCATCAAAAAGAAGCTATGGGAGTATAATCTATGCTAGCTTAGTGGGTTCACTTCTATAATTACATACTCCATCATTAATAGGGCAAACAATTTATATTAGACAATTATACGAAATACACAAGCACGTGAACATATAATACATAAGACTTTCCAGGAGTCCTATATTATGTTGAATGGATTTATGCTCTCCATTCAGGGTTAGATGTTTCAGGCCCATACGACCATAGATTTCAATTTTTTCTCATTTATATAGTGGTTGATTTAGGTGCTCACCCATTCACTGTTTATATAGTTGATTCAAGTGCCTACTCCACTTCCATTTTTTTCAAGTGACCTTATGCCATTAGCCGAGTTTTCAGGTCCACCTGTTGCCTAGCTATTATGCCTTTTTCCTAGAAAGGTATAACAACAAATGAAATGTGACTCACATATGTTATGCATGAACAATTTAGTTATATGGTCATAGCATATTATTTAAGTGAATTTATAGGTGATCATAAAGATTTTAAACACTTCAATTCTATACTAAATCATACATATATTTATAACAATTCCCATTTCGATATTCTTATCATCGTTTCAATCAAGAAAAATTCACATGCACATTCCAGTTTTATCTTGTCCTAGTTCTAATGCCACTATTATTACAAGCACAATCATAAGCATGAAATTTAAGGAAAGTGAACTCACTCAGCCATGGACACCGGTCTCTTATAGTAGCAATCTGGAAACAAGAATTGCCCTATTCAAAGTCACCTAAACGAAAGAAATACCCAAATGAGTATTTCAAACCATAACTAATTCCAACCTATTATATAAAAACTCATAAGTTCGTAATTTTCATGATAGATGGAGATTCCAACTTAAAACGGCCATAACTTGGTCATTTTAACTCGGAATTTTGCAAATAAGGTATCAATTTCTATCTACTTCGTAAGATATATCTATTTATGATGTTATTCTTAAGTTTTGAAAACTCTTAGTTCTTGGAAAGCTCGGATCAGATCTGATCAGTAGCTAAAAATTGTATTTCCAAAATTGTTTTATGAAAATTGCATTATTTCTACCAAGTATATTATATGTACATGCAATATCTACAAGTTATTATCATGAATGACATGATATGAGCTATCTAAATGTAAATCCTTAATGATTTTTTGATTAAAAGAATTTTTGGAAAATTTTACTTTGCAACAATTTTAAGAACACTTGGTTGAGAAAACTAGCTTTGTCTCTTTGAAAATCATCCATATTTTTACTAAGATAAAGCCTTGATGACCTATATGCCTAATACCTTCATTATCTTAATAAAATTTTTCATTTAAAAGTTGAAAAATAGATGTTTAAATATGGGTTTTGCCTAGTGACGAATTTTACACACTTTTAGGAAATGAAAATATTGCTTGATCCATGTTGGGAAACCTTTCCTTTGTTTTAGGTTTATATTTTGATAAATATACATTTACTCTTATCAAAATCAAGTCTTTATTACATCTATTCCCTAAGTCTTCTATTTTTCTATTAAACTCCTCATTTTGGCATTTGGAGATAGGTGTTTAAATGGGGGTCATTTTTAGATCCGAATTTTGAAACTTGTTTTTAAAATTATTTCTTGGGTAAAACTTATTTAATCTTTTTAAAATTAAGTCTTAATCAAACCTACTCCCTAAGGCTTCTATTTCTTTAATAAAACTCTTGTTTTATGGTTGGAAAATAGGTGTTTACTTAGCATTTCATCCTAGTTACGAATTCTAAGTTTTTGTTGGTGTTGAGACATAGCTCTAACTTAACTTTTGTAATCATTTTCTTGTTTTGAAAATTTCTCTTAGTAAAACTAAGCTCATCTTATAAAAATCATTTATTTATGATACCTATCCCCTAAGCCCTTCATATTTAATGTAAAATACTCATTTTGAAGTTGAATAATAGGTTTCCTAAGTGGTTATTTCTCAAGATTCGAATTTCAAAAATCATTGTTTGATAGAAACAAAGTAGATCTTGAGTTTTGCAACACCTTCATTAAGACTATCATATTGTAAATCTTTTATGTATATAAGACAAATAGCTATGGCATTTAAGTACTCTAAACAAATAGATCTACTATATTACTCATGTCATGGATGCAAATGCAAAAAAAAAAAAAAAAAAATATGTAGGTGAGTTTAATGAAAGAGTGTATGTACAAAATATCTATAAGAACAATATTTAGCAATAATATAGCAAAATAATAGTATGGCAACTTAAATATCAAAATCCATAACATTGTGGTGGCAAGGATCTCATGTTTAGGTATTTCCACATCCCTAGCATAAAAGCTCATGGGGATTTTAGTAGAACCACACGTGTATGATCTTGCCATTACATGTTTTAATGTGGTAGGGTCAAGATCTATTACCTATTTAGATGTGTGGAGCAAGAAAACTTAAAGAAAAATTGTGTGTGTATGTGTATGTGTATGTGTGTGAGGGAGAGGAGGCTCACGACAAGAATAGGGAAAGAGAGAAGAGAAAAACTTTTCAAAAGTTTGATTTTGTGAAGAAAGAGAAATAGTGAAAAGTTGAAAGTATAAAGGTGTTTATATAGCAAATGAAATTAGGGTTTGTGTAGATAAAATAAAGGAAGAAAATAAAAGAAATTGAAGGCATAAGGGTGTAGAGAGGGAGGGGAAGGGGGAGGGGAGGATTGTGGGGTGGGTGGGGTGTGGGGTGGGGGTTCATGCCGGTTCTAGCCTAGGAAGAGTAGAGAGATGTGTTGATTTATTTTGTATAATAAAATTCAAATTTAATAAATAATTAAGTAAGTATAAAGTTGTATTGGAAAAGAAAAATGTAAGGAAAATGATGTACGAGTAAGAATGTAAGTATAGGGTATGGGTGGTTATACTTAGTGAATAGTGTGAAAGAAATCAAAAGTTGATTAGATAATTAAATTATCGGTAGTAATGAAAATATGAAAAGGCTATAACTATAATTTATAACTCAAAAAATATTATAATTATATTTTTGAACTCCTTATTAAATTTCGGTTCTAACAAGTCCTATATATTATTTTTCTATTTCCGAGTCTTGAGGACCAGTTTTCGAGAACAGATCCGATCGGGTCTGAAACGAATGAATTTCTTTGAAATGATTCTTTATGTTTTGATAAATTATTAGGGCTATATTCTAAAGCTAACTCATTTTTGTTGATCCAGGGTTTCGCCCTCGGAATTGCCAGACTTAGGGTTTCCAGGTTCGGCTAGTCCTAGGGTATTCTTTTAAGGTTTCGTTTTCCAGTTCTAATCTTCGAAACCGAATTCAGGTTGCTAAGAAAACGAGGGCTTACAACCTACCACCTTAAATAGAGTTTTTTCCTCAAAACTGAAACTTAGGTACCCCTTTCTTGAAACGACTCAGAGCACTTTCTCGACTTTCCTCCTTAGCCTCTCAAGTTGCCTCCTCCAGTGCGTGGTTCCTCTATAATACTTTCACTTAGCGGATTTCTTTATCACGTAACCTTTTTGTTTCTTTAGCAGATTTACCCCTCCATACGAAAGTTAGGGAATTGGTGATGAAGATCTATGACCTCTACTACTAGTCCCAGGTCCCCACCCAAAGCGTTCGGTTGGCTTGGCTCCGAATCTAGGGTCGCATTCCCAAGCGATTTGGATTCTCTAGGAAGGACCATGGCCCGTGACCCACCACGATAATAGCCAATCAAACTCTACGTGTAGGAGTAGTAGCCTTCTGAAAGAGATGTGACTCGATGGATGCCATACGTGAGTGTTTTATTTTTCTTAGCCAAACCTTATTAAGGTTTATTGTGGGGGGGGGGGGGGGGGGGGGGGGGGGGGGATATTCTTAATTCTCATTTCATACATAAGCATAGAATCACATATATACATATTTCTAAATTCTTAATACATATCCATTTTTATCTTTTCTTAGAATACTAATGCCATACTTTACAAGCACAAGCAAGGTAACGAAATTAAGAGGAATAACTCACTCGTCCATTTCGCAATCTTCTTAGTCGTAGCAAATTTTTAGGAAGGGCAATCTCGTATCCTTCGTCACTAGACAAAAGAAATACCCGAGATGAGTATTTCATAAAAATTCTACTTAAACTTTCTAATTCTATTTCACTATGTTCGTTAAAATCATATAGAATGAAATTCTAATTTAAAATGGCCATAACTTGCTCATTTTAACTCGGAATTTCGCATATAATATACCGTTTTCTACCTATTTGAAAAGATCTATCTATTTCTAAGGTTATTTTTATCATATAAGGTCTTTTAGGTTTCAAAACCATAGGGTGAAGATTTGAAACTAACATTTCTAGATTTTACAAAACAATTTTCCAACTCACCTTCATTCAAAAATCCTTTAATAATATATATATATATAATATATATGATTGATAAACACCTTTAGTATATAGATAAGTTCACTTTATATGCAAAAATTCTAATGGTAGTGTCTCAACAATTTATTTCATAAAACAATTCATTTTGAAGTGTTAAAACTTAACTTGACAAGTTTTCTTTTCAAGTATTTTGAAGAAACTTTATATTTTCCTAGGTTATTATAAATGAGTACATTTTTATTTTATTTTTCTCATTCCTTTTTCCAAAACAAGTAAATTTTCCTTTAATTTTGGTCTTTCAGAATTTCTACTTCTAGTGATAAAAGATCAAAGTTATCAAAAATCTATTAAGTTGTTAATAATCTATTTATAAATTTGCATTTAGAATGGTGTTAGAAAATTGGTCTTTTCTTTTTATATTTATTGTTTAGAATATAAGTTCTTATTTTCTAAGACTTTATCTTTTATTTCCTCTACAAATTCAATTTGAAAATAATCCTCTTTATTGATAAAATCCTTTGTTTTTGATCTTATCATACTTGTATTCTTTGAAAATAAGTTTCTTCGTTAGAAACTTGAAAATCATTATTTTCCTAGGTAGGTTTATAACTTTATAGGTTGTTTTTTATCGTAACTTGAAAATTAGTTGCTTCTTGGTTTTGTTATGGAGTTGAAAAGAGTTTAATCTTAAGCTTTTTGCGAAAACTTTGAAAATTAACACATTATTTTACTAAAACTTAGGTTATCATATTATAAAAAGAAACTATTTATTTCTTATGTTTCCTTGGTAAAGCTATCTTTGTTATTTAAGAAAAATTTGAGAAAACTTGTATTACTCTATTTCTACATTGTTGATAATAACTCCATTATTTAATGACAAATCACATAATAGAAAATTTAATTTTAAGTAAAATTCTACTTTTAAATTTAGTTGAGATACTATCATTATGTAGATGCAACTATTATGAGCATGTAAAATAAGAATATGAGAAAATTGTAGAAACAAATAATAATAAGCAAGATAATAATAATAAAAATATCAAGTATTGGAAACTTTAGCTTCATCAAGGTATCCCGGTCAAGTATTGGGAGCTTTAGATTCATCAAGACATCCCGGGACTAATAATTGATTAGTCCCAAAAGGAATGAAGAAAATAAAGAAAAGGTAATTTTGACTTGATATGGACAAGTCTAAGACTAAAAAACTATTCTTAAAAGAACATGAAATAGATAAACTACAAAGCATGAAATTAAACAAGAAATTAGCATAATAACAATCATAAAATCAACATATATATGAACATAATAACAACATAATAAATTTTGAATTTCATGTACAAAAACAAAACATGAACATGTTGTTACTTTTACTACTCATATGAGTTTTAAAACAACACTATAGCCATGTTAAGTTACATGACATGGGTAAATAAATGGTTGAAAGAAATTTATTGTCACACCCCGCCCCCGCAGGCGACGGCGATGTGATGCAAGGGCAGACAAACCCACCACTGACCCCCTAGTGATAATGACCGACACCACCATTGCATCATGGTGATCCCAACCAACGCATGCCCCGCAGGATACTACATGCACTATAGGTATTGTTACCCTCAGGATGGATTGACCCTAGTCTGCAGCCTCTAGGGATCGAACCCATGACCTGAGGATTTTGCCTACCCCAAAGGCAGCTCCTCTTACCAGTTGAGCTGCAGCTCAATTAGTAAGAGGTGCTGCCTTAGGGGCAGGCAAAAGCCTTAGGTCTAGGGTTCGAATCCTAGAGTTTGCAGACTGGATTCAACTTGCCTAAGGGTAACAATACCTATAGTGCCTGTGATACCCGTGGGGCATGCGTTGGTTGGGGTCACTATGATACAATGGTGGTGTCGGCCATTATCACTAGGGGGCCTGGGGCAGCTGGCTGCCTGGCATCACATCGCGTCGCCTGCGGAGGAGGGGTGTGACATAAAAAAGGTGCCTTTTATGCCACACCCGCCCCCGGTGATGTGATGCCACCACTGGCCCCTAGTGATAATGGCGACACACCATTGCAACATGGTGACCCCAATCAACGCATGCCCACAGGGTATCACAGACACTATAGGTATTGTTACCCCTAGGCAGAGTTGAATCCAGTCTGCAAACTCTAGGATTCGAACCCCAGACCTAAGGCTTTTGCCTGCCCCTAAGGCAGCACCTCTTACCAATTGAGCTGCAGCTCAACTGGTAAGAGGAGCTGCCTTTGGGGTAGACAAAAGCCTTAGATCATGAGTTCGATCCCTAGAGGCTGCAGACTGGGGTCAATCCATCCTGAGGGTAACAATACCTATAGTGCCCGTGGTACCTGCGGGGCATGCGTTGGTTGGGGTCACCATGATGCAATGGTGTGTCGGCCATTATCACTAGGGGGCCAGTGGTGGGTTTGCCTACTTTGGCATCGCATGGCCGTCGCTTGCGGGGGTAGGCTGTGACATAAAAAGGCACAGGGTACCACGGGCACTATAGGTATTATTACCCTTAGGATGGATTGAACCCAGTCTGCAGCCTTTAGGATTGGAACCCATGACTTGAAGCTTTTGCCTGACCCAAAGGTAGCACCTCTTACGATTGAGCTGCAGCTCAACTGGTAAGAGGTGCTGCCTTTGGGGCAGGCAAAAGCCTCAGGTGATGGGTTCGAATCCTAGAGGCTGCCGACTGGATTCAACTCTGCTAAGAGTAACAATACATATAGTGCCCGTGATACCTTGCGGGGCATGCATTGGTTGTGGTCATCATGATGCAATGGTGGTGTCGACCATTATCACTAGGGGGCCAGTGGTGGGTTTGCCTGCCCTAGCATCGCATCGCCGTCGCCTACGGAGGTGGGGTGTGACATACTTTTTATGTCACCCCCGCCCCCGCAAGCGACGGCGATGTGATGACAGGGCAGACAGCTGCCACAGGCCCCCTAGTGATAATAGTCGACACCACATTGCATCATGGTGACCTCAACCAATGCATGCCCGCAGGGTATCACGGGCACTATAGGTATTATTACCTTAGGTAGAGTTGAATCCAGTCTGCAGACTCTAGGATTCGAACCCAGACCTAAGGCTTTTGGCTACCCCTAAGGCAAAACCTCTTACCAGTTGAGATGCAGCTCAATTGGTAAGAGGTGCTACCTTTGGGGCAGGCAAAAGCCTCAGGTCATGGGTTCGATCCCTAGAGGCTGCAGACTGGGGTCAATCCATCCTGAGGGTAACAATACCTATAGTGCCCGTGATACCCTGCGAGCATGTGTTGGTTGGGGTCACCATGATGCAATGGTGGTGTCAGTCATTATCACTAGGGGGCCAGTGGTGGGTTTGTCTACCCTGACATCACATCGCAGTCGTTTGCGGGGGCAGGGTGTGACATAAAAAGGCGCAGAGGGGTGTGACATAAAAAGCACCTTTTATGTCACACCCGCTCCCTCAGGCGACGGCGATGTGATGCCAGGGCATATAACCACCGCTGGCCCCCTAGTGGTAATGGCCGACACACCATTACATCATGGTGACCTCAACCAACGCATGCCCCAACAGGTACCACGGGCACTATAGGTGTTGTTACACTTAGGCAGAGTTGAACCTAGTCTGCAGACTCTAGGATTCGAACCCCAGGGTGAGAGGTGCTGCCTTTGGGGCAAGCAAAAGCCTTAGGTCTGGGGTTCGAATCCTAGAGTCTGCAGACTGGATTCAACTCTGCCTAAGAGTAACAATACCTATAGTGCCCGTGGTACCCATTGGGGCATGCGTTGGTTGGGGTCACCATGAAGCAATAGTGGTATCGGCCATTACCACTAGGGGGCCAGCGGTGGTTGTTTGCCCTGGCATGACATCGCCGTCGCTTGAGGGGACGGGATGTGACATTTACCTAAAATGTTTATGTGGTATGAAGATGGTAGATGAATGAGGTATTATGTAGGTAGTGATATGTGGTAGATAGTTTGTGTATAAAGGAGGATTTTTCTGAAGAATTGGTTTAAGAGAGTTTTGGTGGAGAGAAATTTTGGAGAGAGGATTTGTGGAGAGATTTTGGGAGAGTTTTGGTAGTGAAATGAGTTGTGTGAAAGAATGAAGGAGAAATGGGGTATTTATAGAGTTTTGGAGTGAAAATTAGATATAATTAAATTAATTGAAAAAAAATAATTGGAGAGGGAAGAAAGACAGGGGATGGACGACAAAGAGGGAGGGAGAGAGAGAAAATTGATTAAAAATTAATTTTTGAAGAAAAGTATAAGAGAAGTTTAGTAATATGTGGTGTAGAATTTTTATGGGAAAAGAAAATTGTAAGAAATAGGTATGTAGGTATAAGAATAGGTAGTAGAAAAAGTAGAGATAGATAAATAGTAATGAATAATAGAAAAGTACTATGAATAGTAAACTAGACAATTAAAATACCGGTAGTAATAAAAATATTCCTATAGATGCGTTATCTATAATTTTTAGCTACCGAAAAATTCTAAAACTGATATTTTTGGATTCTTTATATTTTTACGAGTCTATTGGTATTAACGGAATATTTTTGCAATCCAGTGTACCAAGGCACGGTTTTTGAAAACTGATCATGTTCGAATCTGAAGGATATTAGAATTTTGCAAATCTGACATTTTTAAGCTTCTCTATATTATTATGAACTATTATCAAAAATTATTTTCCATTTCGTTGTTTAGGGTTTAAGAGCGCGGGATTGCTAAATCTTCAACACTAGGATTTGTTGTAAGCTTTGTTGACTTTTAGGGTTCTGGTTTAATTTCCGGTTTTGTTGAGTTATTCGTAAGATCATAAAATTTTGGGGTTTGTCCGTATTATATTTTTAGTTCAATGTCTATGGTTCATTTCATTTTATTTGTGATTATTTAATATTTTTTTGTTCTTGGGATCGTTTAACCGCCTAAGGTTATGAGTTGACTCAGTTTGACTTTTCGTGGAAATTGAATTTTTTTTATTTTAAAATTCACCGAAAGATTTAAGGTATTGGTATTTCGTTATCAAATATTATTTGGATATGTCGTCTTGATTTACATGCTAGGAATCAGATAGATGATTTGATTGGTGTATGGATGTCAAATTAACCAATAGTTGGATTTTCTATTTTGTTTTGAGGGTTGTCTTTTTCTCAAGATTAGGAATTCTCGTGTTTGACCTTATTTAGAATTTGGTTTTATTTAGGAATTCTCTTGGGTTGATCTTCCCAGTTTCGATTTTTAGTTTTCGACTTCTATGATAATTTTCTAGAAATTATGAAAATTTTCAGGGGTTTACACGAGGCTTGGAACACATGTTGCATTCTGTGATAGATTTAGGGGCAGGGTCAAATTGACATGCCAGATCTCTAACTCCTTTCAGTATCTCAAAGGGTCCAATATATCTCAAACTAAACTTCCCTTGTGTACGTACTCTTCGTACATTCTTAATGGAATTCACATTCATGTTCACATGATCAACCACTTGAAATTCGAGAACTAGTCTCTCTAAATCTGACTAACTCTTCTTCCTGCCTTGAGTTTCTTTCTTCCTTTACTGTACATTTCTCATTTTATTCGCCGCCTTTTGTCTTAAGTTTAACCTAATAGTAAGCTTCTCTACATTATCCCAAAACAGATATGTCCCATGACGCCATCCATACAAGGTTTCGTAAGGTGGCATCTGAATGGTAGAGTGATAGTTGTTATTGTAAGTAAACTCAATTGTCGGTACATAATTATTCTGGCTTCCCTTGAATTCCCAAATCACATGTTCTCAATATGCCTTCTAGGGTTTGGATTGTCCATTCAGACTGTCCATCAGTGTGAGGGTCATAGGCGGTGCTAAAATGTATCTTTGTACCCAAACTCTTTTGTAGACCTATCTAGAACTTATGAACATTGGGTCTCGATCTAATATAATTCCCGCGAGTACACCATGTGGTTGCACTATTCCTCGAATGCAAAACTTGGCTAGCTTGTCCATAGGGTATGTGTCACACCGCAAAGAGTGCCCTACATGTGACAGTCTGCCACACTCGACATTTAAACTCAAGTAAGACAACCTTAGTCTTCCCTTGAGTTCAAATATCGGGTGTAAGGCTCACTCTCAACATACAGAGACCATACTTTGCTTCGTAGTAGTTTAAGGAGACATACATAGCAACAAGAATGTAAATCATGACTGTCTAATAGAGAACTATTCTATTACATGAACTAGGGGGCATACCCCCATTAACAATGCTAAGAATTCTCAGGCTCACAAAATTCCTTGTATTATCCTTCAGGCACTGGTTAGGGGAAACAGGATTAGAAGTCCATTTCTACTTTTAGGACTCAGCCTTATTGAAAGCTCCTTAACATCTAAGAGCTGTACCTGATGTCCACGGGTCCTCAGAGATAGCCAAAGGTATTCATACTACAACAGGAAACTATTGGGGTATAAGCTACACTAGCTTAGTGAGTGAAAACTTCCGAATCACAATTAAGACAAACATTCAAGCAAGTAATTAATCAATCAAGTGAAATGCATCAAACAAGTGAGTAGACAAACATATGACCAGTCGGAAGTCATATGTGGATGGACTTGCGCCCTCCATCCCTGGTTAGCAGATTTTCGAATCCTGCGGTACGACGCCTTTTAAGCTCACGGTCAACTGAACAATAATTCATTTTATAGATCACAATTAACCAACATATATTCGTTTTATGGATCACGATTAACCAACATATATTCGTTTTATGGATCGCGAAAAACCAACAATGCTAATGCTCCATCCCCATTGTGATATGCATGAGTTCAGTTATATTTGAAGCCCAATAATCAATTAATCAAATTCTTTTAGGTGGCCAAGCAATATTCGCAGACAATCAATTCTAGTTCATCTCTATACAAGCAATAACTTATCACCCGACTTCGATATTCTTAAAGTTCAACTTCACATATCAACAACAGACAATCATAATTCCCAACTAACTCCATCATACATAATCATTCTTTTCATCTTTACTTAGCAACTAGTGCGGCTATCATTACAATTACAAGCAATAATTGAAATCGGAAGAGGAACTCACTCGGCCATGGTACGCCGGTTTCTTAATAACGGTAGTCAGGTGATAGGGTATCGTCGTGCTTGGGATCTACTAAATAAGAATAGCCTACTAAGAATCTCATCACTTCACTAATTCAAGCTATGCATCTAAACTACTCAAAATCGTGATTCTCGCTATTTGCGGAGGTTCCAACTTAAAACGGCCATAACTTAGTCGTTTTAACTCAGAATTTGGCAAATTTTATATCGATTTCTATCTACTTCGAATGATATATCTATTTCTAATATTATTTTCAAGTTTTAAAGACATTAGGGTCACAAAACAGAGGGATCAGATCTGTACTGTAACGTTTCCATTTCAGAAAAATTGTTTTGCATTTAGTAAAAATGTTTCTAGTTGATAACTCGTGCATAGATGGAATATGAATGAATTCCTAGTATGAATGTCATGTAATGAGTTCAATATATGCATGATCTTGATGATTTTTGATAATGAACTCTTAAGAACTCCTAATCATTACAAGACTTCACATTAGCCATTTCCTAAAATCCATTCTTTCCAAATTTTTTGCATCTCCTAGTATTTTAGGATTCCATTCCTAGAATTTACTTGTTATCTAACTAAAAACAAGTCTTTATCATATATACTATCCAAGATCTCATTTATGCATAAAAATTCACATTTTTCACTTTGTAAATATTTTTTAAACAAGCTTTTCACAAAATCCGAATTTTGAAAATTTTCATTTCTTGCACTTTTCTTAGGAGAAAACTTGTTTAATGCACCAAAATTTGAAGCTTTATTATATCTATTGCCTAAGGACTTCATTTAACCCATAAAACATGCAATTTAAGCTTGAACACTAGGTGTTTATGTAGGCATTACTCCAAAATACGAATTTAACAATTTAATCCCTACCTCAAAATTTTCCATTCTAACTCCACTACTTGTTTTATGCATTACTCATGCCTAAACTCATTCAAACTTATACAAATCATTCCTTAAAGATACCTATTACATATACTTCTCATTTTTCATGAAAAATATGAGTTTTAAAGTGGTTTCAAGGGTTTTTAAATTGAGTTTCAAAAATCATCCGAATTTTCCATAAGACATTTCTAGCAAAAATCTTTTCTTTTTTGAGTTCCTTGCCTTTTATACAGGAAGATCTATCATCTAACACATCTATATACATGTAAGGCTAAGCTTTTATGATCATTAATGTATGAAAGCTCAAGATAATCATATGAACATAAATGTAGATGAAGGCATGAATGTCTAAACACTAGATCTACTATATAAATGCATGAATCATAAGTTTCATGGTGTGAACCTAACTTTCCATGTAAGATCCCTACTTTACATGCATGAACATAACATTATCTCAACAAAAACCCTTTTAAATACTAGATACATTTCTTGTGATGGCTTGATATTCTTGTATTAGTGTTTTCATGTCCCTAGCACATGCTCATTGGGATTAAAAGTGGAAAACACTCAAGAATGGTCTTGCCATTACAAGATTTGATAATAACAAAGCTTAAAATCATCACATATATGGAAATTTGGAGTAGAAAAGAAGATGAAATGGAGTTGTGAAGGTGAGTGTGTGTGTGTGTGCTTGTCACAGCAAGAATGAGAGGGGATAAGAGAGTGTTTCACCTTTGCACAATTTTGAAAGAGTGAAAATGGAGAGAGAGTGTAGAAAATGAGTTTATATATCATGTGCATTAGGGTTTATTTGTAATAAAATGAGTAAAATAAAACAATTTGGAGGGAATTGGGGAGGGGGATGCGCCGGCAAGTGAGTGAGGGAGAGAGAGATATTTGTTTTTTTTGATAAAATTTATAATTTATGTAATAAAATGTAATAATTAATTAGGAAACAAAATTTCTTGGAAAAGAAAATTGTAATGAGTAGTTGTAAGGATGTAAGAATAGGGTATGGGTAGTGTGTAGTGTAGGTTGTACTTGTGAATAGTAAACAAGATATCTACTTTACCAGTTGTAAAGAAAACACGGGAAAAAGGCTATAACTGTAATTTTTATAGCCCGGAAAATTATAAAATTGATATTTTTGAAATCCTTATAAAACTATGGTTCTAATGAATATTCCAGGGTATTTTTCTGAGTTTGTGGTCCCGAGGCACGTTTTTCCGTAACGGAGCTCAGGAATGCCCGAAATTGAAAAATTCCCGCATTTAAAACTTTCTAAGGCTTAAAATATACTTTAAAACAATAATTATATTCATTTACTTTATAAAACTTCTTCTGTTATGAAACCGAAGGAAAGCCGGATCTAGGGTTTCTAAGCTCCTCTCACTAAGCTTGAACTAGACCAATATAGGTTTTCGTTCCCCGGTTTCCGAAGTTTACTTGGTTACTAGGAAAATCGGGGTATAAAATTGAGAAATGAATAATAGTAAATAGAATCGAAGACCAGCTAATTACCGGTAGTAATGAAATACAGACAAAATCGCCAAATTAGGAAATTCCAGTTATCGACGATTCATAAAACTAATATTTTAGAGGTCCTTATAAAAATATAAGTCTAACGACAGTAATAGCATATTTTTAATATTTCAAATCTCGGGGTACGCTTTTCGAAGTCGATACCCGACCGGGTTGGAAATAGATTGAAAGTTCGTCAATCTCGTCCTTTAAAGCATTCTAGTCTTAATATGGACCCACTACACCCCCTTTTTCTCTTATTTCAACTCCTTGGCTTAGGAATACGGGACTATCGGATCTAGGATACGGGTTTCTTGGGAGTTTCGTGGACTTAGGTTTTCCGGTTGACTTTTTGGTTTATACCTTTACCAATTTGTAACCTGATATTTTATGTGTATATAACATATCTGATTTGAGACATTTAATTTTAAGTTTGATTTTTATAAGTGTTTAATATCTCTTAACGTTTTTGGAATTCTTTGGATTGAGTTTTATTTCCAAAGGTTAATCACTATTTACTTCTTAATAATTTATTTTAGGGCTCTATTTTACCTAAATTTATAAGTTGGAGTTAAATATAAAATTTGTCATTCATAGAGGTGTTAGATTGGAAGTATACTGAGTTATTATTTTATTTCTGAGGGCTCTTATTTTTCTCACGATTCAGAAATTTCTGGTTTCGTTCAGGATTTGGGACTTGTCGAAGTTTAGTTTTAATTCGGAGTGATTTTCAGGGTTTTATTTTCGAGCTTTATTTTCATAATTATTTACTGAAATTTTCCAGGGCTTACAGTATGTGATGTTGATTAGCAAAAAGTGTGTTGACTTGATTAATCGATCCATGATCATCCATACTACAGCACAACCTTTTGAAGTCCTTAGGTAACCACACACGAAATCTATGGATATCCAATCCCATTTCCATTTAGGGATAGACAAAGGCCTTAACATTTCTCCTGACCTTTGGTGCTTTATCTTCACTTGTTGGCAAACCATATTTTCTATGACCTACTCGGCTATACCCGTCTTCATATCGTTCCACTAGTAGTGGCTTTTCGAGTATTGGTACAGTTTCGTACCTCCGGGGTATATACTGTAGCCGAAGTTGTGACCTTACTCAAAATTTCCTTCCTCAACTCCTCATCCTCGGGCACGTATAGCCATCCTTTCATTCCGACCACACCCTCCTCATCTATTACATGGTCAGGATTTTTCCTGAACTTATTATTAAGCTTCTGCATTACTTCATCATATTTTTTAGCCTCCTTGATTTTCTTAACCACGGTCGGTTGCAACACCAAACTAGCCATCTCTAATTCCGCATTTTTCTGGTGAATTAAATCCTCAATTCCTCAAATTATCATGTTAGTTCTTTTTTTTTTTTTAGCTTATGATTGTAGTCACTTCTCCATAACTTTTCCCAGCTCAGAGCATCCAGATCATAGCCTTTGATCGACTCCAACCATCTACTTTGCTCATAGTTTACTGTGTAACAGATACCTAAAGCTTTTATGATCTGTATATATATATATATATATATATCTTGCATTTGTCCATATAGATAGTGCTCCAAAGTTTCAAAGCAAAGACAACTGTGGCTAACTCCAATTCATGCGTAAGGTAGTTCTGCTCATGTGGTCCCAATTGTCAGAAGCCATAAGCAATGACTTTTACTTCCTGCATCAGTATACCTCCAAGGCCATTCCTTGAAACGTCACTATGCACCGTAAGATTTCTCTGAGTCAACCAGGCCATTTCCTGAAATGTCACTATGCATCGTATTAAGATTTCTTCGGGTCAACCAAGATACCTTTTCTCGACACAACATTTCCTAGAAGGATATCCGATCTAGCCAAAAGTCGTATTTAGACGGTTTGGCATACGACTCATTTTCTCTTACAGCTTGCAGTGCCATCTTAAGATGCTCCTCGTGTTGCTTCTCACTCTTTAAGCATATCATAAAGTCATCGATGAAGAATATTACATACTGATCCAAGGGTGGTTTATAAACTCTATTCATAAATCCATGAATGCAGTTGATGCATTAATCAGATCAAAAGACATCACCACAAATTTATAGTGCCCATATCTGGTACAAAAAGCTATCTTTGCCACGTTTCTCAGGTTTTATCCATAATTGGTGATTTTTGGAGCGTAAATCAATGCGTGGAAACATGCGTGCTCCCTACAACTGATCAAATAGAACATCAATCCTAGGCATAAAGGGTATCTATTCTTAACTGTAACTCATTGAGTTCATGATAACCGATACATAGCCTCAAAGATCCATCATTCGACTTTACAGACAAAACGAGTGCGCCCCATGGTGACACACTAGGCATTATGAACTTCTGATCCAACCGTTCTTAAAACTGAACTTTCAACTCCTTCGGCTCCACCGGCGCCATCTGATAAGGTGCCTTTAATATCGAAATGTATGCGGGGCCCAATCAATCTCTATCTTTGAGGTTAACCTAGGCAATATATTGGGAATACATTAGAGTACTTATCCACAACCGGTACACCGCTTATTTTCTCGTGATTCTTCTTTATCAAAGGTATCCTCAATGGGCATTATGTCTTCATCCTCCATCTTTATCTCAAAAGATTTTAATCCATTCTCTCTGGGGATTGTGGTTTCTCCAACAACTCCACTTCTTTCCCATATTGCTTACTAAAGCTTACTATCTTCTTTTAACAATCCACATAGATTTAACCATGGTTAACCAGCTCATACTAAGAATGACTTCATACTTACTCATCTCTAACACTATCAGCTCACCTTTTTAAAGGGTATCCTTGTATTTCCAATGGACAATCTTTCGACGTCTCCTAAGTCGACACAACACTTCCTGTGGGTGTCTTGATTCATAAGCTAGAGGTGGTGGTGACTATTGGTAATTCGAGCTGCTTATCCAGACTAGCAGTGAGGAATGAGTATGTTGCCCTAGTATAGAACAACATATAGGCCTCACATCTATTTATCATTATACGCCCGGTGACTAAACCGGCATCATACTCTCCACCTTGGTCCAAGACTACCAATTCTATCTCATCACCGTCTTCTTCTTCTATCATCCACTGTTCTTTGAAATTGTAGAGTCTCATTCTGTGCCTGGCTAACACAGCATGACTTTTACTCTTACTCTTGCCCTTTTTGCTGGTTTGGGCTCTACATTCCCACTTTCTCGGAATCCATAGTAAGGCTTACATCTCTTGTCTTTGGATTTTGAACTTGAGATATTAGATGGACTTTTCTCAAAATCTTTCTTTTCCGTCATTTGAGATTCCTTTTCTCTTGCTCCTTCAATTATCCGAGCCTTTTTCCATAATCTCTAGATTAACTTTCATTATGAGTTCTTCCAACTTAATTTTTGGGTCTTTATCTAGACCTCCAAAGAAGTCTTGTCTTTTCAGTCCTTCGCTATCTCTGAAAGGTTTTGGTGTATATTGTAGAAGGTGAGTGGACTCAGTTTCACATTGCTTAACCATTCTACCTCTTTGCTTTACGTGCAGAAGATCTGCACTATGTCTCACCCTCAAACTAAAAGGGAAATAGTTTTTCAGAAATTTCTGACAAAAAGCTTCTCAAGATCAACTCCTTCTCGTTGATTTCCACCATATTCTAGCATTGCATTTGAGCATATATGTCCCATAATTCACTGAAGGTATGGTGGAGCCTCTTAAGCCATAAAAGATTTCTCAATCTAAGTCAACCAATTCTCGGCTTCATCGAGTTTAACAAAGGCTCTGTCAAAATACTAGTTACTCTTTATGAAATCTGGTAAGGAGCTTTGATGGGTTCTTTGGTAAGGTAGCGGTGAGGGTGATGTGGAATCCTACAAACTTCGGCTTTGAGTTAGGTTTTGTTTTTAGTTTGGATTTTAGATGAATGTGTTTAGAAGATTAGCTAGTTGTTCAATTGCATTTATAAAGTCCATCTGTTGGTTCTAGGGTGCTATCCTTAGTTGGTTTTGTTGGGGTAAAACAGGTTGGTTATTTTCTTTTATCGGAGAATTTCCTTGTTCACGATTTTGATATCTTTGGATCCACTTATTTGTACATTGCTATGTAAGCTTTAAGATTTTCTTTAAGTTATCTCTCAAATACTTAATTGTAATTCGTGGAAATCAAGTAATCAATCGAAATTTCAACAAGTCATAATAATTTCAAATCATGCAATCTAAGTTAAGAAGTTTTGATAATATCAAATTGTAGAATTCAAATCAGAACTCAATTTATGAAATCAAGCAAAAGAAATCAATCATAATGATGCAATGGGTACAATGATGTGCATGTATTTTATTGTTAGTTATGATTTCCTAAGAGAATATTGTGTATAATGTTCCTTATTAGCAGCATATTTGTTTATGTCATTTGTTAAAAAAACAAAACTTCCTTGTTTAAATAAGTACATATTAAATTTCATTAGATCATACCAAGGTCATACATTCGATCGAGTCTTTTACATTAGGCTTACAAAACATGAAAACCATGCCACTTGACTGATTTAGACCTATCAAAATTACAATTTCTTATTAAGCCGAGAAGGAAAAACATAAGACAAGAAACGAAAAACATAAAGCACTAGAACTGCCAAGACATCACTAAGGCAACTCGGCATCCTTCATTGCCTATTACAAAATTTTTGTTGGACTGATGTGGGTTATGCTCGCCATCACTACTTTCTTCTCTCTTAGGAGTCTCCTAGGATAGCGGTTGGAGGACAATCTCTACTAGAAGAACTCCCATCATCTCTCCTAGCAAATAGGCTCAAATATTCTCTTACCGTTATCTTTTTCTTTCTAGATGGCCAAGTCTGCTTCTCCTACTTGGGCTTCTCTTCCTCTTCTTTTTCTTCTTTGACCATATCTTCCATCTCTCTATCTTCTTCTCTTATCATCTCTTCTCCAGTTTCCTCTAAAATCCTCCCATCATTCTCTTAGGCTTCCCTCATCATGATATCTTCAGAGTTTGCATTCTCTATAGGATTAATGGGTGTTTCACTTGTCACTCTTGAGCCTTCTCCATATACATATATGTTCCTCCATAGACTAGGATCATATTCGGGTTCTACCTTGTGGCTATCCGGGATTTGCAATTCCTGATCAAGGTCCAGATTGGGTGGGTTTGGTTTGTTGCCTGGATCTTCCCCAATTATAGCATGTTGAAGTGTTCTATTCTCTTCATCATCTACCCAGTTTGGGTCTTCCTTGGGGTCCTCTTCCTCCTCACTTTCATCCTCATCATGGTTTACCTCTACCCGGGCATTCCCAAATTGTATGCCCACTTCACTAGGGGGTAGAGCCTAAATTTCTACAGGTGTCAAAAAAGGGTCCAAATATATTCCTTACTAATAGAAGTGGTTGTTTGTGTCGGCCTCAAGCCATTCCCTATGGGTCATAAAGTCATCATGGACATACACATATAAAGGTCTAATACTCCTCCATACTCGAAAGTCAGGGTAGGGGGGATTATCTTCCTTCTTTAAGATAAAAGTTGACTCTCTCAACATTGGTCCATTCCTATAATCTACCATGATTCTCTCCACAACATAGATTGTTTCCAACATTGACCATCTTCTCCTTCTGGTTGGATCATACCTAGTCTGATCAACTACCCTTTCCCACCTAGTATACCTAAGGCCTCTTTTCCAAATCACATACATTTCTCTTAGAGTCCTAGGTCTGTCGGCCAAAGCGAAATCCTCACATAGAGTTCTCAGTCTCAACCTGTAATCCACAAATGTTTCACCAGTCCCTTTTAGAAACGTTCTGGCTCTTTCTCTGGTTTCACCGAAGGATACATATACCAAGTAAAGATTTCTAGTTAGTCTCAACTTTAACTTCATTTTACCTTAAGATTTATTTATTTCCACATTTTAAGTTTCAAAATTCTATTGTCATGCTTCACATCTTTTTGTTGCTCTGATACCAGCTTAAACTGTCATGCTCCAAAGGGTACCCTAAACGTAACAATCTGTCGCATGCTAAACGAGACTTAAGCATCACTACCACAGTCATTCCAAAAGTCTTGTATTAGATGAAAGGCATTCCCTTACGACAACAGAACACATATGCAGTTGGAGATAAATAGTTTAACTTGATAGAGTAAGCATAAAAACATAAACCATATATATTTCAAAATCAGTTATAAGGTACTAAAGGGCATTTCCTCCGTTAAACAAAAAGTCTAGATATTAGCTTTTAATAACAACCCGAGCATTTAAGGTTTCCTATGAAAGCCTATACAAAGCTAGTCATAAACTGATAAGGGAAGACTCTTGACTTCGCATATACTTGATTTGGCCAAGTCCGGGGACGTAACCATATGTACGGGAACAACATTAAAAAGAAGCTATGGGGGTATAAGCTACGCTATCTTAGTGAGTTTCACTTCTATAATTACATGCGCCATCATTAATAGGGCAAACGAATTATATTAAATAATCATATGAAATGCACAAGCACGTGAACATACAATACATAAAACTTTTTGGAAGTTTAAATATTGTTGATGGATTTACGCTCTCCATTCAGGGTTAGGTGTTTCAGGCCCATACGACCATAGATTTCAATTTTTCTCATTTATATAGTGGTTGATTCAGGTGCCCACCCACTCACTGTTTATGTAGTTGATTCAAGTGCTTACTCCACTTCCATTTTATTTCAGGTGACCCCGTACCATTAGCCGAGTTTTTAGGCCCACCCGTTGCCTAACTAATATGCCTTTTTTCCCACAAAAGTATAATAACAAATGAAATATAGCTCGCATATGTTATGCATGAACAATTTAGTTATATGGTCATGGCATATTATTTAAGTGAATTTATAGGTGATCATAGAGATTTTAGACACTTCAATTCTATACTAAATCATACATATATTTATAACAATTCCCATTTCGACATTCTTATCATCGTTTCAACCAAGAAAAATTCACATGCACATTCTAATTTTATCTTATTCTAGTTCTAATGCCACTATTATTACAAGCACAATCATAAGCATGAAATTTAAGGAAAGTGAACTCACTCGGCCATGGACACCAGTCTCTAATAGTAGCAATCCAGAAACAAGAATTCCCCCAATTCAAAGTCACCTAAATGAAAGAAATACCCAAATGAGTATTTCAAGCCATAACTAATTCCAACCTATTAAATAAAAACTCTTAAGTTCGTAATTCTGGTGGCAGATGGAAATTGCAATTTAAAACGACCATAACTTGGTCATTTTAACTTGGAATTTCGCTATAAGCTATCGATTTCTATCTACTCTCGAAAGATCTATCTATTTATGATGTTATTCATAAGTTTTGAAAACTCTTAGGTCTTGGAAAGCTCGGATCAGATCTGATCAGTAGCTAAAAGTTGTATTTTTGAAATTGTTTTGTGAAAATTGCATTACTCCTACCAAGTATATTATATGTGAATGCAATATCTACAAGTTATTATCATGAATGACATGATATGAGCTATCTACATATAAATCCTTAATGATTTTTTGATTAAAAAGAATTTTTGGAAAACTTTTACTTTGCAACAATTTCAAGAATACTTGGTTGAGAAAACTAGCTTTATCTCTTTGAAAATCATCCATATTTTTACTAACATAAAGTCATTATGACCTATATACCCAATACCTTCATTATCTTAATAAAATTTTCATTTAAAAGTCGGAAAATAGATGCTTAAATATGGGTTTTGCCTAGAGACGAATTTTACACAATTTTAGGAAATGAAAATATTGTTTGATCCATGTTGGGAAACCTTTCATTTGTTTTAGGTTTATATTTTGATAAAATACATTTACTCTTATCAAAATCAAGTCTTTATTACATCTATTCCCTAAATCTTCTATTTTTCTATTAAACTCCTCATTTTGGCATTTGGAGATAAGTGTTTAAATGGGGATCATTTTTAGATCTGAATTTTGAAATTTGTTTTTGAGATTATTTCTTGTGTAAAACTCATTTAATCTTTTTAAAATTAAGTCCTAATCAAACCTACTCCCTAAGAGTTCCATTTTTCTAATAAAACTCTTATTTTAGAGTTAGAAAATAGGTGTTTACTTAGTATTTCATCATAGTTACGAATTTTAAGTTTTTGTTGGTGTTGAAACATAGCTCTAACTTAACTTTTGTAATCATTTTCTTATTTTGAAAATTTCTCTTAGTAAAACTAAGATCATCTTATAAAAATAATTCATTTATGATACCTATCCCCTAAGCCCTTCATATTTAATGTAAAATACTCATTTTGAAATTGGAAAATAGGTTTTCTTAGTGGTTATTTCTCAAGATCCGAATTTCCAAAATCATTTTTTTGATAGAAACAAAATAGATTTGGAATTTTGACAACACCTTCATTAAGACTATCATATTTCAAATCTTTTATGTATAAAGTACTTTACACAAATAGATCTACTATATTACTCATGTCATGGATGCAAATGTAACAAAAAAAAAAAAAATATGTAGGTGAGTTTAATGAAAGAGTATATGTACAAAATATCTATAAGAACAACATTTAGCAATAATATAGCAAAATAATAGTAAGACAACTTAAATATCCCGATCCATAACATTGTGATGGCAAGGATCTCATATTTAAGTGTTTCTACATCCCTATCATAAAGCTCATGGGGATTTTAGTGGAACCATACATGTATAATCTTGCCATTACATGTTTTAGTGTGGTAGGATCGAGATCTATTACCTATTTAGATGTGTGGATCATGAAAACATAAAGAAAAATTGTGTGTATGTTTGTGTGTGAGGGAGAGGAGGCTCACGGCAAGAATAGAGAGAAAGAGGCGAGAAAAACTTTTGAAAAGTTTGATTTTGTGAAGAAAGAGAGAAAGTGAAAAGTTGAAAGTATAAAAGTGTTTATATAGGAAATGAAATTAAGGTTTGTGTAGATAAAATAAAGGAAGAAAGTAAAACAAATTGGAGGCATAAGCGAAGAGGGAGGGGCGGGGGGGGGGGGGGGGGGGTGGTTTCATGCTAGTTCTAGCTTAAGGAGAGAAAAAGGGATGTGTTAATTTATTTTGTGTAATAAAATTTAAATTTAATAAGTAATGTAAGTAGTAAAAGTTGTATTGGAAAAAATGTAAGGAAAATGATGTAAGATTGTAAGGATGTAAGTATAGGGTATTGGTGGTTGTACTTGGTGAATAGTGTGAAGGAAATCAAAAGTTGATTAGACAATTAAATTGTCGATAGTAATGAAAATACGATAAAAGGCTATAACTATAATTTTTATAACCAAAAAATTATTACAATTATATTTTTGAATTCCTTATTAAATTTCGGTTTTAACGAGTCCTATATATTATTTTTCTATTTCTGAGTTCCGAGGATCGGTTTTCGAGAGCAAACCCTGATCAGGTCCGAAATGAATGAATTTCTCTAAAATATGATATATTTTTTTTTGATAAAATATTTAGGGCTATATTCTAGAGCTAAGTCATTTTTATTGTTCTGGAGTTTCATTCTCGGAATTGCCTAACTGAGGGTTTCTAGGTCCAGCTAGTCCTAGGGTATTCTTTTAGGGTTTCGGTTTCCGGTTCCAATCTTCAAAACCAAATTCAGGTTGCTAAGAAAATGAGGGCTTACACTTATAATAGTTCTTAATAATATATGGAAGTATAAAAGTATCAGATTCACCCATTTATAGTGTCTTTCAGATCCAAACAAGATTAGTTTTTTAAAACTGTGCTTGGGAAACTGGATGGTAAAAATATTCCATTTATACCATTAGACTCGTAATAATATAATAAATCCAAAAATATTAGTTTCATAATTTTTTGGTAACTAAAAATATCAGATATAGCTCGTTTACAGGTACTTTTATTACTACTAGTATTTTGTTTGTCTAGTCTACTATTCATTACTATTTCACTATCTCTACTTTTTCTTACAACCTATTTCTTACTACCTATATACCTATTTTTGTTACACTTGTTCATCTCAAACACAACTTTGTTCACATAACATCTTATGCATTATTACTTTTCTTTACAAAAATACAAAATTTAATAAAAACTCTCTCCCTCTCTCTCTCTCTTTTGGAAATGCTGGCCCCTCCCCCTCTTCATACTCTTTCTCATTTTTTTTTCACTTTATTTTATTACAACAATTTCCCTGCAACTTTTCCTATAAATACCCCATCCCTCCTTCATTCTTTCACACATTTATTTTACATAACAAAACTTTCCCAAAATTTCTCTATAACTTTTCTCTTCACAAGTTCTCTCTACAAAAACTCTCTTCCATTCAATCTTTCCCATAATTCTTCACTACACATAAATCATCTACCTTTCCTTACTGCTCACATAATACCACATTTTTAGGCCTCTACTTTCTTTGCAAACCAAGCTTGACTTCGAGAACCATATCGGAAACCGAAACCTTAAACCGGAATAGCTAGGGTTAGAAAGAAAACTAGAAGCCCTGAGTTCGGCTTCACCGAGAATAAAACCATAGAAATTTTGAGAGAAAGTTAATCTAGATTATAGTTCTAAAGAATATATAGAAACATAAAAAGATCAGTTTTTGAGAAACTATCTTTTCAAACCCGACTCGAATCCGTTTCGAAAAATCGAGCCCTGGGACTCGAAATTAGAAAATTATTCCAAAATACTCTTTAAGACCGGAATTTAATAAGAAATTCGAAAATATATTTATTATAATTTTTCATTTTATAAGAATTTCAGTTATAGCCTTTTCATCGTATTTTTTTTTTATTAACTCATAATTTAATTGTCTAATCTACTATTCATTATTATTCACAAGTATAAGCCCATACCCTACTTACACTCACAAGCCATACTTGTACTCTTACATCCTTACACTTCACTCATTACCATTCTCTTTTCCCATGCAAAATTGTCACATATTATTATACAAATTAATTTTGAAAATTTACACAACACTCTTTCTCTCCCTCTCCTCTTTTGGCCGGCGCTACCCCTCCCAATTTCCCTCTCATTTGTTTTACTTTTCTCTTTTTATTTATTCACACAAAACCCAATATCTCTCTCTATATATACCCTTTTATGCCTTCTCATTTGCACTTTTATTCTCTTTCTTCATTTTCACTTCTGGAAATTTTTACAAACCCTCTCTCTTTTTCTCTTTTTGTCGTGAGCCTCTCCATCACATACACACTCATACACATTTTTTTTTCTTTAAGTCCTCTTGTCTTACAAGCTTAATAGGTATAGATATATGTAAGCCCTGGAAAATTTCAGAAAATAATTCCAAAACAAACATTGAAAATAAACTCTAAAAATGATTCCAAATTAAAACCGAACTTCAACTAGTCTTAAATCACGAGCGACTCTATAAATTTCTTAATCTTGAGAAAATGATTCCTTAAAAATAAAATAAGAACTCAACAGTCTTCAAATTCAAAACCATTACTACGACAAATTCTATACGTAACTCTAACTTGTAAAAATCGAGTAATATAGAACCCAAAAACAAATTATTAAAAGTAAATAATGATAAACCTTTGGAAATAAAACTCAATTCAAGAATTCTGAAAACGTTAAGAGATATTAAATAATTAAAAAAAAATAAAATTTAAAATAAATTTCTCAAATTAAATTTGTTGTATAAACATAAAAAATCAGTTTCCAAGTTGGCAAAGATCTAAACCAGAAAGTCACCCGGAAACCCTAAGTGGAATACAATAGTTTAAGTCCGGCAATCTCACGCTCTTAACCCTAGAGGCCAAGGTGTAGTTTAAGTATATAGAGTAACTCGTAGTAATATAAGGTTGCTTAAAAATATCAGATTGGTAAATTTTTGACCTATTTCGAACCTGTTTGGATACAGACTTTAAAAAGCATGTCCTATGGCTCGAGATATAAAAAACATACCATTAATACCTTTAGAATTGTATTTTCATAAAGATTTCTAAAATATCAGTTTTATAATTTTTCGGTAACTAGAATTATCTGATTTTGCTATTATACTCGTATTTCATTACTACCGGTAATTAACTGGTCTTTTGTACTATTCACTACTATTCATTACACAATTTTATTATTCTTATAAACTCTTATATTTTAGATAAATATTTTATATATCATAGAATATTCTGTTTTTCTAAAATTTAGTTAGTTTCGGATTTTTACAGAGTCAGTTTCTGTTTAAGACCCGATACTAAAAATAAAATAAATTAATTTAATAATTATAAAATATTTGAAAAATATTTTTATTTTCATAAAATATTTTTTTATAATTTTTCGATTTATAAAAATGTCATTTATAGCTCAAATTCGCGTATTTTGATCATATCGGTAACTTATTTGATAATTTACTAAAATAAATAAATAAATTATCTTATTTTAATTATGAAAAATATGCTACAAATATTTGGAATTTCTTATTTTAATTTTATTTTATTAAGAAAGTACTCTTACAGCCCATAC
Source organism: Combretum micranthum (assembly GCA_024138025.1). Classification (NCBI taxonomy): domain Eukaryota; kingdom Viridiplantae; phylum Streptophyta; class Magnoliopsida; order Myrtales; family Combretaceae; genus Combretum; species Combretum micranthum. The sequence continues at coordinate 129,440 of JAMXBD010002500.1, read as the reverse complement.
CTTTAAGTACACTTTTCATACATCACTTCTTTTTCAGTTCAATCTTTCTACATTTTATCATATCACTTCATGGCAGTTTTTCTCTTCTTTTTGGCTTCCTTGTCCTTTGAAATACTCCAAAAATTCATTAAAATAACCCTCTTTCAAACCCTTCTTCAAGAAGCTACACATACCATTAATTACTTTACAATTCCAAGTCAAAAGCTAACCAAATTCCCTCCTCTCTCCTCTCTTCTTTCACGCCAGCTATGGTACTATTATTGGCTGCCATTTTTTTTTTTTTTACTTCATTTAATGAGTCTTTAACTCATTCCATCTCTCCCTCATTTACACCTTCAACCCTTTATCATTCCTTATCTTTTTCTCTCTATTTTTCCTCTCTTTCTCTCTTCATTTTCTCTTGTTCTTACAGGAAAACCTTGCTGCCTCTATTCCTTATTTAAGCTCCCACACATATTTCTTCAAGATTTTTTTATAAAACTCTTGTCCAAAGCTTCCATAGTTGATGTAAGTAAAGTATAGTGAGAGTTTAATGCATCAAATGACATCCCATAAGCTTAAAAGCTAAGGATGATGATGCCAAAATGAAACACTCCTCTTATCCATAATTATTCTCTTGTAACATTATTATTTTCTTGCTAACAGTAGTTACATTTTGTAGATCTAACTTTTTTTGTAGCTTTGCTTATATTTATGTTTAGATCTATGAGTTTATATTTTATTACCATGGATTTCTTATATATTTATGTTCATAGAAAGTGTAGATTTTGGTTTTGAACTCAAATAAAAATGGTGAAATTCGTATCTAGGCAAGACCCATTTTTAAAAATCACTTTCCAAGTGTCAAAATGAATTTTTACTTGAGATAATGAAGGCTTAGTGTATAAATATCATCAAAACTTCATTTTATATGGTTCAAAGGTGATTTTCAAAGATTATTTTTCAAAACAAAATTCTAATTTCGGATTTAGGCCAAGGCTTAGTTTAAAAACATGTTTTCCAACTCAAAAATGAAGTTTTTATTCAAGAAATGGAAGGCTCTTAGGATAGGATATGTAAGGGATGGATTTTCATAAGTTTAGGTGGATTTTATCAAAAGATATGTCCAAAAATAAATTTTGTAAATTCGGATTTCAATCAAGACCAATTTTGAAAACCCATTTTTCAACACCAAAATGAAGGATTTGTTTAAAAAATGAAAGGCTTATGCAATAGGTATCATTCGGAGATGTTTTTGATAAGTAAATGGTAGATCTACTAATAAAGATTCTCAAAATAGGAAGAGATTACAAAGTATAAAATTTGAGTTTTATCCTAACTTTGTGAAATTCGGATGGTTTCAAGACCATACCTTAAAAACCCTTTATCAACTTCAAAACTTGTGTTTTATATGAAAAATGAAGAGTATATGTCTTAGATATCATCAAGTAAAGATTTTTATAAGTTAAGATGGGATTTACTAAGAAAAACATGTAGAACAAGGAGTAGAAATAAAATAGGAAAATTTGAGTTGCTGTCATTTTAAGAAATTCGTAATAATAGAGTAATGGTATGAAAACCCATATTTTTCAAACTCAAAATATAATTTTTATTAAAGAAATGAAGTCCTTAGTGGCTAGGTATGGTTGATTCTTAATTTTCTAAGTATCAAATGATTTTTGTAAGCCTTGGAAAATTTCAATAAATGATTCTAAAGATGAACTTTGGAAATAAAACCTTGAAAGTCACTCCGAGTTAAAAAAAAACTGAACTTCGACAAGTCCCAAATTCTGAACGAATTTAGAAATTTATGAATCGTGAGAAAATAAGGAACCTCAGAAATAAAATAGCAACCCAATATACTTCATTCTAAAACCTCTACACGACAAATTTTATATTTAACTCCAACTTATAAATTCGGAATAATAGAGCCCTAAAACAAATTGTTAAGAAGTGAATAGTGATTAACCTTCGGAATAAAAACTCAATCCAAAAGAATTTTGAGAACGTTGTAGATATTAATACTTATGAAAATCGACCTTAAAATAAATTTGACCAATCAGATAAGTCATATAACTATGAAATATCGTTTTTATATTGGCAATGGTGTAAACAGGAAGGTTAACCGGGAAACCTGAGTCCCCAAATCTCCCAAGAAACTCCGTAACCTAGATCCGGCAATCTCGTATTCCTAAACCAAGGAGTTGGAATAAGAGGAAAAGGTGTAATTGGTTCGTATTAAGTCTAGGATGCTCTGGAAAGATGAGATTAACGAATTTTCGATATATTCCTATCCAGTCAGGTACCGACTTCGAAAAGCGCGCCCTGAGATCCGCAATATTAAAAAAACATGTCATTAATTCCATTAGACTCATGTTTTATAATGATCTTTAAAATATTAGTTTTATAAGTTTCAATAGCTAGAATTTCATGATTTTTGCAAATTTATCTGTATTACTGTACTACCGGTAATTAGGGGATCTTTCAGTACGATCTACCACTATTCATTACATAATTTTATTTTTATTTTTGTTCTTATAATATATACCCTAGCTTCGTAGAATCAAATAAACTTTGAAAACCGGAGAACGAAACCCTATATGTCCAGTTCAAGCTTAGTGAGAGGAGCTTAGAAACCCTAGTTCCGGCTTTCTTCCGATTTCATAATAAAAGAATTTTTATAAAATAAATGAATATGAATTATCATTCTAAAGTATATTTTAGACCTTTGAAAGTTTTAAATTCGGGAATTTTCCAATTACGGGCCTTCCCGAGCTCAATTACGGAAAAGCGTGCCTCGGGACCACGAACTCAGAAAAATGTTCTGGAATATTCATTAGAACCGTAATTTTATAAGGATTCCAAAAATATCAATTTTATAATTTTCCGGGCTATAAAAATTACAGTTATAGCCTTTTTCTGTGTTTTCGTTACAACCGATAAAGTAGATGTCTTGTCTACTATTCACAAGTACAACCTACACTACACACCACCCATACCCTATTCTTACATCCTTATAACTACTCAATTATATTTTCTTTTCCAAGAAATTTTTGTCTCCTATTAAATTATCACTTTTATTACATTTTATTACACAAATTTCAAATTTATCAAATTTCACACACACACATCCCCTCCCCCTTCTTGGCCGGCGCCCCCTCCCCATATTTCCTCTATTTTGTTTTATTTTACTCATTTTTATTCAATTAAAACCCTAATCCATTCAATATAAGCTAATGTTCTCTTTCTCTCCTCATTTTCACTCTTACAAAAATTTACAAAGGTTGAAAGTCCTCTCCTCTCTTCTCCAAGCTTGCCGTGACACCCACACACACATACACATTCCACAAGTTTGTTTCATCTTCTTTTCTTCTTTAAATCTCCATTAAAGTTATGATTTCAAGCTTTGTTCTTCCCAAATCTTGTAATGGCAAAGCTATTCTTGTGTGTTTTTCACATTTAATCCCAATGAGCATATGCTAGGGACATGAAAGCACTTGTACAAGAATATCAAGCCATCACAAGAAGTGGATCTAGAGTTTAAGAGAGTTTTGTTGAGATAATGTTGTGTTCATGCATGTAAAGTAGAGATCTTGCATGGAAAGTTAGGTTCATGCCATGAAACTCATGATTCATGCATTATATTTAGTAGATCTAGTGTTTAGACATTCACATCTTCATCTACATTTATGTTCATATGTTTATTTTGATTTTCATGCATTGAGGATCATAAAAGTGTAGCCTTGTTTATGTATAGATAAGTTAGATGGTAGATCTATATGTATAAAAGACAAGAAACTTGAAAAGAAAAATATTTGGTTAGAAATGTTTAGTTGAAAATTCGGATGAATTTGGAACCCTACTTTAAAGACCACCAAAACCACTTTAAAACTCATATTTTTCATAAAAATTGAAGGATATATGTAATAGATGCCCTCAAAGAATGATTTTCATAAGTTTAGATGAGTTTAGGCATGAGAAAATTGTAAAACAAGTAGTGGAGTTAGAATGAAAAATATTGATATATGGATTAATAGTCAAATTCGTAATTTAAAATCATGCCTACATGAACACCTAGTATTTAAGCTTAAATTTGATGTTTTATGAGTTAAATGAAGTCCTTAGACAATAGATATAATGAAGCTTCAAATTTTGATGTATTAAACAAGTTTTCTCATAAAGAAAATGCAAGAAAAGGAAATTTACAAAATTCGGATTTTTGTGAGTAGCTTGTTTAAAAACATATTTACCCAATGAAAAATGTGGATTTTCATGCATAAATGAAGGTCATGATTAGTATAGATATTGAGAACTCATTTTTATTTAGATGGTAAGTAAATTCCAAGAATAAAATCATAAAAACCATAGGAAATGTAAAGTTGGAAAGAATGGCTTTTATAAGTGACAATTATGGAGTCTCTTAATAATTAGGAGTTCATAAGAGTTCATCATCAAAAATAATCAAGACCATGCATATATTGAGCTCATTACATGACATTCATGCTAGGGATTCATTAATATACCATCTATGTATGAATCATCAACTAGGAATATTTATATCAAATGCGAAATAATTTTTCGGAATCGGAAAAGTTACAGAACAGATTTGATCCCATTGTTCCGTGACCTTGATGTTTTCAAAACTTGAAAATAATACTAGAAATAGATAGATCTTTCGAAGTAAATAGAGATCGATATAAAATTTACGAAATTCCTAGTTAAAATGACCGAGGTATGGCCGTTTTAAGTTGGAACTTCCGCAAATAGCGAGAATTCCGATTTTGTGTAGTTTAGATACATAGTTTGAATTAGTTTATTGATGAGATTCTTATTAGGCTATTCTTATTTGGTAGGTGAACCCGAGCACGATGATACCGTATCACCCGACCACCGTTATTAAGAGACCGGTGTACCATGGCCGAGTGAATTCCTCTTCCGATTTCAATTATTGCTTGTGATTGTAATGATAGTCGCACTAGTTGCTAGGTAAAGATAAAAAGAATGATTATGTATGATGGGGTTAGTTGGGAATTATGATTGTCTGTTGTTGATATGCGAAATTGAACTTAAGAAATATCGAAACCGGGTGATAAGTTATTGTTTGTGTAGAGATGAGTTAGAATTAACTATTTGAGAACATTGCTTGGCCACCTAAAAGAATTGGATTAATCTATTATTAGACCCCAATTATAATTGACCTCGTTCATATCACAAGGGGGATGGAGCATTAGCATTCGTTGGTTTTTCGTGGTCCATAAAACGAATATATGTTGGTTAATCGTGATCCATAAAACGAATTTATGTTGGTTAATCGTGATCCATAAAATGAATATATGTTGGTTAATCGTAATCCATAAAACGAAATGTTGTTCAGTTGACCGTGAACTTAAACGGCATCGTACCATAGGATTCGTCAATCTGCTAACCCGGGATGGAGGGCGCAAGTCTATCCACATATGATTTCCGGCTGGTCATATGTTTGTTGAACTCACTCGATTGATGCATTCACTTGGTTGATTAACTACTTGCTTGAATGTTTTGTATTGATTGAGATTCAGAAGTTTTCACTCACTAAGGTAGTGTAGCTTATTCTCCAATAGTTTCCTGTTGTAGTATGAATACCTTTGGTTATCTCTGAGGACCCGTGGACATCAGGTACAGCTCTTAAAGGATGGGGAGCCTTTGTTAAGGCCGGGTCTTAAAAGTAGTAATGGACTTCTAATCCAGCTTCCAGGAACCAGTGTCTGAAAGATAATACAAGGAATTTTGTGAACCTTAGAGTTCTTAGTATTGTTATCGGGGGTATGCCCCCTAATTCATGTAATAGAATAGTTCTCTATAAGATGGTCATGATTTACATTCTTGCTACTATGTATGGCTCCTTAAGCTACTACGATGCAAAGTATGGTCTATGTATGTTGAAAGTAAGCCTTACACACGATGTTTAAACTCAGGGAAAGACTAAGGTTGTCTTACTTGAGTTTAAATGTCGAGTGTGGCGGACTGTCACGTGTAGGGCACACTTTGGGGCGTGACAATTTTTGCATAAGGGAATCACCACAAAAACAAGTTTTATAAAATTCGAATTTTGGGATGAACCAATTTTAAAAACATGTTTACAAAATGTAAAATAAGAATTTTTATTGAAATACAAAGGCCTTAGGGAATATACATAATGAAAGCTTAATTTTAACAAGAATAAATAAATTTTATCAAGGAATTTTTCCAAAAACAAGTAGGGATTGTCAAGAATACAAGATTAGCCTTTCTAAGTTGATTTTTCATAAAGTTTTACAAGGAAAAAGTTTTCAAAAAATTTTCTTTTATTAAATATCATCAAGAACATATATATATATATATATATCTCATGACATGTCATTTACGATAGTAACTTGTTCATATTGCATGTATAGTTAATCTATATAGTAGGAACATTACAAACATTACAAAAATATTTTTCGGAATTGAATTTTGCTACTGATCAGAACTGATCAGATCTTTTCAAAGCTTAGAAGTTTTCAAAACTTGAAAATAATATTAGTATTAGATAGAGCTTTCAAAGTAGATAGAAATCGATATATAATTTGCGAAATTCTGAGTTAAAATGACCAACTTGTGGCCGTTTTAAGTTGGAATTCCCGCTGAGGACGAAAATTACAAATTTGATAGTTTGTATGAGATAGTTTGAATTAGTTAAGTGATGAAATACTTATTAGGGTATTTCTTCCTTTTTAGGTTACCTCGAAATCGACGATTCCCTAACACCGGATTACTTTTACTAAGAGACTGGTGATCCAATGGCCGAGTGAGTTTTCCTCTTATTTTGTTACCTTGTTTGTGCTTGTAGCTAGTTGCATTAGAATCATAGGAACAAGATAAAAACTGATATGAATGGGGATGGGATAATCGATGAGATTTTTATGTATGTATGCCAAAGAATACTAAAGCATATCGAAACCATGATTCGATTGGATAACTACACTGTTCATATTATTTCTGTTTATGTGTATGATATTGGTTGGTCACTCTAAAGAATGTATGAATGATTTGACTTAAGCAAAAAATTAAATTGGTCATGCATCGCATCGGACATGTTACATTTGGTAGCGTGCTACTCCTATACAGGCCGATCGGTATGGTCCGAGGACTCGTTTGGATAATGAGACCCGGTATCAGAGCTCATTCATAAGGAACTAAGGCGCACCGGGGATGCATTCCTTGTGTGAGCCTAGTCGAGTCTAGTGCTATGAGCCTAAGGGGGCTCGGGGACTAGCAGTGGTCGTGTAGACTTTCAATACCATCCCTAACCCAAGATACGGAAGGTGTAAATCCGTTTTGTGTATGGGTTCCGGATACCCATACATAATTGTTTGCTGATGTGTTTGTTCATGCATAGCATATGAATGATTTATAACTTGCTTGTTGTGGTACGGAATTAAGGGAATTCTCACTAAGCCAGTGTTGCTTATACCCCAATAAATGTTTGATAAATAGGTTGACGGGAGAATGTTACCTGAGGACCGAGATGGTTGGAGTCGAATATGACTTCAGGATTTCGGCAGGAAGTATGAATACTTGAAGATATTAGCTAGGTTTTGTGAACTGTCTTGTAATAGTTTGTGTAGCGAAATCTTTGATGAATTGTAATTTGAAGTATAGTGAATTGTATTTCCTTTACATTGTTACTCAAGTTATATCAATATAAAATATATCATTCCGATGTGTCTCCTCCATGTGTTAGACGCCTTGTATATAGTATGGAAGCCTTCGCGTGACCGAGGTGGTTATTCCTAGGCTTTAATATTATGTACGGTAGACTGTCACGTTTAGGATATCCTTCGAGGCATGACAATATATACACTATCACCACAAAAACATGTAATGGCAAGATCATTCATGTGTGGATTCACAACAAAAAATAAATCCCCATGAGCTTCATGTTAGGGGTGTGAAAGCGCTAAAACATGATGATCAAGCTATCACAAGTTGTGAATCTTATGTTTTAAGCACATATTTTTGTCATGATCATAATATATGTTCATATAGTGATGATCTTATGTAGAAATCTTACTACTAAATTGTTATCATAATAGTATACTTCATTTCATGCATCTAACATGATCATCTCATTAAGATCTTGCTTCTAAACATCCATCCTTTACATGTCATTTGAGATCTCACGCATTTATTTTGTTTAGAACGAATAAATGGCCATAAAGATTTTGTCTTATGTAAATAATTTTTTTTTAGTTAGGATATTTATGAAGATGAGCCAAAAAGCTCAAGAACAAATCTTATTTCATCAAAATAAACTTTTGTATTTTCAGATAGAAAAAGAGCTATATTTTGAAAACCTATTTTTCAACTCCAAAACATGAGTTTTATGTGAAAAATGAAGGGCTTATGGAATAGGTATCAATAGGAGATGATTTTGATAAGTTAATAATAGATCTACTAAGAGAAATTTGTCAAACAAGAAAGATTTACAAGATTGAAAATTTAAGTCTTATGTTAGTTACATGAAATTCGTAAGTAGGAAAAGATGGTGTGTAAACACCTATTTTTCAAACCCAAAATGAAATTTTTATTAAGGAAATGAAATCCTTAGGGGATAGGATTAGTGGAGCCTTAATTTTTAAATTATTAAATGAGTTTTTCTTAAAGAAATCACCCTAAAATCATTTTTACAAAATTCGGATTTAGGAATGGCCTAAATTTAAAATTTTCTTTACAAAGTGTAAAATAAGGATTTCTATTGAAAAATAAAGACCTTAAGGAATAGATATAGTAAAGACTTAATTTTAGCAAGAATAAATAAATTTTATTAAGGAAAATTTCTAAAACAAGTGTGATTTGTCAATAACACAAAACTATTCTTGCTAAATTAGGTATTAATGACATCTTGTAAATTAGAAGCTTTCTAAAAATATTCTTCTAACATAATATCATCAAGAACATACATATAAGAAGCTCATAACATATCATTCATGATAGTGACCTGTTAATATTGCATGCAGATTTAGCATGGATAATAGAAACATCATAACTCTTCATAAAAGCAATTTCGAAAATGGATGGTTGGCTACTAATCAGAAATTTTCGAGACTTAAAATTTTTCAAAACTGAGATATTGTTTTAGAATTAGATAGATCTTTCAAAGTAGATAGGAATCAATATATAATTTGCAAAATTCCAAGTTAAAATGACTAAGTTATGACCATTTTAAATTAGAATTTCCATTAGTAATGAGAACTACGAACTTAATAGTTTTTATAAAATAAAATGGATTAGATATTAGTTGAAATAGTCATTTGGGTATTTCTTTCATTTAGGTGACTTGGATCTCGAGGATTCGTTACAACCAGACTATTATTACTAAGAGACTGGCGACCTATGGCAGAGTGTGTATTACTTCATAATTTCATTCTTGATTGTGTTTGTAGTGATTAGTTGCACTAGAATATGAGGCAAAAGATAAAAATAAATTTGCGTGATGGGAATTATGGGGAATTATGTATGCTTGTTGATGAGTTGAGAAATTGTATTAAAAATATCGGAACTAGGTGATTAACTTATGTTTGTTTAAAATATTATAGGATTGATTGTCTGCGAGATTAGTTGATCACCTAAAAATTGGTATTAATAATTATTCGGATTGATAATTAACATGCACATAATCACTTCACAATGGGGATGAAGCATTAGCATATGTTGGTTACCGATGATCCACAAACGGCTAAAAGTTAGTTGATCGTGATCCATAAACCATATAAGTTGGTTACCCGTGATCTATAAACGGCACATTAATTCAACGGTAGTACCGCAGTATTCGTTAATCTGCTAACCCCGAATGGAGGGCGTAAATCCATTCACATATGATTTCTGGCTGATCATATGTCTTGTTTGTTCATGTTGTTGATGCATTCCATATGGTTGAAAAAATAACTTGATTGAATGATTTGTTATAAATGTCTTTATAGAAGTATTCACTCACTAAGTTAGTGCCGCTTATGCCCCCACAGCTTTTTTTTATTGTAATTTTCATATATTTGGCTAAGACCGAGGCATCCTACCAAGCAGGTATAGGAAATAGGAGTTTCCTTTGAAAGTTTGTGTTCAATTTTGTATAAACTTCCATAGGAAACCCTAATACTTACCGGATGACTGTAAAAAACCACTTTTACACTTAATATTCTTTTTGCGGGGGAATGCCCCTGGATTTTTTTTTTTAGTAATTGATTATGTGGAGTTATGGTTTATATCCTGATGCTTATAGTATATCAAATTAAACTATTTATCTCAATTGATTTATGTATTCTATTGTCGTAAAGGTCTGTCTTGCATATGTGCGAGACTTTAGAATGATTGTGGTAGTAATTCCTAAGTCTCATACAGCATGCGACGGACTGTTACGTTTAGGATACCATATAGAGCGTGTCAACATTCATCTACCATCTTCATTCCACTCAAAAATACTCTTAGATAAAACTTCTATTATCATTCATTTACCCATGTCATGTAACTTAGCATGACCATGGTGTTGTTTCTCAAAGACTCATGTGAGTTGTAGAAGCAACAACATATTTATTTTTTATTCTTGCACATGTTAAGAGTACCGATTATATTATTTTTTTATATTATTGTTATTATGTTGTTATTATGCTTCTAATTTAACTTTATATATATATATATTAATATCTATATGTATATCTATATATCTCTTAGAGCCTAAATGCTCATTAACTCTCTAACTTGCTTTTATTATTGCCTTTTCTTTTCTTTCTTTTTCTTTTTCTTTAGGATTAGTCTATTCTTAATCCTAAGATGTCTTGATGAAGCTAAGGCTCCCAATGCTTGATCGGGTTGCCTTAATGAAGCTAAGGCTCCTAATACTTGACCGAGATACCTTGACGAAGCTAAGGTTCCCAATGTTTGGCCATATTATTATGTTTATTTGCTTATGTATATTTCTTACTATTATATATTAATCTTACTTTTTCATTTCTATATAATCATATTTGTCACACCCTAAAAACGGGCCTAAACGGATAACCTGAAGTTATCATATCACGTGTGCACCCATAATATGGGAATCGTCTTGCAAGTCAGAGTTTGCAAGGCTCTACCTAAATAATTACTGTGTAAATATCCAATATAAAATTATATTTGTGATAAATAAAGGAAATCCAATTTCCTACAATCTACTAGAACCACAGAGAGTCAGTATCCCCTACCAAAAGGTAAAATAGAATAAACATCTACATTTTACAAACTTGAAACTACAACTTTACATTTCTAATCCATAAACAAAGCTTATATTATACAAGAGATAGAATCTTAACAAACTATATCATTTATCTATTTCTCATAACAAATTTTCTTCTATCATCAAGGGTTCTTCTCTACACCGATCTATCCTCAAACCAAAGCCTCAGCTATTCCTGGAATAACACTATAGGGTTGTGAGCTCAAACATAGCTCAGTAGATAACAAAATCAAATCACAACACAATCAAAAGTCAAACAAGTTTTATTTAACAAACATATGTAATGCTCACTTAACCATATGCTATGCACAGTTTGGATGATCGAAACCCAAATTAATGGAGATTTACGCCCTCTCTTCGGGGTTGAAGGACTAAATACAAGCCATTAACGCCAAGGAGAACTATGAACTAAGGAAGTGGTGTATACTCAACTTAATCCTTTAGCTCATATATTTCTTAGCACAAAAATCATTTCTTTATACCACATATATAACCATCAACTACTCCTTAGATATCGTTGAGGGAGGATTTCATTTTGAATACTTTTTATTGAAAAATAACCTCTAACTTCTCCTTAGACTCAGCTAAGGATGGAGGATTTTCTTTGAAACTCCTTTTATTGAAACATAGCCTCTATCTACTCCTTAGGCAAGACTAAGGAGTAAGGACTTCTTTTTGAAATAATTTTGTGCATAAAAACCAACATTGACTACACCAATCAATTTTCTTTTTAAGCCCCGTCCCCTCACCTAACTCGCCTTGGGGAATAGCCCACATTAGGGCCCCATAGGACATGAGCAATCTTTTGGAGAATGGCCCACTCCTTTAGAACCATAGAACCTTCCTTAAGTATTAATCCATTAAGCCGACTCCGACACGGGTGACGTCCTTTGATGCCTGCTTAGTTCCCGCGAAGCCGACAACCCTACTAGTAGCCAACAAGCAGACCCACTGGTCCCAACATGTACTATTATAGAATCGGGATATTAATACGTGATGTGAACCCCGACCAATGAAAATGTGATGTGATGCAATGCATGGCCAACTCATTTAGGGTCAACTAAGATTTATATCATATTATTTAATGCTCATATGAATTTCAGACACTCAACAATTCTTAATTCACAATTCACACAAAGTAAAGGTTATCACTCAATTCAATCATCAAATAGCAAACAAATCCCAACCCCATGCATAATAGGTTATGTTAATATTAACTTAAGTGCAACTATTATACAAACATAAGCAAGATAATAAGATTATTGTTACCCACCTGGCATCCAAGCTAAGCCTTAACTATTCTCTAGAAAGATCAAAGCATCACCCCCAACAACCATCCAATCATCGACAACATGAGCATCCTCACCAAATCATCATCATCCTTCAAATAAAATCCAAACAAGAATAGAAAAGTTAACTAAAGGCAATAGAAGAGAAAATAACACAAAAACAAACATCTATTCATATATAAGGCACTCATTTCTTAACAATCCTAGTGGAGCTTATTGAAACAACTAATTCTAGTTATATTACTATTTCATTTCTAAGAATCATGTTAACTCAAGTCCATAAACTCATTCATTTGATATGTATAGACTATATTAATTCTCATTTAGTTACTAAACTAGATTAAGCCAAGTGAAACTTAGATTTGTTAACTAAGTTCATTTTATGTTTAAGAAGTTTACACTTGTTATGTTAACTCCTTACTCAAGTGGTCTTGAAGAAATCATGACATTATTAAGCTTAACTACTTATACACAACTAATGAAACAAATCCATTTTAAGCTTTGTTATTGCTAGAGTTTCCTAGAACTTACAACAAAGCAATTATAGGATTCTTTCTAAGCTTTTCATAGCATTTGAAATCACTTTAATCTAAGTTCGGATGATGAAATCATGATAAAATCAAGTTAACTTGACAAAGGAAAGAACAAAGGAGTTTTGGATCCATATAGGCTGTGCCAAAGGTGGTGGTGATCACTACACCCCCCACCATGCCCTATATCAAGGAGCATGAGGAAATTAGAAAGGGGGCAGAAGCCACCACACCCCTTGCCACCACCCCGTGGTGGCTACCATGCCTCTTGCCACCACCCCATGGTAGCCCAGTAGTGGGGCACAGTGGCTGCCACGCCTCCTGCCACGGCCCGTGGTGAGGGGTGTGCTAGCGTAGAATTGCGTCCCCTATTCTTCTTTTTCTTCTTCAAATCACTTTTCTAGATGATTTAATCATCAAACACCATCTCCAACACCATATCAACTCAGCGATATAACCTATGACACTTCTACTCATATTTTTTCTTCTCATTTAATCAATTCATGTCATCAATTCCTTTTATCCACTCATACTCAACCTAACTTAGATTCTAGCATATACTCATATATCACAAATTTACAAGTTCATACTCAAGCTTTACTTATAACTAACATTAAATCATCATATAACAACAATCACAACAACTAAAAATAAAAGATAACATACTCACATGGTTGATGAATTTCCAATTTCCTTTTCTTCATCACAACTATTATTACAAGGTTGATGAAGCTTCCTCTAGCATATTCCTCACTTCCTAACTTCCTTCCTAGCTTTAATCTCTCTTATAGTCTTCTTAGGATTGATATTTGTTAATGGAATTGACAAATAAGAAGAAAAGAAGAAGAAAAAAGAACGTAAGGGAACAAAAGAAGAAAGAAAGAAGGAAAGAAGAGGAGTGGCAGGAAAGAAGAGAAAGAGGAGGGTTAAATAGGATAAGAATAAGGCTAATTAAGGATTGATGACCTTGATTTAAACTTATCAGATCATTATCTTGAGTATTAAAAACAATTAAAAGGAAATTTTATAATATAAACAAACAAAATCATTAACTTGAATTACATACCAAGTTGAGAAGTTCAATTTTGTAGAATTGATATTTAGTTAAGTTTGAACTTAGAAACTGATATTTTTAGATAAGTAGGTAATCTCAAAATTCATGAAAGTTGAAAGTATAGAGTTTAGATTTTAGAGACTACCTTTGAGTATTTTAGAAATCTAAATATCAAGCTCAAGAAAATCTTATATCATATGTAGATCAAGAGAAATGGATATCCAAATTAAAATTAGTTGATAAAATAGTGAAATTTGGTTTGATAGAAAAATAATCAAAGTAATTAAACAAGTTGAAAGAAATAAAGTTCAAATTTGTTAACTAAAGGAGATTTAAGAAATTTGGTTCATGAAATAGATAAAAGATTGAAAAGGAGTATTTGGAATCTCAATTTCAATTAACTCTATTACTAATTGATTATATCAATCTATCCATTTATAACATATAATTCACATTACTTATTTTAATTAAACTACCTAAACTTAATTATTAATTACACCCTAATCAACTTCAAGATTAATCATCAATTGGTAGTTGGCAACAAATTAACTTTAATTTTTTTGATTCAAAGGCTTTTGATCGTTTTAAGATTTTATTCTCCTACTCACTTTTCATTGTTTTATTCCAATTAATTTATATTGAAATTTGATATTGTTTCCACTTTTATTGTAATTCTAAATTATCAAAAATTAATTATTTAATCCACCTAATATTTTTACTTAAGTTATGCTTTCTTGCTATATTAATTTGGGGTTTGTTCTAACACCTTTAATTCAACAAAACGTCTTAATATTCAAGTTATGTAGATTTAGTACCATTCCTTTATAATTATTATTTATTCATCATTCATTTCTTTAATTATCCTTAATGTTTTGTTTTATAACTTTGGTCATTATTACTACTAGCTTGAATCTCATTTCCATTTATTTGGATCTACATATATATATATATATATATTAATTTCATCCTTGTTATTTTAAAAAATTTTATTTCAAAACATAATAATTCACATTTTTAAACGATCATCAAATTATTTAAATTTCAATATATTTAAAACACAAGAAATTTGAAATATCTTCCATGACTTTTCTTAAAACTTTTTCATTAATTTTACATTATTTTCTTAATGATTATTATTTCTGAATTTTATGAATTTGGGTAATTACAATATTCATGCATAATTAGAATATTGTTGTCATAATAAAAAATAAACATGGTTCTTTTGTTAATACAAAAAAAAAAAAAAAGCAAACTAAATTTCTTATCACTTAAACAAAGGATTTTTTTCCATGAGAAATCTAAGTTTTGTTTTTAATAAATTCTTTTCAAAAACTTAGACAAGCTAATCATAAATTTTAAATTAAAGTAATGAAGATTTCTTCACATAATAAAGGAAACTCATTTCTTTTATAAGTAGGAACTAAATACTCCATAAAAATATAGTTTTTAGCATTAAACTTGAGATTTTAAACCAACCATTTCTTTTATGAAACTTAAATAGGTTCATCATAGATTTTGAAAATCACTTACTAAGATTGCTTCTACAAGACTTAGTTTTTAATATTGTTATTCTCTTTGCAAAGTTAAAATGAAATTTTTGCTAAGTTCTAATATTGATAATTCTTTATTAGGAAATCTTTTCTTATAAACTTATCTAAAAGGATTATTCCACCACTTGATAAATATTAGGAATAAAACAAGTTTTTCAAATCAAGGTGAAATCAATTCAATATTGTAGAAACCAACTTAGGGAAATAAAATTTTCCAAGAAAGTAAAGTTTTAAAGGTAAAATTATTTTCTAAAGAAGAAAAAGAATATAGAAGTGAGAGAGAAACATACATTTAACACAACTCCAACTATTAGACCACACCAACAACTTAAGAAAAATTTTGAAAAGCTTATTTTTCAATCACTAGAAATAAAGTTGGCAGATGACTTAAAGAACCAAAGTTTTTGGAAATTAAATTACTTTTTGAAAAGTTAGGAAATAAAATTGTAATATAGAAATACTCACTTACAACAACCCAACAATTTTTAAGTTTCCTTCTAGTAATTTAAAAAGAAAAAATTTTCAAAGTTTTATCTTTTAAAACTCTTAAAAACAAATTGTTTTGTGAAAATTCAATGTTGAGACAACACTACAAAAATCATGCATAAAATATGAGTATAATATGTGTCTAAAGGATTTTTCAACTATAAATATCCATATATTTTGCTTAAGGATTTTTGGATAAAAAAAAGTTTTGAAAATCATATTTTGTGGACTATGAAATTCATAACTATTCTGTACTGTGGTGATTTGCAATCCAAATGGCTTTTTATGAAAAAAAAAACTTTGAAATGGATATATCTTTTCAAGTAGGTAGAAAACGGTATATAATATGCGAAATTCCGAGTTAAAATAAGTAAGTTATGGCCATTTTAAGTTGGAATTTCCATCTACCCGAATTTTGACAAAAATACTAGAATAGAATTAGAGAGTTCAAGTAGAATTTCCACAAAATACTTATTTTAGGTATTTCTTTCGTTTAGGTAACGAAGTTTCGGGGGATCCGTATTTGGAGGACCATTACAAGTAAAGAAGTGTAGCAATGATGGCCGAATGAGTTTATCTCCTACCTTTTACGTACTTGTTTGTGCTTGTAGCTAGAGGCACTAGAAGCAGGAAAAAAATGAAAATGAATTATGCATGATAACATTAGTTGAAAGAATACTAAGCATAGCGGGACATGAATTGTTGTTAATCAAATTTTGTTTATTATTGTCATGCTGAAGTGTCTACAATTATGTAATCGCCTTAAATTACCTTAATTACATATTTCGAGTTATATATTAATTGATTCATGCATATCACGTAGTTAGTCTCATTTCATTAGCTACTATTCTAGATGAGACAAGAGTATAGTAGTGGGGTTTACAAGAGCCGCAAGTCTATAAGATGGGCGAATAAGAGCCTGAAAGAGCTATTTAAGAATGGGTGAGTAGGAGCCGAAAAGAACTATTTTAGGATGGGCAAGTACGAGCCAGAAATAAACTATATAAGTTGGATTTCAAAGATGGGTTTTAAAGAGCCAGAAACACCTAACCACCGAATAGAGAGGTAAATCCATTCAAAACATATGATTTCTGGTAGATCATATGTATTGCTTGTTTATTTGCTTGATACATTCATATACTTATTTAATAACTTGTTTGAATTTATCGTTATGAGTACGTTAATCTAGGAATATTCTCACTAAGCTAGTTTGCTTATACCCCGATAGACTTTTGTTAATACAGGATCAATATCTCTTTTGGCCGAGGACTTCATGAACCTAAGTGGAACTATGTTTTGGGGAGCTTCTGGAAACCCTTTGAAGATCTTAGGCTAGTTTTCCTTTAATATCTTTTAGTTCTACTATTGTTTATTATGTGCAAGACTAAGTGATATTATGTTCTTTAGAGATTTATTAGGGAATGCCCCTAAGAAATATAAGAACCATATTTCTATAATGTTGAAGTTAGATAATTATCTAGATTTCTTGTATGCTATATTTACTATCTCGAACTACACATCTTATCGGAGTCTCCTATTGTTGTGATAGATGCCTTACATATGGTGTTGAAGATTTCACATGACTTCAGGAAGTCATTCTTAAGTTTTAGTACTGTATGTGGCGAACTGCCATGTCTAGGGTACCCTTTGGGGTGTGACTGTAAGCTTATTCCCAAAACTTAGAATGCCAACAACTTGAGAAAGTTCTTTGAATATCTAAAGGCTAACTTATATGTTAAGTGCAAAAAGAAAGCAATTGCAAATGAAATCAAGATTTTGCATTAAGAACATGCCACATTGATCGATGGAAACCTAATAGATATTTGATAGGGGCTCAAAAGTTTAAAACAACCTTGCCCCTTCATACCAAAAGAGCTTGGGTAACTCTATTAGGAATTTAAAGATCAAAGCAATAGGATTTTTTTTTTTATAAAACCCTAAATCTGCAATTAGATCCATGCGAGTCAACCAAATCAGAACAGATGAGATTGCACCTTTTTGAAGCTTTTAATCTTTTGAATATGAAGGTGCTTCAATCACGTGAGCTCCTTCTATGGTATCTACACGAACGAATTTTCTTAATTGGATTTGATGTGTGTGCTAGCACGTTAGAACAATTCTGTGTATTCAGGAATTATCTCACAAGGGTCTTTCACAATTTTGTTTTTGCTTTTTTTTTTTTCTTTTTGCAGACTTTCTCTGCAAATTTTGATATGATGGGAATGCATTGTAAACCTTAAAGGAGACCCATTGTGTTATATATATAGGACATCATGCCTCGTAAATATCTCCCTAATCTAATTAAGGTTTTTCAATATAAAAGATACATGCCATATATTTTATAAATAACAATTTTATTTATTAATCTTAATTTTATTATGATGAATAGATAATTGGATAATTCCTTATAGGCTTATTTAAATAAACCATGATCCAATTGATTCATTCTTTGTGTATGACCCTATATGTTTACTTAATATTGTTAGCAAGCCCTAAACACTTTAGGCCTACAAGACATAATTGGCCTCTAGTAAGATATTATGTCTACCCAACTTAAGTGAAGATCGGTGATCCGACTTTACCTATTAGGAGTCAGTTATTTAGTCTCTTTGTCACACGATATCTTATGATCAAACATAAGGTATGAATCAATAAACTGTTTAATCACATATTTCTTGAATCCAAAGTTTGACTGACTTAAACATATGACATCGATAACTCCTTATCAATTCATTCGAGCACAGCCATGCATTTCTCAGTCTTACTCATCAAGAGGCCTAAAAGATAACTATCTCATATTAATGAGAGGAGCAAATTCCTTCACGAACACTTATATTCCTCCACATAACTTATTCTATGTCCAAGTGCAATCTTATAATTATCCGATTAAAGATAATGAAGAGCTGAATCAAAACATGGAACATGCTATGTGGAATCTATGGTATCATTAGGTCAAAGGACTAAAACAACATTGCAATGAGAAATACTTTTCGCATTTATCCATGTAGCATTCTCTTATTTGGTCATTCTAATGTACTGTTCTCTTACATGTATTTATGCGCTGAATCGATATCTCATATCCATAATTAGTAAAACATGATCATCATTCAACAAACATGCTAGTCTTAATTCACTATTATTCTATATAATGAATAACCAGAGATAATTTAGAATAGTTGTGTTTCTCACTTTATGGTTTTACTATTAAAGTCACATACCATAACAACATAAGGAATAGACAATTATTCATGGAATAAATTTCATCAAAGTAAAAAGGCTAATTATAACTTTGATAAAGAAAATTGACTTATATTATGAAGATAAATATTCAAATGACATAGAATCCTCATGGCCTATAGCACATCACTAGTAAACTCCCCTTTAAGGGTAACTCCTCTGGTAAGCTCGGATAACTCCCTCTCAAGGATAACTCCTCTCTTGAGCTCAAATAGCTCCCTTTGAAGGGTAGCTCCCCTTGTAAGTTCAGGTAGCTCCCTCTAAAGGGTAACTCCTCACGTAAGCTAAGGTAACTCCCTCTTAATGGTAACTCCCCTTACAAGCTCAGACAAATACCTATGCAAAGAAGAAACCAAAAAAGAAAGAAAAGAAACAAAAATACAGCCAACCACATAAGAAATCGGGTAGCAAACAAGTGGCCTTTGAATTCATTCATTTGAAAAAAAAAAAAAAACATTATTACAATAGTTTTGATTGGCATCTCAGCCAGGATATTTTCTAATTATCATCCCGACCAATACAAAGAGGCATTGACATAAACACGTGCTTCTTTAGGCTAGACACAACTTTGACTTGGAAGACCCCGATGAAGATTTCACTACACAAAAAACAACCTAAGGCGACACTATACTTGCAACGCATTGAGAAATTGTTGTTTAAAAATCTTAGATGCATCAAAGTTTTTCTACGTTACCTAAAATGTTGTTTAAAAGCAACACTTTTAATCAACACAATAAAAATTGTTGCTTTAAAAATTTAATGCAACATTAAGGTAACAAAAATATTTTGTTGCACACAATACTTTGAACAAATGCAACAAGTTGAGTAATTTGTTACCTTAACTTATCAAATTTTAGCTACCATATATAGATATGTTGCTTGTAATAATAGAAAATGTAACCATTATAAAAATTGTCACAATAACAATATAACTAATTAATAACATCATATTATTAATTAAGTTGTTAAATAAAAAAGAATTTATCAATAATAATCATTTAAAAAAATATTTTTCTTATATTATACTAGCAGTTGATGTATCTATTATGCAAGTGCTAAAAAAATTACTAATTAATTAAATAAAATTACTACTTATTTATAATTTTATAAATGTAACCATTCCTAGCTAAAAAAAAAAAAAAAGCAACCATTTGACAATTATCTTGTATTGCAGTGGAGAATATAAAATTATGATAACATCCTTAAAAGTTTTATATTTTACAATTTGTAGATATCTCAATGGTGGGTAGACAATATACGTCATAGATAAAAGATGGAATTTAAGAAAATCAATGATCTTTTTACCACTAAAGACACTAAAAGACACATTTTTGCTTTAATAATGTAGATATAAAAAAATAACTAAATCTACTCTTATTTATTAAGATAGGATAAACTTAAATCCTCTTTTATTTAACATTTTTTTCCTCTCTATCTTTGGCAGGGTCTTCTAAACTCAACTCACCTATCAATGGTAAGTGTGGTGATCAGTCCTCCAAGGTTACCGTGAAGCTGCAGAAGGTCTACAGGAGTTACCATACTCACCGTAGGTTAACAGATACTGCTGTCATCATGGAGGAGCTAAATTGTGTATTGCAACTTTGTAGTGCGATATATAGAAAAAGCTATATCGCATCCCCATTATCTAATATAGCAACACTGTTTATGTAATTTTTTAAAAGTATATTAAACATGTAATATTACCCTTTTTGGACCATAAAACTTTCTTATCATGAAGAAATTGTTGAAGAATTAAAATGAAGCAATATCTGTCACGCCCCAATGGGTATCCTAAACGTGACAGTCCACCGCACTCAATATTAAAGCTTAAGTATGGCAACCTTAGCCATTCCCAAAAGCTTTTATATTAAGTGTAAGGCGTACTTTCACAACTTTAGAGGACCATATATGAAATTATGAAGCTTAAGGAGATATAGAAATATATTAAGAAAAGAGGATTCACAATAATTATTCATTCATGACAAAGACTTTACAAACTTAGGGACAATTCCTTTGTTTACCAATCTATTACCTGAGCATTTATACATCATACTAAAATACTACATTTTATCTAAATTCCTATTACTCAAAGACAATTTACCTGCCCGCATGGTCTACGTGGCCTTAACCATAAGTAAGGAAACTGCAAAAGATATCTATCGGGGTATAAGCTAATAGGCTTAGTGAGAAATATTTCCATAAATAACTTCTTGTAACAAGATTCAATCAATTGATTTAATCAAACAAATGTAATGCACAAGCACGTGGCAAACAAGCATATAGTTTTCCGGGAACTATATTTGAATGGATTTACGCCCTCCATTCGGGGTTTGGTGATACTTATCCTCAAAACAAGTAGTTTCAATAAAAGAAACTTTAAGCTTGCGAGCACTCATCGCCAAGCATTCATTAAAAATTTTAAACTTGCGAGCACTCATCGCCAAGTATTCCGAATCTACTTGATTTGACCTTGCTTTCGGATCAACCGCCAAGCATTTCCCTTAAGCCGCCAAGCAATCGCTTTCGGATCTTCCGCCAAGTGTTGCTTTCGACATGAGCTTACTATCCTTCTCACCCAAGGATAATAACCCAACCATGCAATGTGACTCACTTCGTGGTATGCATGAGTTCATTAATTTATAAAGTCTTAACATAATTATTTTTAACTTTATGGCGATCACGGAATTTCACACAAATCAATAATAAACTAAAACAATCACTTAGAACAATTATGGCTTCGATATTCTTAGAATTCTTTCAAGGAATTATTTTACATGCATATCGGTTTATCTTTTCCTAACTCTAGTGCAACTAAATTACAAGCACAACAAGTGTAGCATTTAATGGAAATAAACTCACGATGCCATTGTCGTCTATTCCTCTAAGCGGATGAGTCGTTCACACACTCCACTTAATCGTAATAATTCTCGGGGTGAAGAAATCCTTCCACAGGGTCACCTAACCAAAGAAAATACCCATAATGAGTTTTCTTTGATGAATTTCTTGAATTTTGATAAAACAATGTCAAAGAACGTTAAAGTTCGTATAGAAGAATGTCCCAACTTAAAATGGCCGTAACTTGGTCATTTTAACTCGAAATCGCGCATATAATATACCGATTTCTACCTACTCGAAAAGATCTACCCATTTCCAAAATTATATCCAACAAACAAGGCCATATAGGCTCTGAAAAAGTAGTGACAAAATTCACCACGGATTCCAAGTAAAAAACAACTTCGGTTCAAGAAATCAAAATTTGTTTGATAAATACTTAGTTATCTATATAGTTGAAAAATTCTCTTTTTATAACTATATAACTCATATTTAAGCATGCTCAAGTGTTTTGTTGTCCAATTTATTTTTCTTTAGGTAAAACAATGTTGGTTTGAAGCTTTTCGGAAATTGTTTTTGCAAATTTCTTTTAAATGAATACGTTGTTTTCTTTATTTTCTAAAAACATTTTATGTTGGTTTTATTTATTTATTTTTTCTAAGTGACCTTTGAAAATAAAATTTTCTACTTTCTAAGTTACATTAATACTATATTTGAAGTTTTCTAGGAATTATGCTATTCTTCATTTTTCTTGTGTAAATTCCTTTGTTTACTTGTTTTGCAAAAATCCTTACTCGATATTTTTCATTCTTTTTCTCATGTCTCATATTTTTCAAAAATAATCATCCATGCATGAAAATTGTTTTCTTCATCAAAACAATGTGGAACAATTAAGGACTTTTTATAGGAAAACTAATTTCTATAATCTATTAATTTCCTCTGTAACTTGAAAAGAAATAACTTTATTATTTTCAAACCATAAATTTTCTTTGCCTATTTGTTTGCAAAGGTCTTTACTTAAAAATTTCCTTAGTCATCCATCTTATTTTCTTTCTTATGAAAAGAACCATTTTTGTCAACAAAATATTTTCTTTTGAAAAACAAGGTGGGATAATAAGGATTTAAGTGGCTTTTTAAAGTAAAAGTAGTTTATAAAATTATAGTGAGTTCTTTTTTGTAACATGAAAAGGAATGAGTTTATTTTGTGTTGCTTTATAGATTTTACACTTTACATAAACTTATTTCTAAGTGACAAAATTCTTCATTTTATTTAAATAAAATTATGGACAACAATCTAAATGATCATTGTAAGCCCCGGAAAATTTCAATAAATAATTTCAAAATGAACTTTGAAAATAAACCCTAAAAATCACTCCAAATTAAAACCGAATTTTGACAAGTCCTAAATCACGAAAGAATTCAAAAACTTCTCAATCTTGAGAAAATGAAAATCTTTAAACAATAAAATAAGAACTCAGTGGTTTTCAAATTCAAAACCACAACGTACGAAAAATTTCATATTAGCTCCGGCTTGTAAAATCGGGTAATATAAAGCCCAAAAACAAATTATTAAAAAGTAAATAATGATTAACTTTCGGAAATGAAACCCAATTAAAGAATTCCGAAAACATTAAGAGTTATTAAATACTTGCAAAAATAAAATTTAAAATAAAATTCTCAAATTAAATATGTTATATAAACATAAATATCAGTTTCCAAATTGGCAAAGGTCTAAACCAGAAAAATCACCCAGAAACCCTAAACCGGTTTAGTTCAAAGCGTTATGAGAAAGACCTAGAAACCCTAAATCCGGCTTTTCCTTAATTTCCAAATAAGAAACTTTTATAAGCAAAATTAATTTTGAATATAGTTCTTGATTATATTTCAAACCAAGAAAAGATCAGATTTTGAGAAAATTTCAACTCCAGGTCATCCCGAGACCCATTATAGAAAAGCGTGCCCCGAACTAGAATTTCAAAACTTTCTTTATGAATACTCATTTGAATCGAAATAAAATAAGGATTTCAAAAATATATTTTTCATAATTTTCCGGCTTACGAAAAATACAGTTATAACCTTTTTATTCGTATTTCATTACTACCGGAAATTAAATTGTCTTGTCAACTATTCACTACTATTCAAAAAGTACCACCTATACTACCTAGTCTACCTATTAGCATACTCTACCATTTCAAACCCTTACCATCACTCAAATCACTCTCTTTTCTCCATAACTTTTTGTCCCTTAACTTTTATACAAATTATGACAAGTCAAACATCATGTTAAATCAATCAAATAAAGTAAAAGTTTTTCAAACTTCTTCCCTCCTCCATGAATAGTGCCGGCGTGAATAGTCCCCCCCCCCATGTCCATTTTGCAAATTTTTTTTATTTAATCTAACTCCATTTAACCTAATTCCACTTTATTATAAGCTATGTTTTCTCTCTCTTCCTTCATTCACTCATTTTACAAACTTCACAAAGTGGAAAAAAGCTCTCAAAACCTCTCCTTTTCCTCTCTTGGCCGAAAGTTCTATGCCCCCCACACACACACACAACTTCCATTTCCTCTTCATATCTTCTATTTGTCTTCAAGTAAGTAAGCTTTTACCTCCTTCCACCTTTAGATCTTTGTTATGGCTAAGTGATTCTTGGATATTTCCAACCAAAGGACCCCATGAGCTTTTGCTAGGGTCAAGGAAAGATCAAAACAAGAATACCGAACCATTACAAAATAGATCTACCATTTAAAGGAGCTTTTATGCCAAAAGCTTTATGTTCATCCATCAAAAAGTATTTTGAACTAAAGATCTTTTGTAAAAATATAGTTTTTATGTTTTCAAAACTCATTTAAGCATTTGATATAGTAGATCTATCATTTTACTACTCTTATTCATGTAGACATTTAAGATCTCATCTTCATTTTGAGTTTATGTGCATTCATGGTCTTTAATGCTTTTGTCTTTAGTAAATCACCTTCCTAGTATGTAGATCTATGGTTAGATAAGTTAATAAAGTCAAAAAGGAAAACACTTTTCAAGAAATAAACTTGTGTAAATTCGGATGACTTTAGAAACCTAGGTTAAAAACACTTTTATCAACTTCCAAACATGTATTTTTCAAGAAAAATGAAGCCTATAGGTGATAGATAATGTTTGATGATGTTTTTCATGAGTTTAAATGAGTTTTTACTAAAGAAAATATTTAAAACAAGAGAGGAAGTCTAAAAGAAATTTTGGGTGAAAAGTCTTGAAAGCCAAATTCGTAATAATGGATGTATAGTTAGAAAACACTATTTTTCCAACTTCAAAAATAGTATTTTCTTAAATAAATGAAGTCCTTAGGGTATAGGTATAATAAATACTTAAAGTTTTGAGTATAAAATACATTTTCCTTAAGGGAATCAACTTGAAAATAAAGTTTTCTAAATTCGGATTTTTGGAAACCCTCTAGTAGAAGACCCACTTAAAAGTTTACAAATGAAGATTTTATTAAAGAAATAAAGGCCTTAGGATATAACTAATATAAGGGTCAAAATTTCTTTAAACAAAATGGAGTTTTCCCAAAGAAAATCCTTGTAATAAGTAAGTGTGACCAAGTGTGGTAATCTTACTTGTTAAACAATAGCATGAAATGATTTTCTAGGAAAAAGTTTATTTAAATTCTTTAAGTCTAAAAAGTTATAAGAACTTAGGCTCATTAGAGTTCATATCATGACATTCATGATAGGGAAAATCATTACCATTGCATTTAGTTTCATTTCATACTTAGGAATCTCAAATGCATTCATGAAAACCGCATTTTTGGAATTGATAAACCCGCTGTACAGATCTGATCCCTCAATTCCGAGGCTTAGATATTTTCAAAACTTGACTTAAACTTCGTATTTAGAAAGCTCTTCCGAAGTAGATAGAAATCGATATAAAATTTGCGAGATTCCGAGTTAAAATGACCAAGTTATGGCCATTTTAAATCGGGACTTCGAAAATGACGCGAATTTTTATTTCGCTAAGTTTTCTTAGAGTTTTAGTATCCTTAGATGGTAGAATACTCATTAGAGTATTTCTTATGTGATTAGGTGAACCCGTGAACGTTGACTCTTTACCACCGGATTATTACTAGAAGACCGGTGATCCAATGGCCGAGTGAGTTCATTTCCTGAGTAATTATGCTCATTGAGTGTGCTTGTAATTGTAGTAGCACTAGATTTAGGTAAAGATAAAATTGTTGATGAGAAATGAAATTTTCATGTTGAATGAATGATAAGTATATCGAGATGAGACTTGTTGAAATAATATTGTATGAGTTAGTATAGACTTGGATTGTTTGAAATACTCTATGATCGCTCTTAATTTGCATAATGAACTTGCTACGATTCTATAAATAAACTGTACATGCATATCATCTGTGAGTCACATTGCATTACGAGAATGCTTTTGGTGGGAACAAAAGTATGATCGGGAGGCAGCGGCCTTCGTTAACGTTAAGGATCTGCAGGGTCGCTTAAGTTAACGGGCAGTGGAGTAGACACTATAAACCAATACATATAAACAGGTGGAGGACCACCTTCGTTAACATCAAGGGCCTATGAGGTCGCTTATGTTAATGGGCAGTGGAGCAGACACTATAAACCACAAGAGAAAATATTGGAATTGTGGTTGCATGTTCATGGACCACCCCAAACCCCGAATGGAGGGCGTAAATCCATTCACATATGGCTACCGGAAAGTCATATGCTTGTATGTTCACGTGCTTGTGCATTCATATGATTGTTTAAATAAACTTGTTTGTATATTTTACAATTGAGTATATTATTGCGGAAATGAATCTCACTAAGCTAGTGTAGCTTATACCCCAATAGTTAATTAAATGAGCAGGTTATTTCAAGGATGCAAAGTGGGGACCGAATTGGTTGGAGCCGGGAATGGCTTCGGGATTCTGGCAGGATATATGGATGTTTGAAGTTATCCACTAGATTTTTATGAGCTGCCTTGTAATATTTTTATGTAGGGAAGCCTATGGACAAATGTATTTGGAGTTAAATGATTTGTATTTTGAAGTATAGTGATCCGTATATGAAATGTAGTGATTTGTATCTGAAGTATAGTAAATTGTATTTCCTTTACATTGTTACTCATTTGTATCAACATGAAATGTATCATTCCGATGTGTCTCCTTTATGTGTTAGACGCCTTGTACATAGTATGGAAGCCTTCGCGTGACTGAAGTGGTCATTCTTAGGCTTTAATATTGTGTACGGCGGACTGCCACGTTCAGGGTACCCTTCGGGGCGTGACAATCATGATTATGAGAATAATAATAACCAAAATAACATAAAGCATAATAAAGTCAAGTATTGGAGTCTTAGCTTTTTCAAGGCTCCGGGACTAAGAAGTAAACTAGTCCCATAATAAATAAATGAAAGAAAGAAAAGCTTGTTTTGACTTGATGAGGACAAGTCTAAGACTAGAGACTAGTCTTAAAAACAACTTGGAATAAATAAAATGCATTGAAGTAAATAAATTGCATGAAAGAAATAAATTGCAAGATTATGAGCTTATATGCTCTAAATAGTATATATAGCTATATAGATATAGTAGATAGTTATGAACATAAAAGAACATAAATAACATAAGAGAAACATAAATGAATATAAAAGAAACATGAACATAAGGAATTATGATTATGAACAAAAAAAAGTATGAACCTATTGTTGCTTTCTTAACCTTCATGGTTTTAGAAAACACACATTAAGTTCATACTAAGTAGATGAACATGGAAACTTCTTGAAGAATTTTACCTAAAGGAATGAGCTAAAGAGGACTTCTTGAAAGAACTTCTTGGAGAGAATTCTTGAGAGATTTTGAGAGAGTAATTTTAGTGTAGAAGTGGTGTGAAAGAAGTGAGAAGAAGGGGGGTATTTATAGGAAATTGAGGAGTGATTTTTGTGTGATTAAAATAAAGTAAAATTAAAACAATTGAGGGCAGAAAGAGGGGGCGCCGGCCATGCATGGGGAGGGGTATTTGATTTATTTTTTTGACTTTTTGAAAAATAAAAGATGTAATATGTAAGGTAGATGTGATATAAAGTTATGGGAAAGGTAAAAAGTTAAGATTATAGGTTATGTAGAGTGTAAGAATAGGTAAGAAAAAGTAGAGATAAAAGAATAGTGTAGAATAATGAATAGTGTAATGTAAAGTAGATATGACAATTAAAGTACCGGTAGTAAGAAAATACGCGTATAATAGTATATCTGTTATTTTTACTTACCGAAAAATTACGAAACTGATATTTTTGGAAAACTTATATTTTTACGAGTCTAACTGTATTCGAATATTTTTACTATTCCGGCTTCCGGACACGTTTTTCGAGAACTGTGTCCGATCGGGTTCGAAGGACACCAATTTGCGAAACTGAAATTTTATAAAACCTATGGTTATTACGAACTATTAGCTAATTATCCCAACTTCGTTTTCTAGGGCCAAAGAAAACGGCAATGCCGGATTTAGTTGGATACGGTAAACTAGGGTTTTGTTGACCTTTAGGGTTCCGTTTGACTTCCGGTTTAGGGTTTTATGCTAAACCGATTCCGAAAATTTAGGGGTTTACAACCTACCCCCCTTAAAGAAAGTTTTGTCCTCAAAACTTGGAAATTCCTACTTGTGGTTCTAACCAAACTTGGTTACTTGGGTTATGCGTCATTCTTCAAAAAGATCTCTTTTTGATTTCCTCATTTCTTATCCTCTGAACTCTTGCGGATAAATATCGGTATTGGGTATATCTTCATAAGGAAAATTCTCCTTTAAAAATTAACTTTTATCCTATAACTTGATTCCTTAACCATTTTAAATGGGGAATTGTTGCACATCTCCAATATGTTTATGTAATAATCAACTTCCTTCTCGTCTTATGATTACTTCCTATCTTTAAACTCACCTGATTCTCATTTTAGATTTTTAAGGTCCTTCTTTTCCGATTCATCTTATTCGTCTATCTTGTGCCTTTATCATCTCATGAGATGCTCTTGATTGTTCCTCCAAGGTATTTGAATGGTTTTCCTTGATCGTTTGTAGTATCAGGGGTCCAAAATTCTTTATTAGTTCCTCTTCGTTCCCATTCTTGCGTCCAGGTTTGTCATATCTCTGACTGATCTCTTTTGCTTTCATCTCTTTTCCTTTAGAGAGCGTTATATTGACCGATTATGAAACGAACCATCTTTGTTAGTCTCAATTATACCATAAGCATCCTTGCCTTCTTGTCTATCGTTTGTGAGAAATTCAAAATCTTGAGAAGGTTAATTCCGTTTTCATTGAATTTCATAAACCTTTTCATCCTTTGGTGTTTTTATTCCTTTATCCATATTTCATTTCTTCTAATGTCCCTTGAACTTCGGTATATCTGAGTTCTTTTGGATATGTTGTTGATCCCAAATTATGAACCGTACTCATGATTCTTTCTTACTAACTTCCTTGTCCTTAGTTATGCTAAATCATCCTTTAGCTTCCTTTAATACATCTTTCTTCCTCTATCCCTTCTTTATCCTTCGTATCTTCTTATCTAAGCTCTTTTATTATTTATACGGTTGATCTTAATATCCTACCACGTGGTTCCTCTTTTAAACCTTGTTGTGAACTTCAAGGTTGGCTTTTCAACTCCTTTTATTAATTTCCTATACTTAAGATTACCTCTTTCTTCTTCAGGCTATATCACTATTCTTGAGTCCAGAAAGCATTACTAAAACTTGTGGGTTATAAGAATTTGAGGGTCATGCCTTCTTGATTTGATCCTTTGTTGGTGATATCGTGATCTTAATCTTGAGAAAACGTGTTTGCTCCTTAAAAGGTTTTCACTTTGTTCCTTTCCGAAAGTTAACACGTTGGCTTAGGGTTTTCTCCATTATAAGCTGGATGGGTATATTTCGTGATGGCATACTTCATTTCGTAAGGTCTCGATTTTCTCGTTGTTGTTTCTCCAACTTCCTTATTAGTCTATTTTCCATGTTTCTCTGAGTGAAATCTGTATCCAGAATTCTTTTCAAAACTTCTTATTGAACTTATGAATGTCTCCAAAGGTCAATTTCTCTTCACTCTTTAGCTATTTAATTTCCTTTATCAACTTGAAAGAATGTGTCTGTTCTTTTCTTATGTTAGCAAATCCTTTGCCAACTATTTCTTTTTGTTTAAGCTCTATGTTCTCCTTGTCTTCTTATTGGGATCTTATTTGAGAGGTATACATCTTATTCAAAAGATTACTTAATTCCATTATTCCTTAGAGTCACAGGTGACTTCATGTCCTCACGTCTTTGTTGAAAGTTGACCAATTTTCTTGGGTTTCATCATTCTTTCGCATTATCTTAAACTAGGTTGATCGTTTGTCATTGGTAGTCTAGATATACCGAAAGAATGTAACACTTTGAATTTCAAGAGAGTAAAACATTGATTTACTAAACTTCTCATGTACATTAGGAGATTTCATTCCTATTCATCCTCATAAGAAAACTTTACATTCCTCGTTACTTGAAAAAGAAACAACATCAATAAAAGAAGGTTGGGGATTGACTGGTTCCCACATCGCTGTTATAGCCTCTAATGTACTCCAAGGCAGTCAAGTTTCCATTTCTTTGTTCACTTCTTCACTTATCCATCGTCCCTCCAAGTTGTAATTCGAATTCCGAGCAGTAGATCCTGGCTGCTTTCACTTCCACTTCCATTTCCTTTCCATTCTTATAGGAACAACTTCCTCTGATGATCTTGACAGAATATTCCTTCCTTGTGGACAGTTGTTGGCAAAATGTCCTTTCTGATTGCAAACATAGCAAGCATCTACCCCTCTGTTTGGGCATTTTGACATCTTATGGTTTGTATTTCCACAGAAGAAACACTTTCCAAATAGCTGGGGGCACTTCTTCGGGTAGTGTGCTCCATTGCACTTCCAACACTTAATACCTCGGTATGATCCTTCTATTGTCGTTCTTGATTTTCTTTGGTAGGGGCATGAGATGGGGTTCTACGTAAAACTTCCTCAACGATTGGGTCTTCTTCTTCTTCTTCTCTTTCTTTCTCCTTTTCCTTGCTCCTTCTACAATCCAGCTCTTTCCACTAATTCTCGAAAATTTCTTATGTCAAATTCTTCCAACTCATCCTTAGGTCTTCATCCAATCCTCCTATAAAGACTTGTCTTTTCAATTCTTCACTGTACTTA
Organism: Combretum micranthum; assembly: GCA_024138025.1. Taxonomy (NCBI): domain Eukaryota; kingdom Viridiplantae; phylum Streptophyta; class Magnoliopsida; order Myrtales; family Combretaceae; genus Combretum; species Combretum micranthum. The sequence continues at coordinate 98,015 of JAMXBD010002500.1, read as the reverse complement.
TAGGAGTCCGGTGCATATTGCAACAATCTACTGAACTCAGTCTCATATTGTTCGATTGTTCTTCCCTTTTGAGCAATTTGCAAGAAGTCCGCACTATACTTACTCGTAAACTTCCTGGAAATAATTCTCCAAAAACTCATGTCTAAACATTTCCCAAGTGATTGGAGTCATTAGATCTCTTTTCCTTGACTCCCACCATATCCTAGCGTTTAGACGAAGCATGAATGTTCCATACTTGATTTGCAAATGGGGGGAACTTCATATGCATCAAAGGACATCTCTATTTGAGATAACCAATCTTCTGCCTCTTCTGGCTTGTCATAAGCTCCTTCAAAATAGCGGTTGCTTTTGATGAAGTTAGGTAACATGCTTTTGTATGGTCTTGGCGGTGGAGATGGAGGTAGGGGTGCACTTTGGCTATGCATGTTCCTATGCACAGATGCCTCTGTTGAAGCTTGTTGTGGTGGTGGGGTTGGTATAGACACTGGGGCTGTCGCTGATGCTGTTGCTGGTGTTGCCTCTGGTACGGGTGCTTGTGCTGGCATATTTTGCCTAATTTCTTCTAATACGTGGGTTAGGTGTCCTAACGTGGCGTGTAAGTCATTTGGGTGCGGCGGCTCCTTGACAGCAGGTTGATCTGCTTCTATGTCTGGTTGGTTAGAGGCGCTTTGTTCCCTTCTTCGTCTACTCCTATTTCGGCTGTTTTAAACTTTTCTAAGTCAGGTTTGTAAAGTTTTGATAACTTAATTAAATTTTTGCCGGAAATTGGTGATATAACGGAAAAAATATGCATAAAAGCTAACAAAATTTAAATCAAAACAATTTCTGAAATCAAACTTAAGCATCATCATAGAAATAAAGTTCATACATGAAATCGGAAATAAGACAAATCACAAAAGAAAATCACATAGAAATAACAAACATTGTTCCGAGAATTAAAAGATAGACTAAGATCATGGATCTAGTCTATGATTACAAAATCTAAGCTGGACTTCTAGGGATATGCTCTTTCCTTCCTCCTTTCTTCATTCTTCGGGCATCTCCCGGGTTGCTGCTGGATGATCCTGGGTTCCAGTCCCTCATGAATTGGCTGAAATATTTCCTCCTCTTCCGGGCTGCCTCTCTGGATCTTTCGTGTACGTCGGTTAGCTCATCTCTAGTCATCTCTGGTACTATGTCATGAATGGTTCTCCAAGTAACGGCTCCATCCGTCTCCATGCTATTGTTCTCATTGGGTGGAGCACTGTATGTATTCATGGCCGAGTTTGGTTCTTGCCTTCCTGAGTCTGTCGTCCCATTAAGTAGCGGATAATCCTTTCCTCAGTGCTATTACGGGGTTCTTCGTCTCCAACAGTGGTCTGGTTTCCTTCTTCTGTCCTGCTTCATTTTCTTCCTCGGCTTCTTCCGAATCTTCACTCTCTTCATCTTCTTCCATAGGCTCTTCCCTTATTATTGATCCGTCATCCCGTAGGCGTAGGGGCTCGTTCCTCCTTAGTTGGACCCATAAAGGCAGGCGGCTCCGTGGGCACTTGGGTTGGTGGTCGTAGTACTTCCTGGTACACTCCATGCCAATGGAAGATATCGTTGATGTCCGCCTTCATCCATTCAAGGTGATCCATCAAGTTGTCGTGGCGTAAACGAACATAGGTCCAATTTTCCTCCATGTCTGGAAATCTGGTGAAGTTCGTCCCCCGTCTTTCCTAAGAACGAATGTGGCTTCCTTCAACATAGGTCTATCTTCAGCAATGGCCGCTATACGTTCCACGGCGTATATCATTTCCAACTCGGTCAGTTTCTTTCCTATAGGACAGTTGTGAATGGTCTGTACCACTTCCCTCCATTCTGTTTGTATCATTCCTTTCTTCCATATTTGGAACATTTCTCGGACGGTCTTAGGCTGTCCTGCTAGGGCAAACTCTCACATAGGACTCTAAGTCTCAATCGATAATCTTCTGGTGTTTCGAAGGGTCCTTTTCGAAAGTTCTTGGCTTGGAGACGGGCCTCATCTATGGTGATCTACGTAAAAGAAGATATTAGAAGACTTATTCTACCCATTCTATTTCATCTAGGTTTTTCTTGCTTCTATCTAAGTCAATTCTTCTTAAGTCCATTTCTATAATTATGATTCCTAGGTTCTTAAACCATGCTCTGATACCAACTTAAACTGTCACGCCCCAATGGGTACCCTAAACGTGACAGTCCGCCACACTCAATATTAAAGCTTAAGTATGACAACCTTAGCCATTCCCAAAAGCTTTTATATTAAGTGTAAGGCGTACTTTCACAACTTTAGAGGACCATATATGGAATTATGAAGCTTAAGGAGATATAGAAACATATTAAGAAAAGAGGATTCACAATAATTATTCATTCATGGCAAAGACTTTACAAACTTAGGGACAATTCCTTTGTTTACTAATCTATTATGAGCATATACATCTACTAAAATACTACATTTTATCTAAATTTCTATTACTCAAAGAATTACCTGCCGCATGGTCCACATGGCCTTAACCATAAGTAAGGAAACTGCAAAAGATATCTATCGGGGTATAAGCTAATAGGCTTAGTGAGAACTATTTCCATAAATAACTTCTTGTAACAAGATTCAATCAAGTTGATTTAATCAAACAAATGTAATGCACAAGCACGTGGGCAAACAAGCATATAGTTTTCCGGGAACTATATGTTGAATGGATTTACGCCCTCCATTCGGGGTTTGGTGATACTTATCCTCAAAACAAGTAGTTTTAATAAAAGAAACTTTAAGCTTGCGAGCACTCATCGCCAAGCATTCATTAAAAAGTTTTAAACTTGCGAGCACTCATCGCCAAGTATTCCTAATCTACTTGATTTGACCTTGCTTTCGGATCAACCGCCAAGCATTTCCCTTAAGCCGCCAAGCAATCGCTTTCGGATCTTCCGCCAAGTGTTGCTTTCGACATGAGCTTACTATCCTTCTCACCCAAGGATAATAACCCAACCATGCAATGTGACTCACTTCGTGTATGCATGAGTTCATTAATTTATAAAGTCATAACATAATTATTTCAACTTTATGGCATCACGAATTTCACACAAATCAATAATAAACTAAAACAATCACTTAGAACAATTCTGGCTTCGATATTCTTAGAATTCTTTCAAGGAATTATTTTACATGCATATCGGTTTATCTTTTCCTAACTCTAGTGCAACTAAATTACAAGCACAACAAGTGTAGCATTTAATGGAAATAAACTCACGATGCCATTGTCGTCTATTCCTCTAAGCGGATGAGTCGTTCACACACTCCACTTAATCGTAATAATTCTCGGGTGAAGAAATCCTTCTCGGGGTCACCTAACCAAAGAAAATACCCATAATGAGTTTTTCTTGATGAATTTTCTTGAATTTTGATAAAACAATGTCAAAGAACGTTAAAGTTCGTATAGAAGAATGTCCCAACTTAAAATGGCCGTAACTTGGTCATTTTAACTCGAATCGCGCATATAATATACCGATTTCTACCTACTCGAAAAGATCTACCCATTTCCAAAATTATATCCAACAAATAAGGCCATATAGGCTCTGAAAAAGTGACAAAATTCACCACGGATTTCCATGTAAAAACAACTTCGTGTTCAAGAAATCAAAATTTGTTTGATAAATACTTAGTTATCTATATAGTTGAAAAATTCTCTTTTTATAATAACTCATATTTAAGCATGCTCAAGTGTCTTGTTGTCCAATTTATTTTTCTTTAGGTAAAACAATGTTGGTTTGAAGCTTTTCAGAAATTGTTTTTGCAATTTCTTTGAAATGAATACCTTGTTTTCTTTATTTTCTAAAAACATTTAATGTTGGTTTTATTTATCTTTTTTTTTCTAAGTGACCTTTGAAAATAAAATTTTCTACTTTCTAAGTTACATTAATACTATATTTGAAGTTTTCTAGGAATTATATGCTATTCTTCATTTTCTTGTTTAAATTCTTTTGTTTACTTGTTTTGCAAAAATCCTTACTCGATATTTTTCATTCTTTTCTCATGTCTCATATTTTTCAAAAATAATCATCCATGCATGAAAATTTGTTTTCTTCATAAAAACAATGTGGAACAATTAAGGACTTTTTGTAGAAAAACTAATTTCTATAATCTTATTAATTTCCTCTTGTAACTTGAAAAGAAATAACTTTATTATTTTCAAACCATAAATTTTCTTTGCCTATTTGTTTGCAAAGGTCTTTACTTAAAAATTTTCCTAGTCATCCATCTTATTTTCTTTCTTATGAAAAGAACCATTTTTGTCAACAAAATATTTTCTTTTGAAAAACAAGGTGGGATCATAAGGATTTAAGCGGCTTTTTAAAGTAAAAGTAGTTTATAAAATTATAGTGAGTTCTTTTTTGTAACATGAAAAGGAATGAGTTTATTTTGTGTTGCTTTATAGATTTTACACTTTACATAAACTTATTTCTAAGTGACAAAATTCTTCTTTTTGTTTAAATAAAATTATGGACAACAATCTAAATGATCATGATTATGAGAATAATAATAACCAAAATAACATAAAGCATAATAAAGTCAAGTATTGGAGTCTTAGCTTTTTCAAGGCTCCCGGGACTAAGAAGTAAACTAGTCCCATAATAAGATAAAATAAAAGAAAGAAAAGCTTGTTTTGACTTGATGAGGACAAGTCTAAGACTGGAGACTAGTCTTAAAAATAACTTGGAATAAATAAAATGCATTAAAGTAAATAAATTGCATGAAAGATAAATAAATTGCAAGATTATGAGCTTATATGCTCTAAATAGTATATATAGCTATATAGATATAGTAGATAGTTATAAACATAAAAGAAACATAAATAATCATAAGAGAAACATAAATGAATATAAAAGAAACATGAACATGAAGGAATTATGATTATGAACAAAAACAAAGTATGAACCTATTGTTGCTTTCTTAACCTTCATGGTTTTAGAAAACACACATTAAATTCATACTAAGTAGATGAACATGGAAACTTCTTGAAGAATTTTTACCTAAAGGAGATGAGCTAAAGAGGACTTCTTGAAAGAACTTCTTGGAGAGAAATTCTTGAGAGATTTTGAGAGAGTAATTTTAGTGTAGAAGTGGTGTGAAAGAAGTGAAAGAGAAGGGAGGTATTTATAGGAAATTGAGGAGTGATTTTTGTGTGATTAAAATAAAGTAAAATTAAAACAATTTGAGGGCATTGAGAGAGGGGGGCGCTGGCCATGCATGGGGGAGGGGTATTTGTTTTATTTTTTTGACTTTTTGAAGAAATAAAAGATGTAATATGTAAGGTAGATGTGATATAAAGTTATGGGAAATGTAAAAAGTTAAGATTATAGGTTAAGTAGAGTGTAAGAATAGGTGTAAGAAAAAGTAAAGATAAAAGAATAGTGTAGAATAGAAATGAATAGTGTAATGTAAAGTAGATATGACAATTAAAGTACCGGTAGTAAGAAAATACGCGTATAATAGTTATATTTGTTATTTTTACTTATAGAAAAATTACGAAACTGATATTTTTGGAAAACTTATATTTTTACGAGTCTAACGGTGTATTCGGAATATTTTTACTATTCCGGGCTTCCGGACATGTTTTTTGAGAACTGTGTCCGATCGGGTTCGAAGGACACTCGAATTTTGCGAAACTGAAATTTTTATATAACCTATGGTTATTACGAACTATTCTAGCTAATTATCCCAACTTCATTTTCTAGGGCCAAAGAAAACGGCAATGCCGGATTTAGTTTGATACGGTAAACTAGGGTTTTGTTGACCTTTAGGGTTCCGTTTGACTTCCGGTTTAGGGTTTTATGCTTAACCGATTCCGAAAATTTAGGAGTTTACAATATCATTAATTTACATGTAGTATTTTCACATCACATCAACAGAAGAAAAATTAATATAAAGCAAGTATGTATATATGTATATCAATTAAATATACATTTTGCAACCATGTTAATAATTATGTTAAATACCTTGTACAATAATACAATATATGATACGTATTAAATTACATTCCATTATTGATAATGTCATCATGTCTTATATAATTACTATATATGGTATAAAAACATTATAATTTTTTTATCAAGTAATATGTACTATATATAGTATTTTATATATAAATATATTAAAAAATATTATAGTTGCATATCATCTATCATCGATAGGTATATATTTATACTTTAATATATATGGTATCATTATAATATTTATCACAATAGTAAGTACTATATTATATATATAATATCTTGTACATATACGTTATATTGAATTGTAAAATGAGGAATGCATTTTAAAATTATATTAAATGTTACTTTTATGATTTAATTGAATACTATATATTATGTAATATATACATATGTAAAGGGTATATGTTATAGTTATATGTAGTATATACTATATTGTTGTGTAATAGTATATACTATAATGCTTTGTATATAATTTATTTACGGTATATTGCATACATTTATAACTAATAACTTATTATTGCATATAATGTAATATATAATATTTTACATATTATAGTATTTAGGAATTACAACTACTTGTGATGTGAAATATTATATATAATACATATTATTTGTGGTTTATTAATAATGATGTCATCATATAATATTTATTTACTATACATTAAATGTAAATGTAAACTCAATTTTTTGAATCGGTTTAGCTTAAAACCCTAAACTGGAAGTCAACCGGAGCTCTAATAGTCAACAAAACCCTAGTTATATGAAATAGCTTAAGTCTGGCAATCCCGAATAAGAAACTCAATGAAGATAAGTAAAAGTTTAAAATGTAGAATAATGCAGAATTATGTAAGGTAATGTAACAGGATCAGATTAGTAAACGGCAACTCGTCTCGAACCCGATCGGACATGGTTCTTGAAAACGTGTCCCGGAGCCCAGAATAGTAAAAATATTCCGAATATACGTTAGACTCGTAAAAATATAAGGTTTTTAAAAATATCAATTTTGTAATTTTTCGTTAAGTAAAAATAACAGATATCGTATTTATACGCGTACTTTCTTACTACCGGTACTTTATTAGTCATATCTACTTTACATTACACTATTCATTACTATTCTCCACTATTCTTTTATCTCTACTTTTTCTTACACCTACTCTTATACATACCATAACCTATAACCCTTTCTTTTTTACTTTCCCCTTAACTTTATTTCACATCTACTTTATTTATTATTTTATTTAATCCACAAAATACAAAAAATAAAACACACTCCTTCCCTTCATAGTACATGGCCGGCGCCCCCCATGCCCCCTTCATCCTCAATTTGTTTCAATTTTTATTTATTTTAATCATACAAAAATCCCTCCACATTTTCCTATAAATTACCCTCCTCCTCTTTCACTTCTTTCACACAAATTTTTACAAAAACTCTCCCAAAATCTCTTCTCAAAACTCTCGCAAAATATCCTCCTAAAACTCTCTCAAATTTATTCCAAAACAACTTCTACCAACAACTAAAACCCATAACCATATAACAATACCAAAGTCTTTTTTAGGTAACTATTTCATATTATTTTCTTTCTTCTCATGTCATGTAACTTTAAATGACCATAGTGTGAGTTTCCAAAGACTAAATGTTATGGAAGCTACATTATGTTCATATTGTTCTTATTCATGAAAATCTATTATGTTTATGTTATTATTTTTGTTCATATTATTGTTTACTATATCTAAGTATTATTATATATACACATATTCTTTAGAGCACATAAGCTCACTTGCAATTTATTTATTTTATGTAATGCAATTTATTTTTTTTATTGCATTTTATTTATTTATTCCTTGTTATTTTAAGACTAGTCTTTAGTCTTAGACTTGTCCTCATCAAGTCAAAACAAATTTTTCTTTCTTTCATTTTATTTTTATTTTGGGACTATTCTACTTCTTAATCCCGGGAGCCTTGATGAAAGCTAAGACTCCCAATACTTGACTTTATTATTTATGTTATTTTGTTTACTATTATTTTCTCATAATTCATGTTCATTTAAATTGTTGTCCAAAGATTCAAGTTTTAAAAAGTGACAAAAAGGAGATTTTGATACTTAAAAAGTTTATATAAGTAGAAGATCTATGGTTTAAAACAAAAATAAAGTTATCTCTTTTCAAGTTACAAGAAGAAACCACTAAGATTTTAGAAACTACTCTTACTACAAAAACTTCTTAAACCACTTGTAATTCCACTTTGTTTTTATAAAGAAAATAAAATTTTTATGCAAGGATGATTTCTATGAAAAGCATAATATGAGGAAAGATGAGGAATTTTCAAACAAAGATTTTTGCAAACAAATAGACAAAGAAATTTGTATAGGAAAAATAAATAGGAAAAAATAGTATTAATATAGAAAACATATAAAGAAGAAAAGTTGTTTTTCAAAAAGTTACTTGCAAATATATATAAGCCAACATAAAACATCTTTGGAAAACAAAGGAAACAAAATATTCATTTCAAGAGATTTACAAAAGTGAATTCTTGTAAACTATGTTTTTCTAAAAACTCCAAAATCGACATGATTTTATTTGTGCAACATGAATGGACAACAAACACTTGAGCATGAATAAATATGAGCTAAGTAACCATAAAAAGAGAATTTTTCATTTATATAGATAACTAAGTATTTATCAGACAAATTTTGATTGATTGAACCAAAATTGTTTTTGAATTGGAAAATCCGTGATGAATTTTGTCGCTACTGTTTCAGAGCTTATATGACTTTGTTTGTTAAAAATAATTTTAGAAATGGGTAGATCTTTTCGAGTAGATAGAAATCGGTATATTATATGCGCGATTCCGAGTTAAAATGACCAAGTTATGGCCATTTTAAGTTAGAAATTTCCTTTATATGAACTTTAATATTCTTTTGAAATTGTCTTGTCAAAATTCAAGAAAATCATCAGAAATACTCATTGTGGGTAATTTCTTTTAGCTAGGTGACTCCGAGGAAGGATACCTATATCCCGAAGATTATTTCGATTAAGGGAGTGTGTGAACGACTCATTCGCATAGAGGAATAGTCGACATGGCATTGTGAGTTATTTCCTTTAAATGCTATATGTGTTGTGCTTGTAATTTAGTTGCATTAGAGTTAGGAAAAGGAAAATGGATATGTATGTTAATTAATTCTTTGAAAGAATCCTAAGAATATCGAGGCCGGAATTGATTTAAAATGTTTGTTTTAGTATAACATTTGCTTTGTATGAAATGCTTTGATCACCTTAAACTTGATAATAATAATGTTATGATATCATAAATAAATGAATTCATGCATACCACGAAGTGAGTCACATTGGATTTGGGTTATTATCCTTGGGTAAGAAGGATAGTAAGCTCATGTCGAAAGAAACATTTGGCGGAGAATCCAAAAGCGATTGCTTGGCAGCATTATGGAAAAAGAAATACTTGGCGGAAGATCCGAAAGCAAGGCTCAATTCAAGTAGACTTCATATGCTTAGCGATATTGATCAAAAGCATACAACTTTTTACTAAAACTACTTGTTTTGAGGTTATGTATCACCAAACCCCGAATGGAGGTCGCAAATCCAGTCAACATATAGTTCCCGGAAAACTATATGCTTTGTTTGCCCATGTGTATGTTGCATTCCATTTGTTTGATTAAATAACTTGTTTGAAATTTTGTTACAATAAGTTATTTATGGAAATAATTCTCACTAAGCCTGTTAGCTTATACCCCCATAGATATCTTTTGCAGTTTTCCTATTTATAGTTAAGGCCACGAGGACCCTGCAGTCAGGTAATTTCTTTATGGATTAGGAAAATTCTAGATGAAGTTTAAGTGTTGAATAAGATGTAAAATATTCTTGTAATAGATTAGTGAAAAATGGAAATGTCCCTAAGTTGTAAAGATCGTTGTTATAAGTAATTGAAGATTATGAATCCTCTTTTCTTAATATGTTATTGTACCTCTTAAGCTTCATAATTCCATGTATGATCCTCTAAAGTTGTGAAAGCACACCTTACACTTAATATAAAAGCTTTTGGGAATGACTAAGGCTGTCATACTAAGCTTTAATATTGAGTGTGGCGGACTATCACGTTTAGGATACCCATTGGGGCGTGACATTAAATCTAAACATTATAATTTATTTTTTACTTTATAATATACAAATATATAACTTTTAGATAAAATATCTTTAAAAGATAATTCAAGTTTAATATGACATGTTATATGATATATTTATTATTATATACTCTATATCATTATAATATATATGATACAATGTACTATGATATGTACGATATGTTGTACATGTATAATATGTTAAATTATAAAATGTGGAACGTGCAAATAAAATTTTATTAAATATTAGTTATCTTATTCAAGAAAATACTATATATTATAATATATTGATATAAAGATAAGGTATATTTTTAATTATTATAACATATACTATACTTGTAAGCCCTGGAAAATTTCAATAAATAATTTCAAGATGAACTTCGAAAATAAACCCTAAAAATCACTCCAAATTAAAACCGAATTTCAACTAGTCCAAAAACACGAGCGAATCCAGAAATTTCCAAAGCTTGAGCAAAATAAGAATTCTCAAAAATAAAGTAATAACTCAACATACTTCAATTCCAAAACCACTACGTACGACAAACTCTATACGTAACCCCGACTTATAAAAATGGGTAATATAGAACCCCAAAATCAAATTATTAAAAAGTAAATAACGATTAACTTTCAGAAATGAAACCCAATCCAAGAATTCCGAAAACGTTAGAAGATATTAAATACTAACAAAAATAAAATGTAAAATAAATTTCTCAAATTAAATACGTTGTATAAACATAAAATATCAGTTTCCAAATTGGCAAAGATCTAAACCGGAAAACCACCCGGAAACCGTAACCGGAATGCAATAGCCTAAGTCCGGCAACTTAGTGCCCCTAACCCTAGAGGCCGAGGCATAGCTAAATATGTAGAATAGCTCATAGTAATATAAGTTTATTTAAAAATATCAGATTGGTAAATTTTTGACCTATTTCGAACCCGTTCTGATACAGACTTCGAAAAGCGTGTCCCGGGGCTCGAGATATCAAAAATATACTAATAGTACCGTTAGACAAGTAATTTTATAAGATTTCTAAATATATCAGTTATATAATTTTTTGAGTTATAAAAGTTACAGTTATAACCTTTTTATCATATTTCCATTATTACCGTTAATTGATTAGTCATTTGCACTATTCATTTTTATTTCATTACAAAATTTTATTACTCTTATAAAGTCTTGTATTTTTAGATAAATATTTTATATGTCATAGAAAATTTTGTTTTTCTAAAATTTAGTTAGTTTGGGCCTTTACGGGATCAGATTCTGTTTAAGACCCGATACTAAAAATAAAATAAATTAATTTAATAATTGAAAAATATTTTAAAAATATGGTTATTTTCATAAAATAATTTTTTTAGAATTTTTCGGGTTATAAAAATATTATTTATAGCCCATATTCGCGTATTTTGATCATACTGGTAACATATTTTTTAAAATACTAAAATAATTCAAATAATTATTTAATTTTAATTATAAAAATCTGCTACAATTATTTGGAATAAATTTTCCAATTTTATTTTATTAATATAGTACCTTTACAACCCATACCTTCAAGTACACCTTACACATATCACTTCCTTTTCACTTCAGTCTTTCTACACATTATCCCACAATTGATGGCAGATTTTTGTCTCTTTCATGGCTGCCATTGTCCTTTATTTACTCCTATTTTGACTAAAATTAATTATATTTCAATCCTTCTTCAAAAAGTTACACATACCATTAATTACATTACAATTTCAAGTCAAAATTCAACAAAATTTCTCTCTCTCTCTCTCCTATAGTTCACGTGCAGCATGGCTTCCTCTTGGCTGCCCATGTTTTATTTTTTTCTCTCATTTATTCACTTAAAACACTCATTTTCTCTCACTTCTTCATTTACTCACTTTCCCTCTTTCATTCTTTAACCTTTTCTCTCTCTATTTCCTCTCTTTTCTTCTTCTTCTTGTTCTTATTTCTTCAAGAACCAAGCTGCCCCCACATCTTCCATTAGCTTCCATCCATATTTCTTGAAGATTTCTAAGCAAATCTTCATCTCAAAGCTTCCATAGGTGATATAGATAAAGTGTAATGAAGGTTTCATGCATCAAATGACCTTCCATAAGCTTAAAAGCTTAGGATGATGATGCCAAAAATGAAACTCTCCTTTTCTCTACTTTTATTATCTTGTATTTCAATTATTTTCTTGTTTAAAGTTGATATATATTGTAGATCTAACTTTTTATAGCTTTGATTTTTGTTTATGCCATAGATCTTGTTATTTAGGTTGTTATTTTTGTTATTCCTTATGATTTATGCATAGATCTAGCATCCACATGTCTATCTTAGTGATTCATGCATGTAAAACTAGTTTAGAAAACTAGATCTAAAGTTTTGAGTTCATAAATGCATTAGATCTATGTTCATATTATGTGTAGATCTTAGATTTGAACTTGAACAAAAGTAGTGAAATTCGTATTTTGGCAAGACTCATATTTAAAAACCACTTTCCAAGTGTCAAAATGTAATTTTTACTTAAGAAAATGAAGGCTTAATATATGTATATCATCAAGACTTCTTTTTACAAGAATCAAAAGTGATTTCAAAAGTTATTTTCAAAATAAAAATTCTATTTTCGGATTTTGGCCAAGGCCTATTTTAAAAACATGTTTTCCAACTCAAAAATGAAGTTTTTATTTAAGAAATGAAAGGCTCTTAGGATAGGATATGTAAGGAATGGATTTTCATAAGCTTAGATAGATTTTATCAAAAGATAACCAAAAATGAATTTTGTAAATTCGGATCTCAACCAAGACCAATTTTTAAACCCATTTATCAACTCCAAAACTCATGTTTTATGTGAAAAATGAAGTATAGGTAATAGTATCTTGAAGAATGATTTTTACAAGTTAAAATGAGTTTAGGCATGAGTAATGTGTAAAACAAGTAATGGAATTAAAATGAAAAATTTTGAGTTAGTGATCAAATTGTCAAATTCGTAATTTGAGATGATGCATGAGTAATCACTTAGATATGAGCTCAAATTGCAAGTTTTATGTGTTAAATGAAGTCCTTAGACAATAGATATAGTAAAGCTTCAAATTTTGATGCATTAAACAAGTTTTCTCATAAGAATATGCAAGAAATGAAAATTTCCAAAATTCGGATTTTTGTGAAAAGCTTGTTTAAAAACATATTTACAAAGTGTAAAATGGAAATTTTTATGAAGAAATGAAGATCATAAGTAATATATATAATGAAGACTCAATTTTGACAAAAATAATTATATTTTCTTAAGTAACAAATCAAAACAAATGGAAATGATAAAAGTTAGAAAACTAGATTTTTCATAAGTAAGTTGTTATTGTGGTCTTGCAAAATAAAAAGTTATAAAATTTCTTTTAGCAAAAACCATCAAGATCATGCATCATTAAGCTCATCTCATGTCATTCATGTTAGGAAATCATTCATATTGCATGTATAGCCAATTTATAGTAGGAACATTACAAACTCTTACAAAACTATTTTTCGGAAATTGAAATTGTTGCTGCTCTAATCTGATCCGACCTTTTCGAAGCTTCAATGTTTTCAAAACTAAAATATAATATTAGAATAGATAGATCTTTCGAAGTAGATAGAAATCGATATATAATTTGCGAGATTCCGAGTTAAAATGACCAAGTTATGGCCGTTTTAAGTTGGAATTCCCGCTTAGGACGAGAATTACGAATTTGATAATTCGTATAAGATCGTTTAGATTAGTTTGAGTTGAAATACTTATTAGGGTATTTCTTCCTTTTTAGGAGATCCCGAGATCGACGATTCCCTACCATTGAATTATTACTACTAGAAGACCGGAGATCCAATGGTCGAGTGAGTTTTCTCCTTGTTTTGTTACCTTGATTGTGATTGTAGTTAGTTGCATTAGATTTATAGGAACAAGATAAAAATCGATATGAATGGGGATGGGATATATGATGAGACTATAATGAATGTATGCCAAAGAATACTAAAGCATATCGAAACCACGATTTGATTGGATAACTGCACCGTTCATATTATTTCTGTTGTATGTGTGATATTGGTTGATCACTGCAAAGAATGTATAAGTATTTTTTACCTAAGCAAAAATTTAAATTGGTCATGCATCGCATCGCACATATTGCATTGGTAGCATGCTACTCCTACGCAGGTCGATCGGTATGGTCCGTTGTTGCCTCGTTTGGATAATGAGCCCGGTGCCAGAGCTCATTCAGGGGTACTAAGGCGCATGTGGATGCATTCTTGGATGAGCCTAGCCGAGTCAAGTGCTAAGAGCCGAGGGCTTGGAGACTAGATGCGGTCGTGTAGACTCAATACCATCCCTAACTCAAGATACGGAGGGCGTAAATCCGTTCAATGTGTGGGTTCCGGATACCCATACATAATTGTTTGCTCATGTGTTTGCTCATGCATAGCATATGGTTGATTATAACTTGCTTGATATGGTATGGAATTAAGGGAATTCTCACTAAGCTAGTGTAACTTATACCCTATAGTTGTTTAAACGAACAGGTTATCTCAAGAATGCAAAGTGGAGACTGAATTGGTTGGAGACGGGAATGACTTCGGGATTTTGGTAAAGGATACGTATGTTTGAAGTTATCAGCTAGTTTATGATTTGTCTTGTAATAGTTTATGTAGGGAAGCCTGTGGATGAATGTAATTGGAGTTGAATGATTTGTATTTTCAAGTATAGTGATTCGTATATGAAGTATAGTGATTTGTATCGAAAGTATAGTGGATTATATTTCCTTTACATTGTTACTCAACTGTATCAATATAAAACGTATCACTCCGATGTGTCTCCTTTCTGTGTTAGACGCCTTGTACATAGTATGGAAGCCTTCGCGTGACTGAGGTGGTCATTCTTAGGCTTTAATATTGTGTACGGCGGACTGTCACGTTTAGGGTACCCTTCGGGGCGTGACAATACTATTGTACAATTTAATATTTTGTAACAAATGACGTATTGTGTATTTGTTGTGTATCATACTTATATGTAAGTTGTAGTTGATTATAGCTTTGAGTATAATATATAACCATATATATCGTATAGTATTTGTGTATTACAACTAATTATAATGTATTACACAATACAAAAAATTTATACGTACTTTTCTATAATATGGCCTATATGGTATTATATTCAAGAACATGTTATAAAATATACTATATTATATATAATACCATATATATGTGCACAACAATTTTAGGTTGATACAAGTAATTATAAGTTACAAATTATAATTTAATGAAACAACAATATAAATTAAAATTATCCCCATTTTCCCTTCATTCTTTTACCTTTCTTCTTTTTCTTTCCCTCTAACATTTTCTCTTCCTAATTTTACGTTCTACACTCTCAACATTGCTCATCTTCTTTTCCATTTTGCTCATTCGGTTTCCTTCCCCCATCTTTCTCCCTCTCTCCCTATCTCTCTCGTTCTCTCTCTCTCTCATATTAGGACTTATTGTTTTTTTCTTTTGTAGGTTTTTCTTAATTCGATTCATACGTTGCTTATTCTTGTGGTGAAGGAATCGAAGTTTGGATTATTTTTACAATTGACAACTTACCTATTTTTGCTATTGATAAGCAAAAGAAACCTTTTTTCTTGAGTTTGATGTTTTAAATATTATAAAGATTCAATCATTAATTTTTTTACTCATAAGAAATTCTTGTGTTTATGAAAGATCATTCATTTAATATGTTAGGCAATGAAATTTAAATTGGCTTTGTTTGTTGTATTTACTCTGATTGCATCTATAGTTTTTCATGTGATTTTCATTTTATTTTCCTTTGTATTCTAACTTGAAAAATTCCATCACCCAATTGACAAAGTGGAGATAACTGATGATAACATATGGTTTTGTTTGATAGACCAAACTATACCTTAATGACTCACTACATTATACCCCCCATAAATCTTATGGAAATAGGACTAGTAAATGAAGATGACGATCTATGAGAAAGCATTATTTACAAATAACATCGTCTTGACCACCCAATATATGTGTTAGAGATATGCTTGAATTAGTTATTAGTTATGTAACTCATCATCTATGAAGACAGTATAAATGAATATAATTATAAATTTTTCACAATTATTGCCTTGCACGTAATTAAACAACGTTTGAATTGAACTTAAAACTAAACAAAACTTGCTTTTGTGTCAATCCAACGACTTTAGCTATGTATCTCTTGTTTGATTTAACTAGCTTGGACATGTATGATTTGTGTTCGACTCCTTTACGTTCATTCATATTGTTTTGTTATAGGTTTGATGTGTTCAACAAATTGCAACTCTTATTTGTTTTACTCAATGCTCTTGTTTTCATGATTTGGCTCTTCTTTATCAAAACTCATTTGTTGTCATTCTGAATTAGTAAGTCTAACAACATGACTCACTTTTATTATTTTGTTTTAGGTTGGTTTAGATATGTAATCATGCTTCTCTAATTGAGTGGACATATAAAATTTAGATCTATAAATGCCGGCCTCTTTACCTTATCAGGTTGTAGTATAACTCCTTTGTTATGTCTATCATGTGAATCAACTTTATGATGTAGACTAAGACTGTAACGTGATCTTATTTTCTATTGATTAGATGTTGCATCAATTGATAGCATTGAACAAATTGCACTAGCTGAATGTATATCTTCATTAAATCAACTTCAATATGTGAATTCGCAAAGCACATGGGTTGAATCCATATAATCAGATATGAATGTGCGATATTTGTCACTATCTAATATCCAATGCTTGCTTTTATCTTTATTGTGTGTGTTGTCACCATTATTTGCATCGATGTAGTTGGAAATCGAAGAAAAGTTCACTGTAGATTAGATGTATTGTAGAAAAAGTTTTTTACTTCTTTTAACCATTAGTAGTATAGCTAATTAAATGTTAAATTTTGTAAAGATTCTTCCCACTACCTAAAACATATTTGACAATTTTATAAAGAGCTTAGTTACAACTAGTGTAATCCTCTTGAAATAAAATAAGTCAATATATATGTGTTTTCATAGTGTCACAGCATTAGATAATGTAAAAATATTCATGAAAAATAGGCTATTGATCTTACTACAATTGCAATAGACCACTTCTATTTTACAATAGTTGTATAGCATGATAGTTCTAATGACAAAGAGCAAATTGTGTGCTTTTCTAAGTTCTATACTTTCAATTTAATTATTAGTAATGCCATACTTGCTATAGCAAGCTATCCTTCATTGTGCTTTAAATGCAATAAATTAATAAGTGGTTATAATATAGCTCTATTATTATAGAAAGAAAAGATTTTAAAATTAAAATATATATATATATATAATTACTTATAATATAATAGCATATGATTATAATAATAGAGCTAAATTACAATTAAATAACCTTTAAAAATTGATGAAAAAAGATGTTATTGTGTTGCATATAAGTTGTTGCCTAATTTTCAAAATCGTTGCCTTAATTTGTTTATAGTGTTGCTTTAATTATAGGATATTGTTGCCTTAAGATAAAAAATTTTTGTTACATTAACATATTTACGCTATGTGCTAGTTTAGTTAGGCAACATGTATATAATGTTGCATTAGACAAAATATATGTTGCCTTTTATTTTAACCAATGGACATTTAGTGCAATAGGGGAAATTTTGTGGCTTAAGCCTTTAGGCAACAAATTTAAAGGCAAATGCAACTAATTTTTTTGATGTCTTAAATTGTTTTTAGTGTAGCTTTTGAACCTCAAATTAAAAGACTTCTTCAAAACCCAGTCGACCACAACTCAAAAATGTGGGTTTAGGCTGAACACTACTTCACTTCCCTAATCACTAACCTAAGCTTGTCCATCAATCTTCAGAGAAGCAATGAATCTCAACTGGACAAAAGTCAACACGACTAGGAGAATAAGGATTGAAGTCCATCCTCTTCTCAAGCCTGCAGCAAATAAGCCATCAAGAGACTGGGCTTAGGAGAGATCACTACCCCCTGCCTCCGACAACCTCCATTTGCCATTGAAGATGGCATAATAGAGTGGTTGGAAATGAGGAGGCAAAGTCGAATGGCCCCTCTACGACGAACTCGACCTAAGTCGCTTATTGAGGATCGATCCCTATTCATGCACAATGTACTACCATAGGCACTACGGCCTCCTTACCCAGTAATAGCCATTAGCAATTCAGTCCTAAGAACCGCAGAAGAGAAAAACAACCCTAGAAAAATAGCAAATGAAAATAAGGGAAGTAAACCCCGAGCAACATGCCCGATACACTATGTGATCGTGGTGGTTGGTCCATATAAACATGGACTGCAAGGTTTTTGACCCATCAAAACAAAGATAGCAAGACTCCTAGAGTACCACAACGTATGAAACCCTTAAGGGCACGACCTTTCAAGCCATCGAAGCTCAATGGAAGTAGCGCTCATGATTCTTCACCTTCTTAAAATTATAGCGAACAAAAATCTTACATTACTAAGATAAGAAAACAAAGATACATTTGTGACAAGATAACTTATAAAATAGCGATATTCATAGGCTAGGAAAAGCTCTAATAGACCCAACATTCAATGCCACAAAATCTTAAGAATCTCAAGCCCAACACACCTTAATTGCTTGATCTCACCAAGGGAATCCACGATCATAAAAAAGGAACATTTCCTAACACACATAACCTCCCCAGTAGAACAACATCACCAACTGGGAAGATCGTACCTAAAAACATTCGAATAGTCATAGACCAATGCGACAAAACCAAAGCAAAGCAACCTAATGAAAACAAGGTCAACATGACTGACCTTGGACAATATAACAGTACGGTAAAATTATAATTACCAAGCAAAAATATAGTCAACAAGAGAAACAAACAAATGTTGCATTAACAAGAGAAAGGTACATCAGCTTACATTACAATGATCGGCAAACAAGCTCAAAGCACAGCTCTTAAAAAAAAAAATAGAGAACAAAGATAAACCCCTAAGGTCCAAAATCAATCAGCATAGATATAAAAAATTTCATCACTTGTAACCGGTTGATGAATACTGGCACCAACCTTAACTTGGCTCTCAATAGGACCTCCACCTTGAGGATTGACAACAACGTCAGAAGCCGCTAACATCAAGGTCTCCTAGTCAGTCCCCTGAGCCATGACCATGGAGGCACCCATACCTTTGTTCTCTTAACCCACAAGATTTACAACACCCTGACTACATCTCCTCTACCTATCGCAACAACCTTGGCATCGCCACCTCACTTAGCTTCCTCCTCATTGTCATCATCTTCATTAGAAACTTCTTTAGGAACTTTCCCTAAACAAGCTGCCAAAAAATTGAGATCCAATCAGGATACCTCTCTAGAACATCATTCTTTATCAATTTCCAGTATTTCTTGACGAGCTTCACTTGGATCTCCTTCCACTCCTTGCTCTTAAAAAGGTCGGCTAATATCTACCTCTTGGTCTCCTTGGGAATAAGTCAACCACTCTACAAATCCGTAACATAACCCCATAATGTTAGGATAAATCAAAACCAAGCTAAAGGATGAGCAACAATAGTAACTAATGCAACAAAAAAATCAAATGACCTTATCGATAATTTAACCTGGTCTTGGTTGGATGATCGCAAGCTCTCTATCAACTTGTCATTCTCCAGAGTAACGAGCTCCAATTACCTTTTCTACCTCACCATTTCAACTTCGATGTCACTTAACAAACGAGTAAATATATTACGTTCCTCCCTCACACTTCTCCACTTCTCCTCGAATTTGCCCACCGCTGCTTTGATGAAGCTTCCTCCTCACCTCAACTACGTCTGCTCAGCTACTCATGATCCTTTCTTCCATCTCTTGGGGTAGCCTTTTGTGATCGACGGTTAGAGCAACCAGCTCGCTCTTCAATCACACTTCATTTTTCTTAACTGCAGTAAGCTTGTTTTCCAAGCTCACCCTTTGAGCCGTGAGCTCCTATGTGCCCTACTCGAACCAAAGATACATGGAACACATTAAAAAAACAAAAGAAGGGAAAGAGAAAATTACAGCATATCACCCCATGGTTCTCCTTCAGCAATCGAAATGCTTCAGCAGTTGTGACTAGTGCCTAAAAGCAGAAAAACAAAGAGTTTTTTAATAAGAAAGAAATAGTTCGGACTACCAACGAACTCTACGAGCATAGTAACACCCTTACCTCATAGGTTTTCTACATAGAGAAATCTATGGCAAAATATATCGAGTATAGTCCCCCATAAAGGGTCCTCAACCTCTTCTTGTCCTTAAGATGACCAATCTCCTCAAAACAAGACTAATTCATAGTAACATCGCTCCATTTTAGGACATTCTCTTCGTTTAAATCGATCGAACCATCGACAAAACATCTCTCTGGTTGATTTCCATGATTTCTAACCACAATATGTTTACCTAAACTACTATTGCTACTCCCAACGACCTCTCTTGACTACGTAGGAACGACACGAGCTTAGACTGACACGGGAAAAGGTGAGTTGAATTGTGCTCCTCATGAGATGGAGCCAAACGTAGCGAGCTTACCAAAACAACATCACCTTCACCACTACCAACCTCAATGCAACATCTCCAATCTCAATAGCACCATCTCCGACATCACATGCAGTACCTCTAACCTGAGTAGCAACATTCCCAACTTCGACACCCGCACTCATTTGGATCTACCCATCCGAATGAATCACCAATAGATTGGCCTCAGCAACCCGGTCCTCGACCTCAATAGGTCCTTTTGCCTGTTGCCTTCTTTGTCGAAGGCTCTTCCGCTTCTTTGATGAACCTGCAAGAACATCAGCTATGTTTACTATAATCATCTTGAGCTCTACAAAAAAAAAAAAAAAAAGAAGTAAAAATTACTATTAAAATAGCTACCCAGCCAAACTCAATAAGTTAAACCCCTTGACTACACAAAATGCATTCTCCCCAATGCTCTATTCGACAGGTGATTTGGGGGGGGTTGGGGAGGGAAGGGGGGAGGGGGGGAGGGGGGAGGTAGGGGAGAGGTAAGGGAGGGCGGGAGGCGGGGAGAGAGAGGGAAAGAGATAGAGAGAAAGGTCGATCATATAAAGAACTAAGCCCCACCTCCATCTATAATCGGCCTCCCACTTAAAAAATTCCTCACCATGAGCGTAGCATTGTAAAGCCTCCTACCTTGCACTTTTAGAGTACCCTCCAGCTTCATTAGCCCGTTCGTGTCAATGCCATCAACATCAGGGGCTTCGTGTGACGGGTAGGTTGATACCACTCAACCCAGAAGTCAAAACCCCATCGCACACTTTCCTCTAGCTTGACTATCCAAAACTCGCACTTCCAATCAAATCCATTTTGAGCTAGCGAGCTCGATAAGAAGCTGAGGACACTTAGGCTAGATACTACTACCCCTCCTTTGATTTTTTATGAAGAAAAAATTGTCAGAACAAGACCAGGTTAGGTTACATCATGATACCGAGACAGATGGCTTCAAAGGCCACTAGTATCTTCCAGGCATTAGGCAACAGCTGAGCGGGGCACATCCAATGGTAATTAAAAAATTCTTCTAAAAAGGAGAAAAAGACATCCTTAACCCGAATACGAATGCCTTCTAATACAAAGCGAACTGTCGACCACAAAGGAGGCATACCCGGTCTGACTTTCTAGGCATCACAATCTCCCATTCTAGTGGAGCATCTCGCATCTCTTCTTCAAATATAGCCTCAAGCTCCTCCCTAGATAACCTACAATAGATCCTATTGGGATGAGCACCTTGAGTAGCCTCCAAATATGAAGGGACAACAGCCCCCTTCTCGAAGCCGTTAGAAGGATACTTATCCACCATGATCCAATAGGCCTCACTGGCCAACTCAACGTAGGAATGCATGCCTGAAGCACCTGACTTCTTACCATTGATGTCTAGACTTCACCAGACCTCTCCTCACGATCGCTAACGAAAGCCTAGCGTCCGTTCTCTAATCTACGCCTATCACTCAATTCTAAACCCCCTAATCTCAACATCATACCTCCCTTGTCTCTCCTTACCTCTTTGACGAATCATTGAATCCAATCGTCTGAATCGTGTGAAAAGGATTGAGTATTAGAAGCACTTGAGTTAAACATCGTTGAGAAATTTGAAGAACGCCTAGAACTTAAGCATAATAGAGATGTTTGGTAACTCTCCCAACAAAATATGAAAAATGATGTGATGAAATCATTATGAAAGACTGGTATTTATAGAAAAGCAGAGGAAACGTAGAAGTTCGAACCCTTCGAGACATGTGAGCAAGCCTCATGGTCTTGACGTCACAACCAATAACTGCATCTGTTAGGCCCAAAAGTAATATTGTGGGGACCTTTCAAGTCCATAGGACTCCTCGAAAAAAATCTTACTCCTCAAATACACTGAAGTGTTTTAAGTACGACACCCAATAGGAAATTCAACAGTCCTCACCACAAAATACTTCTAAATAGGGGATGCAACTCAAATGAAAAGTACAACTTGCTAGAGATTACCACCTTGAGCCAATGAACTCATGGACTATACACTATCTTTACTCTCACAATAAGAGTAAGTGGACAAATGTTGATAATAGAATATAGTCCTTGGCCTACTCAGTCTCTTAGACTTATAAACCTTTAGAATCCCGACAAGCCCAAAAAGCCAGCTACTTGTGATATTCTAATCTCAAGGCCTCCCGAAAGGTCAAAGAGAACAAAACCCCCGTTGTGTACCATGATCTGGGATCTCCTCTCAAATCTTGACCTCGAAAATACTAATTGAGCTAATGAGTTGGATTAGTCCACCAACTCAACCTCGAGCCCTCACTCGCTCTAGCCACAATGAGCATCCTAGTCACATCTCATGATCGGGGGGATTAAGCAGCTCGACTATACTCCAAGAAGCCACGACTCTTTAACTTAGGTACCCTGGCCACATCGAGTACCAAGCCTTGTACAACCTTATCTTAGTATGACCTTAAAACCTTATAAATACCCCCTTTGCCTCCCTGACACGAAGGGATAGATAAGGAAAAAGTAGTCATATATTCTCTTTGTATAATCCCTACCTATACCGGTAGACTGACTTAAGCATCCAATCGGCTATGCCAAGCAACCCTCGGCGCCTCTTTGACGTATCTGTTGTGTTCATAAGAGTTATCTCTATCGGCCTAGATTCAGATCGTGCAACAACAGTACAACAACAACATAATAATTAAAATATAAATGTTCAAATTATCGATTTTTTAGTGGTTAACCTTTAACAGTCGGTTTCTTATATTTACAAATCGAAATTGAAACCAAAAACTAAAAAAAAAAAAAAACGAAAGCCATGATCCTAA
This sequence comes from Combretum micranthum, assembly GCA_024138025.1. Classification (NCBI taxonomy): domain Eukaryota; kingdom Viridiplantae; phylum Streptophyta; class Magnoliopsida; order Myrtales; family Combretaceae; genus Combretum; species Combretum micranthum. The sequence continues at coordinate 74,555 of JAMXBD010002500.1, read as the reverse complement.
ATTGAAATCGATGGATTGATTAACCATATTTTTCGAATGAATTTTTTAGTTTTAGGTCGGTTTTTTAGTTTCATCGGTTTTTTTGCCCACCCCTAGGTTGACCAACTTCATGGCCCATCGAACCGTCCAATTTTTCTTTCCAAAGCATAATATAAAAAAAATTCTAATTTTTTAAGATGAAATTAAAATTTTGGAAAAAATAAAATAAAGAAAAAAATTAACAAATAAATTTAAAATTAATTAGCTTGCTTGTAAAGGTAATAACTTGGTCACAGTCAACACTAACATCTCTAATAGGTTAGATGGGTCATGATCTATAGGTCTTCTTAAGGCTTGAACAGGTCAGATTAGGACTCATAAGCCTGATATGCTAAATTTGTCATCAACATTATCCTATACACATTAAAACCCATACCCTAACAATTAAAATATAGATTCTAAGATACCCTATACCCACTTTCTTAAAGTTACAAAAAAATTGATAAAATAAAAAAAAATAATAGAATTTTTTTTTATTTGGGGATCACTTTTATTTGAGACTATCAATTGTAGACTATATTTAAAAAAAAATTTTTTTTTGAAAAACTTATACTATTTTACTTTTAGAATACATCGACTATATGCGCCCATAAATTTGTTGTAAGTTCTAAATATTACAAAACTTGTTATGTTAAGAAAGTAATTTTTAAATTCCTTTTCAAATGTTGTTTATAGTGAATAAATGAAAATAAAATAGTTTTACATATTACATAAAATTATACATTATTATAAACTTAAATTTAATAAATAAAAAATTTCAAATTTTATCATGTATCTTTGTTTTATAAGATATAAAGAATTGAGTGAATACAAAATATTGCTGGATAGGTTCAATTGAAAATAAAGGAGACACGATATAATGGGGAAAAAAAAAATGCGATACAATCCATGAACTCAAACAACATGATTACAATCAGCGAAATTCAACTTGAATAATGAATAGGTCGGAAATTGTTTAAATCTATTTATAGCTGTGGCCAGATCTAGATTTTCCCTCTAAACTTATTTACATACCCATTCATATATCGGCTTAGCAATTTTAACGAGTTCTGGATTGTCCAAAATAGAAATGTGGGTGACGCTTTTTAATACTTTTCAAATAGAACACCTCATGCTTGCTCAACTCGACCATTGGCGATAATTCTTTCATGTATATGTGTCGGAGCTGTTTTAAGTAGCATTCGATAATGCCCTGGTGAAATAAAGTAATTTTTTTTTTTTTACATATATTTACAAAATTCTTTCCTCATACTATTATTAAAGAAAATTGTAATTAATATTTATTGAATTATTTTGACTTTTTAAGAAAAGGAAAAATATCAAATTTGATATCCAAATTTTACACAAAAATTCATTTTGTATTTGAACTTTGAAACAATTAAGTTAATACCTAATAAACTTTTTATTGCAATTTTTTCTGTCTCACCAATAATGTTACTCTTTTTTCTTGATGTGAAAAAAAGAGCTTATTGATACTAGATAGTGATAGAAGTCATCAAATTCGGCCATATGCTGCATCTTTCAAGTCATCAAATAGAGTAAACAATGTAAAGAAGATGATAAATATAGTCATAAAAAGTTTAATTAAGTATTTAATTGATCACTTTAAAGTTTGAATACTTAATTGAATTTTTATATAAAATTTAATTATTAAATTTAACATTTATCCTTAACTAAATTAATTGCCAATGATTTCGAATTTCTTTCTTGCACAACTACTAACTTGATAATGTTAATTCTTGCTTTATTGTTGACATGCAAATAGAGAATCAGTGGTTGTGAATCCTAATCTTAATTTTTCTAATTAAATTTGAAAGTATTTTAGGTAATTGATTATAGCTCTAACTAAGTATTGGTTTGATTTTCATGGTTTGAAGAAAATCGTGAATACACTGGTTTTATTTTGTTTCATACCGGGGGAAATAGAACGAAGAGTGATACGATATGTGCTTTTTCTTGGCCCAATATGATATGTCCTACTAGTATGATACTTTATCTTATTGGAATTGCGTGATTGTGAAGTAACTTTATATGTTGTTTGTGTCAATGATTTGCGCCATCCATATCATTTCTATTTCACAACACTCATAACCATTTGAAAATTGGATAAATCGAACTAAATCCATCTAGTTCAGTATCTATACTACTAGACTTCAAGTTTCTTAGCATCTCATCTTACCTTTTTTTTAATTAGTTTTACATTAAGTTTGAATGGGTGAAAATCCATAGACAATAAAGAAGTCAATAGAAAAAAAAAAAGAAATGTGAATTTAAAAAATTTAGCAAAGAATGAAAACAGGTAGAACAAAATAAAAGAAATTGGCGAAAATATTCCCACTTTAAACCCTAGATCCGAAGGAGTCGCCATGCCTCTGCCTCACATGTTCTCTCTCCATCATTTAGCAGTTAAAACTTTAGTTCTACTATTATTGATTTCAATATCCACAATAATTTTCATGAATAAAAAATCTCAGGGCTATCTTTTTCCACCATTTCCATGGTCAATAGTTCATGGCATTCCATTGTGGAATATCTACTTCAACATGTCTAACGAATATGAAGAGATTATGACTTTATGGATACTAGATCATCAATAGCTTCTAATTACGTAGTTTAATTTTAATATCAATTTTATGTTTTTGTTATTTTTTTTCTTTTCCTTTTATTGTTATCTCAACAGGGGATTATGTCATCTCTTATATGGAATCTTTCTACTCACTAGTGGGGTGAGTTTTCCTTATTTTAGGAGAAATTATTTTATCCATAAGGTCGGACAATTTTACTTTTGAAAGGATGAATTAGTTTATCATATTAGATTTTGAAACCGCCAACCCTTTTTCTATTAGTTTGTTTGTATGCAAAGATTGAAATGATCGATGTAATACCTTTATATTGAATTAAATTCATTTTTGTCGGGAAAGATACGTCTATTGTTTTCAATCTAAAATTAGAGAGAAATGGGTATAAATGGGATGCAAATACAAAATTGTGCTTCTATAAATGTTTTTGAAAAATAAAGTAGGAGCAACATGCCAAATGATAACTTTATATCCTTTCCAAAGACAAATGAAATAATGGGAAAGAAATTTTTCCTTTAATTTTGTTCATAAGTTAAAAAATACAAAATAAATATTACATTTTGTTCCATTTCAACTCTTTTGTTTTTGTTTTTCCTAACTCATTCTTATAAACCCTTCAAAATTTTGGTCATTAACTAAGTGAGCTGACTTGATAGCAGTTTTAAACTTTAGGCTCTAAACTCAAATAGATAAGCTTAGATTCCTTACTGTTAAAAGAAATACAAATTGAGAAGTTGTATAGCTTAAGATAACTAATCCTAATCACTTCATAGCTCTAAAGCTTAAGCTTTAGACTCAACAAGCCAATTCGGTATTAGAAAAATCAAACAATAACTTGGAAGCATATAAAAATTATTTAACTCTATAAAATAAATAATAAATTACTTTACAAATTACAATGAATAATTAAAACTTATGAGATATGTCCAAAAACCCTAAATAGTGTAAGATAAATTAATTGTTTACAAACATTATGCAAGATCCATCCCTATACAAACAAGCAATCAAATTATTAATTCCATGTGAGTTTCAACTCAAATATTTAAACTACAAAAAAAAAAAAAAAAAAAAAAAAACTCAATTGCTAGCGAAAATCATCAAAATGACACAAACAAACCCCAAGCATGGAACACCCTACACAAACACAATCCAATTCTCCCTAGCTAAAATAGTTAGAATAAGAGCTAGCTAAATTCTTTTGTTAGCTATCAGTTCATTCATGAAGAAATGCACCCCTTACATTTGTTTATTTGGCAATAGAAAAATGAATTGCAATCCTTCAATTGGGTAATACCTTGTACTTGCAAATCAAAGTACAAATCTAATGTAACCAAATTAGTTAACTAAAAGGATCAACTACCGCACTTTTTTTTCTTGCCTTCCACGCTTGTAACAAGGGAAGAAAAACTCTTCATACATTGTCATTGAGACATCATTCCATAGTTTAAGGCAAGATGTGACTTAATAAGCGACCTAAGGCAAGACAAGAGCCTTACTTCCTTATTTCTAACCGTTGAAGAATACAAACAACAACATAATATGATGCTAGCTCATCACGACTTTTTCACTTATTCAAGCATTGGATTAAGATATTTCATTGAGCATTTTTTTCCTCCCTTCCTCTACCACACATAGGCCTACACCTCCCCTATCTTCTTTCTTTATTTTACTTACAGTTCTTCTCTTTCTTTCTGTCTTCCATGCCAACCTCATACCAAAGTCGCCCTTTTTTATTTTAATTTAATTTAAACCCTCAACTGTCACGTCCCCATAAGTTGGAAAATAAGAGAAACTTATGCAACTTTTTTCCTTCTCTTTCGTCCTATCATCCATTCTACCTAAAAGGAAGGAAAGAGCAACAATAAGTTATTCTCCAGTTAGAAATCTTCATATTGAGCAAGACTTTTTGCCCCTTCCTTAATACATATAATACATGAAATTAAATGCTCTAGTGTAAGGTCTTCTATATGGAAGGTAAGTAGAGTAAGGAATAGAAGAGAATGGACAAAGATTCACGTTGACATTGGATGATGGGGAAAACTAGTTACTATAATAAGATTAAAAAAGGTAAAAAAAATTGAACACTATATTCTTCTTATTTCAAGGCTGGCTAAGACCTTCCTAGGAAGAGGAAAAAAATACTTGCTAAATTAATGGCTCATAATAACTCTTGAAGGAGAGAAGAATATACAAGTGGGAAGGCCCATATGTGTCATACCTATGTCTGTCAAAATCATTGGAGGAGAATAAGAATGGACTTAGCTTGTAACATCAAATCGAAGCTTGTACATGCAATAAATGGTTTAAACTAAAAGGTTGAATAACAATGATGGAAGGAAAGTGATGGAATTTATGTGATATTGATCCTAAATGAATCTTGGCCACGAGGTGCATTTGATTTAGAAGACATGCTCTTTTGGCATTTTAAGAAGTTGATGAAGTTAACTTCAAGATATAAGAAAGCCACCAAAAAAAAAAAAAAAAAAAGACTTCATTATATAGGCATTTGACTTAATGCTACACTAACACGTGATTCATTGATGGATTATTGAAAGAATCCAATGAAAGTGATATATGAAAAGGATTCATTTGCAAAAGATCTACAATTAAAAGATCTAAAAATCATGAATAATGATTCAATGTTGGCACATGGATTGATTGTGCAGAGGACTAAGGAAAAAGAACTTAAAGGCACTAGAATTTAGTTGAGGGATGTGTGAATTTATAATGTGACCTGGATGAGTGCGCTTACCTTATACACCTCCTTTCATGAAAAGTGAAATACCCTAAATTCACAAAATCATAAGGATAAAAGAGGTAAGTTTTTAATAATAAAATATGGCCAAGATGGTCAATTACTATTAAATTTCAACAAGCATGTTGATTCACCAACATATAAGAATGATAGATAACCATCTTGTGTTTCCTTCTTTTTCCTTTATTATACAAAACAATATCTCTCTCTCTCTCTTTCTCTATGTTGGCTCTTCTAAAACTTTGGATGAATCCAAACAAATTCTATGGTAAGTATTATCTTTCTTTCCTTTTGTTACAGTTTCTTACCTCCCATGTTTTACCCATGTATCTCTATGTGGACTTTATTATGACCTATTTTCTTTACCTGAGTGATACCCAATTCTATACCCACTCGTGCAATAGTTTATGCATGTTATGATATCCTAAAAACCATCTTTTTCTTACCTAAAAATGACTAGGACCCCTTTAATTCTTGCTTTTAGGATTTTAAATATATTTTAAGATATTGAGAACCTAGGTAATAATGGAGTAAGACCGATTGTAAACCCTGAGATTTCTCATATAAATAGAAGTAGATAGAAATATAAAAATAGAAAATAGAAAGTTAATATAGGACTCAACTAAGACTTTAGAATAAATCACAAGTAGTTATGAGCTTATATATATATTCAAACCCTAGAATAAAGTCATGTAAGTGATAACAGATACCAAAGTTAAGATTTTATAGCAAGTATCGAAAACTCAATGTATATAAATGATTTAAATAAGATTTCAAGAATATTAGAAAGTCAATAATCAATAAAGCTTATAGTTAAAAAATGGTAATTTAATAATGAACTGTTAGGGTTATAAGTACACAATGGAAACCAAATACAGATTCATAACTCATAATATAGACTCCAAATAAATATTTGGACCACACTATTATTCTAGTTAGAAAATTCTAAAGCTATTAGGGACTAAAACGAAAATTGGTCTACTAAGCTTAGAAAATTCTAATTGGATAAGATAAAATCCTACGGTTAATTAATCGTGTAAACTTTAAGCCCAAAGTTGAATCAAATAATAATTTTGAAAATTTGTGGAAGCTTTAAATAAATTTAGGAGGCATAACTCATAAATAATTGTAGTGTTTGTACTCATTTAACTTAATAAACTACCTTAAAACTAAAATAAATTACTTAAATAAATAAATAATCATATTTTTGTACAAAACAATAAGTGGAAATCAACTTGATCTACGGTAGTGATATTCTTGATTTTCATCAACCGAAAATTTGCAACAATTTAAGTCAAGTTATGTTAACAAAGTCAAAGAAAATAAATTGAGAGCCAATTAAATTCATCCAAATTAACAAACCATTAAATGCTAAAGAATTATTGCAAGTTTTGGTGGAACAAGCTTCACCATTTCAGCTCAAATATACTAATTGTTGTCTTCCTTCTTTCCTTTATATATATAGTCATAATTAGCAAATGAATAAACCACTTGATTTGCACCAAAACAAGGCCAACAAACTCCTCTAAACCATAGCCAAATTCGATCCCTTTGACCTACCAAAACTCACCTAAATAATAAATGAACAACTCCATAAAAATAGCCATTAACAAGCCTAGGCGGAAGACAAACAAGGTAAGTTAAAATTCATTTTTAAGTCAATTATATGTTAAAGAAAAGCTTAAACATTGATGTTCGTTATTATCTGACCGGATTTAATAATTTAGTACCTATAATCTTTTCCTATTATCAGATGAATGCTAGGCAAGTGCACCTATCTATTGTAGCATAGGAATCAATTATAGGGTTATATTCCTTGGGGTCGTCAGCAAGTACTACTACTCATCCTTTTAATTATTATCTTGCAATCGATTATTTGGATCTTAATGAATTTAACCTATACTTAACAATTAATCTAAACTAGTTATAAAGTTTCACCAAATTACTTTATAGAACAAAACTTTAACACAACAATAAACAAGATACGCAATAGGGGTTACTTCATCATATTAACATGATTTAAAATTGATTCATCCTTTTAATTACTTTTCTGCAAAATTCTAAACTTATGGTCATTATTCTCATAATAAACCAATTCTAATCCTAATTGTATCCACTAGAATCTCTTCTAAGCGAATAGACAACTTAGAATTGCAATAAAATTTATATTATCCTTGAATTCTCTAAAACATGCAGTAGACTTCCTAATAACATCTCTATTAACAGGAGTAATCTGTTCTAGTAACTTAGATCTACTCAATAGATTTGTTTCTCAACACTACCCATCAAAATCTGATATAAGGATATGTCGTGCACTACATTTCCACAACTTTTATGAAGTTCTATTACTTAGAAATTCATGATTAAATGGACTACTACCAATTAAATGCTCGATTCATGCTAATATGACTTCATTACCCTTAGATCTACTCACTCATGACAAAAATATGATAACCAACACTAATTACATACATAAACAAGAACAAAAACATCATAACCAAGTAAAGGAAAGAAAACCCCTTTCAATTACTACAAAACTAAACGTTGTTACAAGACACGAACACTTGATTCCAGTTTTCTCTCGAGTTTCTTCCATAATCGTCCACAGTTACAACACTACTCCAACTTGAACAGTTACCAAACTCAATCTTTACACATGAACAGGTATATTTCTCTTATGAAAAACTTGAAAATATGAATTGTGTTCTTCAACAGTGTCTTTTTGCTTTTTAACTCCTCATATATATTTTTTCGAATGGTACAACAATTGGGGGAAAATTGCACCATTTGTCCGAACCAATACAACACTTAAGTGAAAAGATGCAAAAAGTGTCGAACAGCAAACAACATATCATGGGCGACCAAAAAGGAGTGATATAAACTGTGAATGAATTTCTTCAAGTAACTATACAAATCATGGGTGGCCAAAGCTCGGTGATTCTTACTATTTCCCATTTTTATTCATTTCATGGGCGAGCATGAGGGCTGGATCCTTGCTGTGTTTAAATTTCTTCTTCCTTTCTTCCAATCACGAGCAACCAAAACCCCATGATTTCTTCTGATCTCCTAAAATCCTCAATCACGAGCAACTAAAGCATCGTGATTGCATTTGATCCTCATTTTTTGCATGTACACGAGCGACCATATTCCTAGTTCTTGCTGTAGCCATTCTTGTGTTCCTATCTCGCCCGTGATTTGCATCCAAGTTGCTTAAATTTGCTCCAAAATATGTTGTTTTGATTAAAAGTTACCTGAATTGAAAATATTACTAATTTAAGTATCAATTCTTTAATAAAAACATAGTTAAAGTCCTAAATTATACTTAAATAGCCATTAATAATCATATATAACTCATGTCTATCAAACATCCATATTGTTAACTCTAAGTTTGAATCTAGCTCTAAAGGGGAGTGTAACACTTTCAAATCAGTTCATACAAGGTAAAATCTAACCCCAATTCTCTATATATAGTATGTTACATGTTGAAGCTAGAAACTAGGTTGTATGATGATTAAGAAAAGTAATATGTACTGATATATCACGTTTAATACATGTAAAGTGTAACAAAACACTTAAGAGTAGTTTAAATGCAAGTATAATACACATATATTAAAAGAAAATTAAGTTTTAAAACAAAGAAAATCAAACAAGATGATGAATAGTGTCAACACTGCCCCTACACCGGCAGTACATGTGCTTAATGCCGACAGCATAAAGGGATAGGCCAGCAGTTTTAAGATAGCGTGCATTGGAAAAATTGCTACGTAAAATTTATTTTTACTTAAAATGAACGAACATCAGTAAATTTGGATTCAATGCTGATAGTGTTGAAGTCGGTGTACATTGTAAAACTAGCGGCCTTAAGCCAATGTAAACTAATACAAATAACATGTAAAATATAAGAATGCCGACATCTGGGTTTCAACACCAATGGCGTAAGATGCCGGCGTACGCACAAAATACCTGTGGAACGAAATCTCTTTCATCCAAAATAAATATAAACATATATATACATATATACAACAGAAGAAGAAGAAGAAGAAGAAGAAGAAGAAGAAGAAGAAGAAGAAGAGAAGAAGATGGAATAGAATATTTAACATAATAAATAAATAGAATAGAATAGTTGTGTAGTACTTGTCTTATATAAATAGATATATAAGAATGGAAATCCAAATAAGCTAAAATTATGAATAATGTGATATCTAAAGATGATAAAATAATTATATGAAATAAATTAAGAGAAACACGACGAAACTAAATGATAGAAAACAAATATCAGTTACTATAATAGGTCAACTAAGGAACGATATAAATGTAGTAATAATAGTATTGATAAAAATATTAATCTACTAAATACAAATTTTACAACTACCCAATAAAAATATATAAATATCAAATAAGATCAAGGAAAGCAAAATGAAAATAAAATATTAAATAAAAATTGTTATCATAAAACTATTAAAGAACCAATATAATAATACAAACAAAACGAAATACCAATATATGACACTTAGACACTCATAAGAGTCTAGTTATATATATTTTATTGATGAATATTTTTATTCATCTCAATAGGTGACTTTGATACTATAGAGGATTTACCCAGCCGACTATTTCGACTAGCTAATATGAGCAGGTGAGTAACTCAGATCTATTATACTGTTTGTGCTTGTAATTAGTGGCACATGTAATACAAAGATAATAATATAGTTGTTGTATAATGCATGATGAAAATGATTTGTGATTGGAATTGGTTGTTCGTAATGCTAGGACAAGTTAATGAAAGTGATAATGCAACTGTTTGATGATTTGGAATAGCATGTTGATTAATGTGTGCAATGTATGATCACGCTATACCTGAGTAATAATTATTGGCTTATTAAATAACCTGATCATGTATTGCACGTACGGTATTATTACATATGTAGAAAGAGTGGCAATTTGTTACGTATTAATATTTTGGTTCTCTGTTAATGCTGGTTTTTCTAAAAGTGTTAATTCTTCTAAGGTTTTCTTTGTTCCATTGGTTCTACGAAACTAAGTGGTAATGAAGAACGCCTCCCATAGTATCGCTTTGAAATGATTAATACTTAGGGAGTTCTTAAGAATTGATGTAGGAAATGGTTAATTAAAATACTATTAAGCTAAAAGTGATAACGCTATGATGAAAAATCATTGTGAACTTAGTCTCTCTTGGGCAAGTAGGTCATAAAATAATTATTCTTCAACCTTGAAAAGAAGGCATAAATCTTTTTTCTGTTTGAATTTTAGATTATCCAATCTTGTATTTGAACATATGTTTGATTGTTGCATTACATATGGTTTGTAAATAAACTTGTTTGATTTGTAATATGTCTGGTTATTCACTAAGCCCGTGGTTTTGCTCACACTCCTAAAGATATTTTAGGTTTACATTACGATCGTGGCTAGTTATATCCAGGAGTGTGGCCCTAGTAAGAGCTTAGGAGCTGGATGCTCATGGGTCAAATCAGGATAAGTTGTTTACTATTATTCCTAGTATAGATTAGTTAGTATATGATTTATTAGTTATGTATTTGGCAACTTATGAAAAGATTCTATGGTCTGTAATATCATTATGATATCCTCTACTTGTGATGATAGTTATTTACTAATTTATGACTTATATGTATTTGTCCTATCATATCTAAGCAACTAAAAGATCCTGTTATTTGAAAATATGTCACTCTCTGAAAGTTAGCTAGTAATAGTATTCAAGTGTGGCTTGTATATTACTACTAAGATACCCTCAGGGTGCGACAATTTTAAGTTGGTATCAGAGCATGGTTGCTAGCATAAGAAAGATAAATATGTGAAAGAAGTAAATTGGTAAATGTAGTGGTGGTAATATAAGTTCAGATCCAATTAGAACCTTTCAGTATTAGTTGGGTAATTACGGGTAGTGTTAGATGCACAATTAAGAATGAAATCTATATGATTATTATTAATCATGCAACTTTTGTTATGTGCAGATTAATCATGCTACATGCCTTATTAGATGGGAAATATTCAGTATGCAGGAAGAAGAAACCTTGACTAGTTACAAGCACAAATTGTAAGTCCTCGTAGAGGATTTGTATTTACGTGGGATTACTTGTCATGCCCCGAGGGTACCCTAGTAGAAGTAAACAAGTCACACTTGAATACTATCACTAGATTACCCTCAGAGAGTGGTAGGTTTTCAAAACAACAGGATCTTTTAGTTTCTTGATAAGAAATGATAAATACATGTAAGAAATAAATTGGCAAATAACTACTATTTCAATTATAAGCATTACAGAACTATTACAAACCAAGTAGTCTTCTTGTAGTTCATAACTGATACAATAGCACTAACTAATCTATTCTAGGAAAACATGACCATAAATTCTCAAGTATAACCATAGACTTCCAGCTCCTAAGCTCTTATCGGAGCCATATTCCTGGAAGTGACTAACCAGGGTTAAAGTGTAAACCTGAAAAGACTGTTAGAGTATGAGTGAAACCACGACTCAGTGAATAACTAGACATATTATACATCACACAAGTTATTAGCAATTTATATGTAATGGAAGCACTCAATCATATGCATAGATACAAGCTTGGATGATCTAGAATCTAAACAGGGAAAAAGATTTACGCCTCTTTTTCAGGGTTGAAGAACAATTACCTCATGACCCACCTTCCTAGGAGAGACTAAGTTTACAGGAAAATCAACGATTTCTAGTTTTAAGGTTATCACTTTAAATATAAGATTTAGCTGACCATTTTCTGTATCCACCTTAGAAACTCCCTAAGTATTAATCATTTCAAAGTGATACTACGGGCGGCGTTCTTTATTACCACTTAGTTCCCATAGAACCAACGGAACAAAGAAAACCTTGGAAGACCAAACACTTTAGAAAAACCAAGCGTTAACAGGGAATCGAAATATTAATACGTAGCAGGCTGTCATCTCATTTGAATATGCAATAATGCAGTAGTGTAATGCATGACCACATTATTTTAATAAGTCCATAATTCTTATTCAATTTCATGGTGATCATACATTACACATAATCATCATATTACTTTACAACATCAATAATTGTATTATCACTTTTGTAATGATAGATTAACAATCATACAATCAGATCATAATATACTTCCAACAAAACATTTATTTGATTGTCTTTGTATTATATGTTCAACTATTTACAAGCACAAACAGTACAATATGACTGAATTACTCACCTGCTCATACTAACTTAATCATAATAATCGGCTGGAAGATCTTCTAGGGTATCAAAGTTACCTATTAAGATGAACAAAGTATTCATCAATATAATATAGATTATATAGTTAAATTCCTACACGTGACTAGTGTCCTAAACTTGATATTTATCAAGTTTTATAGTAACTAATACTAATTTTATGTTATTCTATACCGAACTCAATATAGTAAATCATATTTATTTATCATTACTTAGTGTCGTTATGTTTCTCCTAATTTATTTCATATAATTATTTTATTTTTTTTAGAAGTCACATTATTTGTAAATTTAGCTTATTTCATTTTCCATTCTTACCTATTTTATCTATTTAGAACAAATATTTGATTATTTATAAATTTTATTAACACTTAATAATTTTCTCTAATTCTAGGGCTTTATCAAATATTAATCAAAATATTCTAAATATTTATATATACTTATCTACTTAATAAATTCTATATTATCACATATATATATATATAATATTTTAGTAAAGCTTACTGTATATATTATGTATATATATATATATTCTGTTCATATCAAAACAAGCTTATCGTAGAAGAAATCTGGGTCTACGCCGACTCCAACACCGCCGGCTTTGAAACTCAGGTGCCGGTGTTTATTTGTTTTGCATATCGGTTGCACCAGCTTTGAAAGCCATCAGCTTTTAACGTACGCCGGACTCTACGTCGTCGGCGTAAAATCCCAGATATCCGGTTTTTGTTCATTTCTACGTGAAAATAATTTTTACGTAGCTTCTGTTCAGTGTAAGCCGTCTCTACACCACCGGCCTAACCTTGTAAGCCGCCGGCGTTGAATGTCTACACTGCCGACTTATGGACAGTGTTAGCACTGTTCATCATCTTTCTCGATGAACCAATTCGTATTTCTTAAATTTTCCACGTTAAAAACATTCCTAAACCATTTCTAAGTGTTTCTATATCTTATATATAGACATACAACAGCTCTTAACTCTTCTATAAACATATATCCTTAGATTTCAATCTTAATAGAATACAACTAGAGTTTCAGATTTTTACCTTGGTTAAGCCGATCTGATGGAATTCAAAGCTTGTTTTTGTATTGATTATGTTCCTATGATAATAAAAGTCAATTCTAATCTTTAGATTTTAAAGAAAACCATTCGAACCACATCAACTCACCTTTGAACTCTTTTCAAGTGTTTTTTGTACCAGTTTTTCTTTCGATTCGAACTTAGATGATTTGAGCAATTTAAAGTTTGTTTCTAGGTTTTTTTGGCTGCAAATTAGAAGCAGTTTTAGTCTAGAATTTTCGAGAGAGATTTGTGAGTCTTTGTTTGTCCATTAAGAGTCTTAAAGGTATATATATAGGAAGAAGAAGAAGCTTGCGGCTACTTCACTTTCCTCTGAATTTGCTTGGAATTTTCTCCTCATTTATCTCTGTTTGATCAGTTGTTTTCATGGTCATTAATGAGGAGCTTACTTGGCCATCTTTGATTGGGTTTTAGGTTGATTTTTGTTGACTAATGTGCATGATTGAAGCAAAAATTTCGGCTCTTCTTCTTCAATGTCCACCAAGTCTTCAAAAGCAATCTTGCAGCCGAAATCTCCACCGAAAATATATATAATATATTAATATTAGTTAATTATTTAACTTAGTTTTAGCATAGTTTGCTAAGTTATACGGGTATAATTTAGCTAATATTTGGAAGTTTTTGTATAAAATATGTTTATAGGATTCTACAAAATACTTGGATTATCAAACAATACAATTTTAAGTTTTAAATTTACGTGATTAATTACTTGTAGAATTTTATCTCCAACGGTTAAGGTTTCTTAAGTTCATTAGGTCAATTTTTTTATTTAGGCTCCAATAGCTTAAGAAAACTCTAATTAGAACATTAGTGTGATTCAATTATTTATTTAAAGTTTAGATCTTGAGTTATACATCAGTTTATGTTTTCATGGTGTATTTATAATCTTAACGGTTTATCTTTAGGTTATCATTTCTTATCTATAAGCATAGTTAATTAATTACTTAATATCGCACTTGATATAGAAGCTAGATTATCTATATATCTTTAATTTTCAATACTTATTATGAAATCTTATTAGTAGCATTTAATACTATCTAGGAATCTTAAATTTAGGGTTTAAATCCAAGCCTAGACTCATTACTACTTATTGTCCTAATCTCAAATCATTGTTGAGTTCAAAAGCAATCATTTAATTTCTATATTTATATTTTTCTATTTAATCTATTTGTAATACAAGATTCTGTTTTGAAATTTAGATTTCCTTTTAATCATATCTTGAATTATCCATTCAAGATACGAAATCTCGTTTTTTTTTTTTGTATCAATTAGGGTTAAAGAAGTTCTTTATTGGATTTCTAAATCCTTATCTAGCTAAATTCAATGCTTTGATCTATTCTTAGGTTTTTATTAGAATCTAAGTCTATTAACTAGTTCATACATTCTATTTTAGAGTCGTGAAAAATTTTCGGGGTTTACATTCTCCCCCCCTTAAAATAAGCTTTGTCCTCAAAGCTTGAGCACGTACCTGAATTCTCAAATAAATGTGGATAGTTTTTCCTGATTTCCTCTTCCAGTTCCCATGTAATCTCTTCTGTTTGGAGATCCCACAATACTTTGACATAATGAATTTCTTTATTCCTAAGAACTTACGCTTTCTGGTCCAATATTCTAACTGGATGTTTTTTGTAAGTCAAATTCTCCTTCAAATCAATTGGTTTCAATTCAACTATCTTATCTGGATCCGATACATATTTTCTTAGAACGGATACATGGAAAACATTATGTATACTAGACAAATTGGGTGGCAATGCAAGACAGTATGCCAGATTCCCAACTCGTTCTAATATCTTAAATGGTCTAGTATATCTAGGATTTAATTTGCCTTTTGTTTATCTACCATGAAGACTTTTGATTGGACTTATCTTTAAGTATACATGTTCTCCTTCATTAAATTCCAATTCTCTTCTTTTCAAGTCTGCCTAACTCTTTTGTCTATCTTGTGCTGCTTTCATTCTTTGCTTTATTACTTAAACTTTTTCAATAGTTTCCTAAACCAATTCAGGTCCAACCAATAGTTTCTCCAAGTTATCCCAGAATAATGGTGACCGACACTTTCTACCATATAGGCTTCATAAGGTGGCATCCCTGTGCTTGAATGGTAACTGTTATTGTATGCAAATTCCACTAATGGTAAATGTTGGTCCCAATTTCCTTTGAACTCCATAATTCATGCTCTTAACATATCCTCTAGTGTCTGAATGGTCCTTTCTGTTTGTCCATCAGTTTGAGGATGATAAGCTGTGCTAAATTTCAATTGGGTTCTCAAAGCTTTTTGTAATCCTTGCCAAAATCTGGAAACAAACCGTGGATCTCAATCTGATACTATGCTAACAGGTACACCATGCAATCTCATAATCTCTTTCAAATATATTCGTGCCAATTTTTCTAGTGGATATGTCATGTTAATTGGCAAGAAATGAGCTGATTTCGTGAGTCTATCCACAATAACCAAACAGCATCATGACCTGCATTTGACTTAGGTAATGAGCACATAAAATCCATGGAAATTTGATCCCATTTCCATTTAGGAATTGGCAATGGTTTCAACAACCCACCTGGTTTTTGGTGTTCAGCTTTTATCTTTTGACACACATCACATTTAGCAACAAATTTTGCAATATCCCTTTTCATTCCACTCCATCAATATGCACTTTTCAGCTTTTGGTATGTTTTTGTTTCTCCTGAGTGTATAGAATATCCAGAATAATGTGCTTCATGCATTAATTCCTTCCTTAAGTTTTCATCATGTGGCACATACAATCTTTTATTCATTCTTAACACCTCTTCTTCATCCATATGGAAATCCTTCTATTTTCTTGGGATATTCCTTGTTTAATCTCTTGGATTTCAATATCCTCTTTCTGAGCTTCCTTAATCCATTGGAGTAAAGTAGGTTCCAAAATTAGGTTTCCCAATTCATCTTCCAACCCTTGCATTGAAAATTCCAAGTTTAATCTCTCAAATTCTTTGAGAGTTCTTTTTGTTCCATCAATATTGAGGCTACTTCCATAACTTTTCCGACTCAATGCATCAGCCACGGCATTCACTTTGCCAGGATGGTAGTTAATAGTGAGATCATAATCTTTAATCAATTCCAACCATCGTCTTTGTCTCATGTTCAACTCTTTTTATGTAAATATATACTTCAAACTTTTGTCATCCGTATATATTTCACA
The DNA here is from genome assembly GCA_024138025.1 of Combretum micranthum. Lineage (NCBI taxonomy): Eukaryota > Viridiplantae > Streptophyta > Magnoliopsida > Myrtales > Combretaceae > Combretum > Combretum micranthum. The sequence continues at coordinate 57,678 of JAMXBD010002500.1, read as the reverse complement.
TTTTTGTCCATACAAGTAGTGACACCAAATCTTGAGTGCAAATACAATAGTAGCTAGTTCCAGATCATGAGTGGGGTAATTCATCTCATGCGGTTTTAGTTGTCTAGAAGCATATGCTATTACTTTTCCATTTTGCATTAACTCACATCCCAAACCATTTCTGGATGCATCACTGTAGACAGTATATAGATCCTTGTCATTGGGCAGAACCAAAATTGGTGCTGATATTAACCTCTTCTTCAGTTCTTGGAAACTCTGTTCATGTTGATCATTCCACTCAAATTTCTCATTCTTCCTGGTTAATTGTGTCAGGGGTCGTGCAATTTTTGAGAAATCTTTCACAAATTTTCGATAATATCCTACCAATCCTAAGAAACTCCTAACTTCCGTAACAGTTTCAGGTCTTTTCCATCTCACAATAGCTTTAATTTTTGCGGGATCAACCGATATTCCTTCTCCATATATAAATATGTCCAAGAAAAGATATACTTGTAATCCAAAATTCACATTTAGACAATTTGGCATATAACTTATTGTCTCTCAGTATCTGTAACACACTTCTCAAGTTTTGATAATGTTGTTCTTTAGTAGACGAATATACAAGTATATCGTCTATGAAAACAATCACACAAATATCCAACAAAGGTCTAAAGATACGATTCATCAGATCCATGAAAACTACAGGTGCATTGGTTAGTCCAAATGGCATGACCAAAAATTCATAGTGACCATACCTAGCTCAGAATGCAGTCTTTGGTATATCTTCTACTTTAATTCGGATTTGATGATATCCTAACTTTAAATCAATTCGAGAAAATACCTTTGCTCCTCTCAGCTGATCAAAGAGATCATCAATTCTGGGTAAAGGATATTTGTTTTTGATAGTCACTCTGTTTAATTCTCTATAATCAATACAAAGTCTCATTGAACCATCTTTCTTCTTAACAAACAATACTGGTGCTCTCCAAGGTGAAACACTAGGTCTGATAAATCCTTCATCCAACAATTCTTGTAGTTGCACCTTCAATTCTTTTAATTCCACAGGTGCCATGCGATACGGAGCTTTTGATACTGGTTCTGTTCCAGGTATCAAATCAATTGAAAATTCCACTTCTTTGTGTGGGGGTAATCCCGGTAATTCATCTCGAAATATATTCGGGTATTCACACACTTTTCGGATAGTACAAATTTCCAACACTTTAGATTCACCTTCGGTTGTTCCAAGAATACACCCGTTTAACTCCATATCTTCTTCATTTTCCACTTCAATTGCTGTTACCCTATTTCCGACTCCTTTGAGTATCTCACCCTTATACTCCTTTCTTTCTTCTTCGCCATTGACAAAAGATACCATTTTGAGACGGCAATTAACTTTTGCTTTTACAGCAGTTAACCAAACCATACCTAGAATAATATCATATTTTTGCATCTCCATCATGATTAAATCAGCAATTGATTCTTGATTTCCAATCTTTAATGGACAACTCTTTATCATTTCCCGTGTTACTACTAAATCTCCAATTGGCATAGTAACTCTCAATTCATTACTCATGCTTTCAATTGGTAATCTTATACATCTTGCTAACCTGGTATTTATGAAAGAATGCATTGCTCCCGTGTCAAACAAAACATACGCAGTCTGATCCCCTACTTGAATTGATCCTATGTATCAATTATTAAATTCACGTTATTTTCAATTCATAAGGACTTCTATTGCTCATTTACTTGTGATTGTGTCTAATAACTTTAGATAAACAAATATGTAACTACATACCTGCAATTAGTCCATATTCTTCAGGGTCAACTTCTTCCCAAATATTTTATTCATCTTCCTCCTCCATCTCCACATTTTCCACAGGATTTCCATACATAGCAAAAACTCTGGCCGTTGTACCAGCTTTACTAATATTGGCGTTTCCATTTTTCGATCATGCGACTCCAATCATTCCTCTTGGCTGTGAAGATCCCGCTACTGCACTCACTTTCTATGGACAGTTGGTTGATATATGCCCAACTTTGTTACAGTTGTAATTTTTCTTTTTGGACAATTATTTGCCATGTGCCCACTTTCTCCACAATAATAACATTTGTGTTGCAATTGTGGACAATCCCTTGGATAATGAAAACCCTTACATTTCCAGCATGTAACATTATTCTTCCCAATTACTCCTCCTTTGTTCACATTGAAAGGTTAGAAGAATTTAACCTTCTTAGGCACACAAACTTGCCATAGAACCATCATACATTCTCTTCCCGAAAAATGGGTCCTTTCTTCTTATACCTTTCAATTTCATACCTCTTTACTCATTCAATGATTCAAGCTTTTTCTATCATAGTTGCAAATTTATCGACTTCAAATTCAGCAAGTCTTCTTTGAAAATGAGGTTCTAATCCAGCCATGAAAGTCTGTCTTTTTAGCTCATCACTGTCCCGATAAGCATCTGGAGCAAACTGTAACAACCGATTAAACTCATGTTCATACTCATCAATGGTCTTATTTCCTTGCGTCAAATTCATCAGGTCAGTGCTATATTTTGCTTTTAGACTGCCTGGAAAATATTCCTAAAAAATTCTTGTTTAAATACTTCCCAAGTAACCGGTTGTGACAAACTTCTTTGTTTTGAATTCCACCATATTCTTGCTCTCAATCTTAGTAAATAAGTTCCATATGATACTCTCAAAGCATCAGGTACTTGGAAAACATCAAGGGATCGCTCAATCTGAGCTAGCCAGTCCTCAGCTTCTTCTAGCTTTCTTGGTAGTCCTTCAAAGTATCTGTTGCATTTAATGAATTCTGGCAAGAAATCCCTCTAAGGACGTAAAGGTGGTGGTGGTGGTGGTGGAAATTCTTGCTCATATCGAGGTTGTCCTTACACCTCTGTAGCAGATTCATTAAGGTTCACTGATCCATTTTCTTGAAATTGAACTGGTGGAGTATGTCTTTCATTTCCTCTAGGAATTAGTGGAGGCATTGCTGGTGCCTCAGCAGGTGGTGCTACATTTGTTGCTTGGATATTTTGTAAAGCTTGCAAAATCAATGCATTTTGTTGTTGGAGACTTTGTAGAACATCCTCTAGTCGGTTTTGGGATGATGCAGGAGCATTTATTGGTGGATTTCTAGAAATCCTGGCGTTTCTACTTCTATTCCTCCCTCTTTGCATTCTATTAACATTAAATATGTTATTTAGATTAGATCATAATTCATCTTCACTAAAAACATCAAAGTCATTCATATAATACATATATATATCACACATATATATACATAACCAAAATACACATAAGCTTCTCAAGGTTAGTGTATTATGTACATATAAAAAATGGCACTAACATTATACCTAGTTTTTACTACTGTAGTCATCAAAAGATATATACACATCGCCTTACATATCATATGTATACCATCAAAAGTCTATCGATATCACCCTATCATGTCATCATTAGTAGATAATACACGCATCATCATCATATAATACTCAAGGACTAGGATAAAGATGACTCTTGCCCTTCTCCTGAGGACCTAAATGAGGGTAATCATCCTCTCCCTCAAAACTACTGTCGCCAATATCGATCCTCGTGTCTCTATCTCCTGGGGGTGCCAAAGTCAAATCTGTATCCATCACTCGAATACCTCTGGGTGTAGGCCTTAGCTCACTCTCATAACTAGGTGGTATATCTCTCTCAATCTACCTTCCATGTGCTGTCCCGATCCATCCGGCATAATTATAATTAGAGACATACTTTTCTGCCTCAATCCTTCGACTCTTTCCTTCTCTTTCTTCCAGCAATTCCGTTGTTATATTTCTTTTATGAACTGTAGTCTAAATCGGCTCTTGTACCACCCTATCCTGTATAGAAGAGGGACGCTGGAACTCACCTGCTATCTCAGGTATAATAGGAGGTTTCCTCATCAAGAAACGTCTAGAATGATTGCATTTGCTAACCTGTGCAAGCATCTGGTTATCATCATAAGCTATATCGCCTCTCACCTGAGTATGATCATATCTAACATCATGAGCATAAACTGCTCCTCTCCCAATAGATACCTAAATTCTAAAATCAGAAGGATCTGGTCTCACAGATCTGGATGGGACTATGAATGCTATATTATCAATCTCCAGGCCACCTCCCTTCTGAACCACCAATCTCTTAAATCTATAGAGCGTCTCTATAGCTGATCCATTATCTGGAAAAGCCCGCTCCATCACAAATAACCATCCTTTTAAATAAAGGTTGTAATCCTCTTTTCCAAATGCTAAGAATCTCTTCTAGAGTTTTAGTAATCCCACACAAATACAAGTCCTCTACCAGGACTTGCAATCTGCATCTGTAATCTGTCAGGGTCTCCTCTTCCTGCATACTAAATATCTCCCATCTAATATGACATGTGGTAGGATTAGTCTGCACACAACAAAATTTGCATGATTAATAATAATCACACATATTTTATTCCTAATTGTGCAATGTACTCTACCCATAACTACCCGACTATTACTAAAGGGTGCTAATTAAATCTAAACTAACTACATTCACCAATGTAATTCTTTCACATATTTATCTTTCTTATACTAGCAACCATGCTCTGATACTAACTTAATTCTGTCACGCCCCGAGGGTACCCTAGTAGAAGTAAACAAGTCACACTTGAATACTATCACTAGATCACATTCAGAGAGTGGCATGTTTTCAAAACAACAAAATCTTTTAGTTGCTCGATAAGAAATGATAAATACATGTAAGAAATAAATTGGCAAATAACTACTATTTTAATTATAAGCATTATACAACTATTACAAACCAAGTAGTCTTCTTGTAGTTCATAACTGATATAATAGCACTAACTAACTCTATTCTAGGAAAACATGACCATAAATTCTCAAGTATAACCATAGACTTCCAGCTCCTAAGCTCTTACTGGAGCCATATTCCTAGAAGTGACTAACCAGGGTCGAAGTGTAAACTTGAAAAGATTGTTGGAGTATGAGCGAAACCACGGCTCAGTGAATAACCAGACATATTATACATCACACAAGTTATTAGCAATTCATATGTAACGCAAGCACTCAATCATATGCACAGATATAAGCTTGGATGATCTAGAATCCAAATAGGAAAAAAAAATTTATGCCCTCTTTTTCAGGGTTGAAGAACAATTACCTCATGACCCACCTTCCCAGGAGAGACTAAGTTTACAGGAAAATTAACGATTTCTCATTTAGGGTTATCACTTTAAATATAATAGATTTAACTGACCATTTCCTGTATCCACCTTAGAAACTCCCTAAGTTTTAATCATTTCAAAGTGATACTACGGGTGGCGTTCTTCATTACCACTTAGTTCCCATAGAACCAACGGAACAAAGAAAACCTTAGAAGACCTAACACTTTAGAAAAAACCAAGTGTTAACAGAGAACCGAAATATTAATACGTAGCAGGCTGTCACCTCATTTGAATATGCAATAATGCAGTACGTGCAATGCATGACCACATTATTTTAATAAGTCCATAATTCTTATTCAATTTCATGGTGATCATACATTACACACAATCATCATATTACTTCACAACATCAAATCATTGTATTATCACTTTTGTAATGATAGATTAACAATCATACAATCAGCTCACAATATACTTCCAACAAAACATTCATTTGTTTGTCTTTGTATTATATGTTCAACTATTTACAAGCACAAACAGTACAATATGACTGAATTACTCACCTGCTCATACTGACTTAATCGAAATAATCGGCTGGAAGATCTTCTAGAGTATTAAAGTCACCTATTAAGATAAACAATGTATTCATCAATATAATATAGATTATATAGTTAAATTCCTATACGTGACTAGTGTCCTAAACTTGATATTTATCAAGTTTTATAGTGACTAATACTAATTTTATGTTATTCTATACCGAACTCAATATAGTAAATCATATTTATTTATTATTATTACTAGTGTCGTCGTGTTTCTCCTAATTTATTTCAATAATTATTTTTTTTAGAAGTCACATTATTTGTAAATTTAGCTTATTTCATTTTCCATTCTTACCTATTTTATTTATTTGGAACAGATATTTGATTATTTATAAATTTTATTAACACTTAATATTTTTCTCTAATTCTAGGGCTTTATCAAATATTAATCAAAATATTCTAAATATTTATATATACTTATCTACTTAATAAATTCTATATTATCATATATATATATGTATATATATTCTGTCCATATCAAAACAAGCTTATCGTAGAAGAAATCTGGATCTATGCCGACTCCAATGCCGCCGGCTTTGAAAACCAGGTGCCGGTGTTTATTTGTTTTGCATATAAATTCATATCAGTTGCACCGACTTTGAAAGCCGTCAGCTTTCAACGTACACCGGACTCTACGCCGCCGGCGTAAAATCTCAGATATCCGGCTTTTGTTCATTTCTACTTGAAAATAATTTTTACGTAGCTTCTGTTCAATATAAGCCATCTCTACACCACCGACCTAACCTTGTAAGCCACCGGCTTTGAACGTCTATACTGCCGGCTTATAGACCGTGTTAGCACTATTCATCATCTTTCTCGATGAACCAATTCATATTTCTTAAATTTTTCACGTTAAAAACATTCCTAAATCATTCCTAAGTGTCTCTATATCTTATATATAGACATACAACAGCTCTTAACTCTTCTACAAACATATATCCTTAGATTTCGATCTTAATAGAATACAACTAGAGTTTCAGATTTTTACCTTGGTTGAGCCGATCCGATGAAATTCAAAGCTTGTTTTTGTATTGATTATGTTCCTATGATAATAAAAAGTCAATTCTAATCTTTAGATTTAAAAGAAAACCATTCGAACCACATCAACTCACCTTTGAACTCGTTTCAAGTGTTTTTCGTACCAGTTTTTTTCCGATTTGAACTTGGATGATTTGAGTAGTTTAAAGTTTGTTTTTAGGTTGTTTTGGCTGCTAATTAGACGTAGTTTTAGTCTAGAATCTTTGAGAGAGAGTTGTGAGTCTTTGTTATTCCATTAAGAGTCTTAAAGGTATATATATATATATATATATATATATATATATATAGGAAGAAAAAGAAGCTTGTGGCTGCTTCACTTTTCTCCGAATTTGCTCGGAATTTTCTGCTCATTTATCTCTGTTTGATCAATTGTTTTCATGGTCATTAATGAGGAGCTTACTTGGCCATCTTTGATTGGGTTTTAGGTTGATTTTTGTTGACTAATGTGCATGATTGAAGCAAAATTTCGGCTCTTCTTCTTCAATGTCCACCAAATCTTCCGAAGCAATCTTGCAACTGAAATCTCCACGAAAATATATATATATATTAATATTAGTTAATTACTTAACTTAGTTTTAGCATAGTTTACTAAGTTATATACGGGTATAATTTGGCTAATATTTGGAAGTTTTTGTATAAAAATATGTTTATAGGATTCTACAAAAATACTTGGATTATCAAATAATACAATTTTAAGTTTTAAATTTACGTGATTAATTATTTATAGAATTTTATCTCCCGCGGTTAAGGTTTCTTAAGTTCATTAGGTCAATTTTTTATTTAGGCCAATAGCTTAAGAAACCCTAATTAGAATATTAGTGTGATTCAATTATTTATTTAAAGTTTAGATCTTGAGTTATACATCAGTTTATGTTTTCATAGTGTATTTATAATCCTAACGATTTATCTTTAGGTTATCGTTTCTTATCTATAAGCATAGTTAATTAATTACTTAATATCGCACTTGATATAGAAGCTAGATTATCTATATATCTTTAATTTCAATACTTATTATGAAATCTTATTAGCATTTAATACTATCTAGGAATCTTAAATTTAGGGTTTAAATCCAAGCCTAGACTCATTACTACTTATTGTCCTAATCTCAAATCATTGTTGAGTTCAAAAGCAATCATTTAATTTCTATATTTATATTTTTCTATTTAATCTATTTGTAATACAAGTTTCTGTTTTGAAATTTAGATTTCCTTTTAATCATATCTTGAATTATCCATTCAAGATACGAAATCTCGTTTTTTTTTTTTTTTTTGTATCAATTAGGGTTAAAGAAGTTCTTTATTGGATTTCTAAATCCTTATCTAGCTAAATTCAATGCTTTGATCTATTCTTAGGTTTTTATTAGAATCTAAGTCTATTAACTAGTTCATACATTCTACTTTAGAGTCGTGTACTAATGTGAAAAATTTCCGGGGTTTACATTACTAAAACTTTAGAAGAGATTTTGAGCACTTGGAAACGAGGTTTATAGCCTTTATTCAAAGGATGGTTATTTTTGATGGAGCGAGCCTTTCCAAACAATAGATTAGCTATAGAAACACTTTATAGATTTAAAAGACTGATTATTCAGAAGGGAGGTGGTCTGGAAATTAATAACATAGCATTCATAGTATCATCTAGATCTATGAGACCAGATCCACCTTATTTTAGAGTTTAGGTATCTATTGGAGAGGAGACGATATATGCACATGATGTCCGGTATGATCACATCTATGTGAGAGAGGATATAGCCTATGATGATGATTGGATGCTTGCACACGTGATCAGGTGCAACTATTCTAGACATGTCTTGATGAGGAGACCTCCCATTATACTTGAGTTAGCAGGTGAGTTTCAGTGACCCTCCTATATGCAGGCTGGAGGAGTATAGGAATCAATCCAAACTATAGTTCATAAAAGAAGTGTAATAGTGGCTATATTAGATGAGAGAGAAGGAAAGAATAGAAAGATTGAAGCAGAAAAGTATGTCTCAAATTATAATTACGCAAGATAGATTGGGACTACACATGGAGGGTCGATTAAGAGAGAGGCACCACCACTTAGTTCCATAGATGAACAGAGGCCTGCTCTTTGAAGTATCTAGATGATGGACACGGATCTGACCTTGACGCCACCAGGAGATAAGGATATAAGGATTGATATTAGTGATAGCAGTTCTGAGGAGGAGGATGATTACCCTCAGTTAGGCCCTCAGGAGAAGGGCAAGGGACGCTTATATCCTAACCCCTAAGTCAAATCTAGAGTTTATATGATAGTGTTTATACTACTTTTTGGAGATGGCATGAAAGATATGATACTTGATGGACTTTTGATGGTATATATGTATATGTAGCATAGGATATGTAGGGTGATGGATACTTATCTTTTGATGCTACTAGTAGAAGTTAGGTATAGAGTTAATGCTATTTTTGATATGTACATAATGCACTAACTATGAGAAACTTATGTGGTTTTGGATATGTATATATATGTGATATATATATATGAATGCCTTTGATGCTTGTTAGTAAACATGAATTATAATTTGATCTAAATAACATGATTGATGCTAACAAGATGCCAAGAGGGAGAGATAGAAGTAAAAACACGAGAATATCTGGAAATCCACCAGCAAATGCCCCTGCACCATCCAACAGCCAATTAGAGGATGTTTTGAAAAATCTTCAGCAACAAAATGTATTGATTTTGCAAGCTTTGTAAAATATGCAAGCATTACATGCAACACCACCAGCTGAGGCATCGGCAATGCCTCTAGTACCCCCTAAAGGAAACGAAAGGCATACTACACTGATTCAATTTCAAGAAAATGAACTAGTGAATCATAATGAATCTGTTGTCGAGGTATAAGGACCGCCTTGATATGAACAAGAATTACTACCATCACCACCATTACATCCTCAAAGGAACTTATTGCCGAAATTCATTAAATGCAACAGATATTTTGAAGGTTTACCGAGAAAGATAGAAGAAGCTGAGGACTGGCTAGCTCAAATCAATCGATCCCTTGATGTATTTTAGGTACTAGAAGCTCTGAGGGTACCGTATGGAACATATTTGTTAAGATTGAGAGCAAGGATATGGTGGAATTCTACACAAAGAAGTTTGCCATAACTAATAACATGGGAAGTTTTTAAGCAGGAATTTCTGAAGGAGTTTTTTCCGGGTAGCTTAAAAGTGAGGTATAGCACCAACCTAATGAATCTAACACAGGGAAGTAAGATAATTGATGGGTATGAACACGAGTTTAATCAGTTATTGTAGTTTGCTCTAGATGCTTATCAAGACAGTGATGAGCTAAAGAGACAAACTTTCATGGTTGGGCTAGAACCTCATTTCTAGAGGAGACTTGCAGAGTTTGAGGTTGCTGACTTCATGGTTATGATAGAAAAAGCCCGTATCATTGAACGAGTAGGGGAAATATGAAGTTGAACGGTATAAGAAGAGGGGACAAACTTTTGGGAAAAAAACATATAATGGTTCTATGCCAAATCCTGTGCCTAAAAAGATTAAGTTCTTTAAACTCCTTAGATTGAACAAAGGAGGAGTAGTTGGGAAGAGCAATGTTACATGTTGGAAGTGCAAGGGCTCTCATTATCCAAGGGAGTGCCAATTGCAGCACAAGTGTTGCTACTATGGAGAAAGTGGACACATGGCAAATAATTGTCCAAAAAAAAAATTGTAACTTATTTTGTATGTAACAAAATTGATCATATATCAACCAAACACTATAGCTGGTTCTTCATAGTCTAAATGAGCGATTGGAGTCGCAGGCCCGAAGAATGGAAATACTAATACTAGCAAAGCTATTACAACAACTAAAGTCTTTGCTATGCATGAGACTCAAATTGAGGATGTGAATATGAAGGAGGAAGATGAAGGAAATATATGGGAAGAAGTCGATCCTGATGACTACGGTCTTATTGCAGGTATGTAATTACATATGTGTTTATTTAAAGATATAGTATGACATACACACACGATTAGATGTGCAGTAAAAGCCCCTATGAATTAGAAATAACATATAATTAATAAATGATAAATAGGAACTATTTAAGTGAGAGATCAGACTGAGTATGCTTTGTTTGACATGGGAGCAACGCATTCTTTCATAAATAATGGATTAACAAGATGAATAGGATTACCAATTCAAACCATGAGGAAAGAATTGGGAGTTACAACACCAACAAGAGATCTAGTAATACCTTGGGAAATGATATGGAGTTGTCCATTAAAGATCGGGGATCAGGAATCATTTATAGATTTGATCTTAGTAGATATGTAGAAATATGATATTATTTTGGGTGTGACTTAGTTAACTACAGGAAAAGCAAAAGTTGATTGCCGTCTCAAGATGATATCTTCTGTCAATAATCAAGGAGAAAGAGAAGAGTATAGGGGTGAAGTACTTAAAGAAGTAAGAAGCAGGATAACAACAATTGAAGTTGAAAATGAGGAGGATATGGAGTTAACCAAATGTATTCTTGGAGCTACTAAGGGTGGAACAAAAAATTAGATATTCATACTATCAAAATAGCATGTGAATATCCTGACGTTTTTCTAGATGAACTACTTATATTACCTCCACACAGAGAAGTAGAGTTTTCCATTAACTTGATACTTGGAACTGAACTAGTGTCAAAAGCTCCGTATCACATGGTACTTATGCAATTGAAAGAATTAAAGGTGCAATTACAAGAGTTATTGGATAAAGGATTTATTAGATCAAGTGTTTCACCATGAGGAGCATAGGTATTGTTTGTTAAGAAGAAAAATGGTTCAACGAGACTTTGTATTGATTATAAGGAATTAAATAGAATTATTATCAAGAACAAATATCCTTTACCAAGAATTGATAATCTCTTTGATCAATTAAGAGGAGCAAAGGTATTTTTCTCGAATTGATTTAAAGTCGGGATATCATCAAATTCGAATTAAGGTAGAGTATGTACTAAAGACTGCATTCTGAAATAGGTATGGTCATTATGAATTTTTGGTCATGCCATTTAGACTAACAAATGCACTTGCAGTTCTCATGGACTTAATGAACCGCATCTTTAGACCTTTATTGGATATCTATGTGTTAGGTTCTCTTTATTTTATTTTGATGATAACTAAAGAAGAATAAAATATAATAAGATTTATTAAGTGTGCAGTGTGCAGATTATCAGACAGTAAGTCAGACAATAAGGTTCTGATCTTTTAAATCAGGCACTAAGAAAATTCAAGGGTGAAATATTAATATATCAGACGAAGGTTAGATTTTCTGGTTCTTCATCAGACAGTATAAAGAAGCTGTCACGTTCAGATCAGGTTTTCTAAATCGGATTTATTGGATTGATTTTCGCATAAGTAATTGATTGAAGGCCTAACTCCTTTATTAGATATTAGAGAGTATATCTAATACGTTTCACAAGGAGGATTTAAATCTCATGAGGATTTTGAACTTTCAAGATGTTTATTTTTTTACTGTTCATCTTCTTCAAGTAGCTTGCTGTTTCAGACGTGCAGTGATTTCTTCTAACTTCTTCATATCACGTGAATGTATCAAGCTGAAGATTGTTGTTAAAATTCTCTGGATAAGGTACATATCTAAATCTCGGATTTTGTGGGAAGGTTTGAATCAATTTCAAATCTGTTCTAAATCGGTAAGGATATGGATCTTTTCAATGTGATATCTTTTAGTTACAGCAAACAACTCATCTTGTTGTTCAAGATTTTATTCCACAGTATCAGGAAAATATTCCAGCAAAGCACCTTATGCGGATTTCTCTCCAGATTTGGTTTTCAAAATATGAGATAATCTCTATTCTATCTATCTCTCTCCTCGTAATCTTCTTTCAACCAGAAGCTGTGTTTTTGAGGATATTACGGGATATCAATATACTCAGTTCTTCAAATTATTTTGAATTTTAAATCAGCTCCAACGGCAAATTTGTTTTGTTGGATAAAGATAAGTTGTTGAAGTCCGTTGAACTGAAGGAAAAAGACCAGGATATTTTATATATATATGTATAATGTTTCAGGAAAAAAACAGAAGATACGAGATTGAAAAAACCCAGAATTACACGAGCTGAAATTTTACTTTCAATATTATACTTCTACTTCAACAGACGTTCCGTCAGACACTAGTCAGACATTTTGTGCAAAACTCCAAAACTTACTTTCTTCTGTGTTCTTGTGCTCAAATATTAGAGTGTCTATTGTAACTCTTGATTGAAGATTCTCTACTCTTGTATTGAGTGTATTGAGAGTTGTTGAGAGGATTACAAATAATCTTGTAGTCTGTGTTTAGCCAATAGATATAGGCTTGTGAGACAGAACAAGATTCGATTGGTGTTTGTAATCTCTTTTTGATTAATTGGATTAGTGGATCGACCCGGTTGGAAACCGGATCCCCAGCAGTGGAGCTGGAAGAGAGGACGTACTCGCAAGGAGGAACCTCTATAAATTTCTGGGCTCATTTAATTTTCTGCACTTTATACTCTGCAATTTTTATTGGTTATAATTGTTTATATTGTTGTTCAAATCATTTTCTTATTAAGTTCTACAAAGCAACAATATTTATCTAAGTTATAATCTGATTCTTAAATTATTTGTTAAAAGAAGTTTCCAAAGTTTTAATTTGTTAAGTGTTTTCAAAATTTTTAAAAGCAAACAATTCACCCCTCCCCTCTTGTTTGCATATCTGGGACCAACATTTGGTATCAGAGCAGAGTTCTTTTTTAAGAAAAAAGTGATCAACTATGGAAAACACTATTACTATTGCTTCAAATCGGATTCCATTTTTTGATGGAACTAATTTTCCCTATTGGAAATGCAGAATGGAAACTTACATCAAGGCCACTGATTTCTCCTCTTGGCAGATTATTCAATATGGCGACAAGCAAGTTGTACTCAATGACAAGAGTGAACTTGATGATGATGAAAGAAAGAAGCTTGAGATGAACAATGCAGCCAAGAATATGATCCTGATGAGCATATCACAATCTGTGTTTGCAATGGTTTCATCATGCAAAACTGCCAAAGAAATTTGGGACAAACTTTGTGAAACCTATGAAGGAGCAACAATGATCAAAGACACCAGAAGAAGTGCCTCATGCATGACTATGAATTATTCAGATTCAAAACGGGTGAAAGTATCTCTGATGGCTTTAATAGATTTACTTTAATTACTAATGAACTTGCATTGCTTGGTAAGGAATTTGATGACAGTGAACTAGTAAGGAAGATTCTAAGGATCTTACCAAGTTCGTGGGATTCAAAGACAAATGCGATAGAAGAAGCTCATAACTTGGACACGCTGAGTCTAAGTGAACTAAGAGAAAAGCTTCAAGCCTATGAATCCAAGCTGAAACATCAGCAGGAACAAGAGAAAGTCAGGAAGTCTATTGCTTTTAAGGCATCGGTTGAGAAAGATCCATTGTCAGACGATGAGTCAGACAGTGATGATGAAGTGATGATGTGAATTTACTAGCTAGGAAGCTCTCAAAATTCTTCAAGAAGAAAGGTAAGCGTTCTAACCGAAGTCATCGTTATGCTAATGATCGGTTTAAAAGTGATGCAGGAAATCTGATTAATGAGAAAGAAGAAAAGAAAGAAAAGAAGAAAGAGAAGAAAGAAATTGTGTGCTACGAATGCAGAAAACCAGGACATATCAAGTATGCCTGTCCAGTACTTATGAAGAAAATGGAAAAATACAAGTTAAAGCAGAAAGCACTTATGGCAACATGGAGTGACTTAGATGAGTCAGACGATGAGTCAGACAATACAGAAGAAGCCAATCTGTGCTTTATGGCTTTATCTGAGGTAACTTCTGATTCTGAAGATGAGATGCCAGAAAGTATTCGAAAGCAATTTAAAAAACTACTAAAGGGCATTTCAAAAGCAAATGAGAAAATTGAAGTTTTGAAAAATGAGAAAGAAGCTTTAAGTCAAACAAATCAACTTTTAGCTGAAGAAAACGACATCTTCAAAAATGATATTGAAGTTTTACAAAGTGATAATGAAAAATTACGCATTACTCAAGATGTTTTTAAAAAGGAAAATTCTGAGTTACAATCACAAATTAAAGAACTTAAGGAAAGAATGGAACACATTTCAAAAGATTTAAGTTCTACTTTTCGAAAATTTTCTGAAAGTGATGAAAAACTTCAAAGGTTGATTTCTTCTCAAAGACTTGGTAATTCAAAAATTGGTTTAGGTTTTGATCAAGCCGAATCTTCAAACCAAACTAAAATAAAAACTGTTTTTATTAAAGGAGAAGAAACAAAAAGTAAAATACCTGTTAATTCTGGTAAAATTACTATGAATCCTAAATCCTTTGTGCAAAGAAAAAAGGTATGTCAGTCAATATCATCAACAAAATAACCATTATCCAGTCAGACGGTATTTTAGACAGTCCGACAGAAGATACCCAAATCAGTTTCAAAAGAAAACGGTAAGATCTAATTCCTATGCTTGTTTCCTTTGTAACAAAGTGGGACATATTGAGAAACATTGCTATTACAAAAATTACAAGCTCAGTAAACAACAAGCTACAAATTTAAATCTATGAGCTTGAGTTTTGGTGGACCCAAACTAGTTTGGGTTCCTAAGAAGGTTTGATCCTTCCTTCTGTGATTACAGGAACATGGAGCACAAATTAAAGGAATATGGTATCTTGATAGTGGGTGCTCACGCCATATGTCTGGAGATGCTTCACTGTTCACAACAATAGAATGGAAGAATGGAGGATATGTCAAATTTGGTGACAATAGTAAGGTGAAAATAATAGCAACTGGTACTATCGGATTTCCTCCAACCACAATCGAAAATGTTTCTCTGTGTAAGAGGTCTTAAACACAATCTCTTGAGTATTAGTCAGCTTTGTGACAAAGGCTACAAGATGACTTTTGGTAAGGATAAAGTAGAAGCCTTTAATCAAGATGGTGAAAAGATCTTTGAAGGTTTTCGAAAAAGGAATATATATATGATAGAGCCCGCGAAAGTGGAAACTGAAAGTTGTTTTTTAACCATGCATGATAACATATTTCTCTGGCATAAAAAGCTTGGCCATGTCAACTTTTCTCAATTGGAAAATCTTTCAAAGAAAAATCTTGTACATGGTTTACCAAGAATTTTTATAAAAAATGATGTAAGATGTGATACATGTTTAAAGAACAAAATGGTTTCAGTATCACATAAATCAAAAAATTTGATTTCCACAAAGCGTCCTCTAGAACTTCTTCATCTAGATCTTTTTGGTCCTACTCGCACCTTAAGTCTTGGAGGTAATAAATATGGTTTGGTAATTGTCGATGATTTTTCAAGATTTACATGGGTATTTTTCTTAAGACATAAAAATGAAGCCTTTCAAGTCTTCGAAAAATTTTCAAAACAAGTACAAAATGAGAAAGGTTTCTCAATCATTAGCTTGAGAACAGATCATGGCAAGGAATTTGAAAATGAAAGCTTCATGATTTTCTGTGAAGAAAATGGAATTAAGCATAATTTTTCTGCACCATATACTCCACAACAGAATGGAGTTGTTGAAAGAAAGAATAGAATAATTCAGGAAATGGCTAGAAGTCTCTTAAATGAAAGTGGCATTGCACAATATTTTTGGGCTGAAGCTGTTTCTACATCATGTTATATTATTAACAGAGTTTATGTGAGACCTTTGACACAGAAAACAGCATATGAGATACAAAGGAAGGAAGCCTAACGTCTCCTACTTCCATGTTTTTGGAGCTAAGTGTTACATCAGGAAGTCTGGATTAAATCTGGGCAAATTTGACGAGCGAGCTGAAGAAGGAATCTTTCTTGGGTATTCTCAGAAAAGTAAAGCTTTTCGTGTTTTTAATAAATCCTCTAAGATTGTAGAAGAGTCTATTAATGTTAAATTTATTGATTCTTCTGTGATTGATGTGTTTGATGATTGTCCTAAATCTAAACACAAGGATGAAAGTTTAAACTCTCAAAAAGGGATAAAAGATGAAGCTGAAAAACCTTCTGAACCTCAGTCAGACGTTGCGTCAGACGGTATGTCAGACGGTAAAGCAGAACCTTCACAGCTTGAAACTGAATCTTCTAGACCTTGGAGATTTAAACCTCACCATCCATCCGAACAAGTAATTGGTAACATTGGAAGTGGTGTTAAAACTAGATCAAGTTTTAAAGATTTTGAAAACCACTTTGCTTTGCTTGCTGATTTTGAACCTACTTCTATTGATGATGCTTTGAAGGATAGTAATTGGATTAATGCTATGCAAGAGGAATTAAACCAATTTGAAAGAAATGAAGTTTGGGAATTGGTTCCTAGACCTAAAGAGAAAAGTATAATTGGAACTAAATGGGTTTTCAAAAATAAAGCCGATGAAAATGGAAAAGTTGTAAGAAATAAAGCTCGTTTAGTTGCAAAAGGTTACTCACAAGAGGAAGGAATTGATTTTGATGAAACTTTTGCACCTGTTGCTAGATTAGAAGCTATTCGATTATTGCTTGCTTTTGCATGCTTCAAGAATTTTAAACTTTTTCAAATGGATGTTAAAAGTGCTTTTTTAAATGGTTATATTAAAGAGGAGGTATATGTTGAACAACCTCCAGGATTTGAAGATCCTTTTAAGGAAAATCATGTCTTTAAACTCAAAAAGGCTTTATATGGTTTAAAGCAAGCTCCTAGAGCTTGGTATGAACGTCTGAGTGCTTATTTGATAAAAAATGGTTTCAAAAGAGGAAAAATAGATACTACTTTTTTTGAAAAATCTTGATAATGATTTATTAGTTATCAAATCTATGTTGATGATATTATTTTTGGTTCAAAATGAATATCATTGTAGAGAATTTGCTAAGTTAATGCAGGGTGAATTTGAGATGTCTCTCATGGGTGAATTAACCTTCTTTCTTGGTCAAATCAAGCAAACATCTGATGGAATTTTTGTCCATCAAGAGAAATATACAAATCAAATTGTCAAAAATATGGATTTGAAAGTGCAAAACTTAATTCAACTCCAATGAGTTCATCATCAAAGTTAGATCTTGACATTTCTGGCAAAAAGGTAAATGAGAAGCTTTTTAGAGGTATGATTGGTTCTCTCTTGTATTTAACTGCTTCACGACCGGATATTCTATTTAGTGTATGCTTGTGTGCAAGATTCCAAAGTGCTCCAACAGAAACACATTTGTCTGCTGTTAAAAGAATTTTCAAGTACCTTTCAAACACTTCAAAATTGGGCATATGGTATCCAAAAAATAACAATTTTAACCTAATTGGATACTCAGATGCTGATTATGCTGGTTGTAAAATAGATAGAAAAAGCACATCCGGTACTTGTCAATTTCTTGGTGATAAGTTAGTTTCTTGGTCTTCCAAGAAACAAAACTCTGTTGCTCTATCAACAGCTGAAGCAGAATATGTTTCTATTGGAAATTGCTGTGCTCAAATTTTATGGATCAAACAACAGTTGAGTGATTATGGCTTATGTTTTGAAAAAGTACCAATCAAATGTGATAATACTAGTGCCATAAATCTAACAAAAAATCCGGTTCATCATTCGAGATCTAAACATATTGAAATTCGTCATCATTTCATTAGAGATCACGTTTCAAATGGTAATATTGAAGTTGAATTTGTGCCAACTGATATTCAATTTGCTGATATTTTTACTAAACCTTTGGATAAAACAAGATTTGAGTTTATTAGAAATGAAATTGGAGTGTGTAATCCATTTGCTTGAATGAAATTTTTTCTTGAGTCAGACAGTGTGTCAGACGTTGTTATTGAAAATCTTTTCAGACAAAGTTTTTTTAAAAAAAAAAAAAAGGAGGGAACCGTTTTCTCTTCCTGTTTCGAATTACCCAATAAAAACTTCATTGGTAACTGTCTTCATTTATATCTTCTCTCTCTCAATATCTTCGATTTCTCTACTTCAAATCAATCTCCAAAAATCATCATTATGCCTCCACGAAAATCATCCAGAGTTGCTGCTGTCTTCTCTCGGCAAGGTCTTCTTTAACTCCAATGGAGATATCAGACACTGATTCTCCACATTCTCCACAATCTGATGAACCCCAATCAGATGTTCCTAATCCAAACCCTAACCCTAGCAAATCCACTTCATCTCCTGTCTCTCTTGAACGAACCTCATCAGATCAATCTAAAGAAGAAACTGATTCCGTTCAAGAATCAGACATGATGACTCCTCAAAGGTTGCTTCGTCAGATAGTTCGTCAGACGAACCTAGGGTTCCTGCAAAAAGGTAAAGAAATCTTCTTTATCTACTAAGAAGGGTTCTGGAGTGTCTCGAACTGCTGTGAGAGAAAATTCTAAAATAGGGGAATGTTATTTCATAGATATAAGCTTCTTTGTAGAAAGAGGGTTACACATTGATGAGTTTCTTGAGGAAATAAAATGCAAAAAATTGTGTACTCTCAAAACCTGTGATTATGGAGAAATTGTTCTAGAATTCTATAGAAATCTTAATCTGAAAAGAAGAACAAATTGTGTTCTAGGGTTTGCGGTAAAGATGTCACTTTTACTCGCAAAGATCTGATAAACTTCTTGGGATTGATGATTGTGAGGACTCAGTTGAACTAGCATTACTTGGAAGACAACAGCTGTTCAATTGTTGAATGATAATTTCGAAACAAAGGTTGAGAGATGTTTTTATTTTACAATTTCCACTGATTGTCAGATTACTGCATAAGATAGTTTGTTCATGTATTTTCCCGAAGCAAGGAAGTAGAACATCTATTTCGGTGGATGAAGCAAAAATAATTTTAGGAATGACCAAAAAGAAAAAAGTAGATGTTGCTGGGAAACTTCTGTGTCATGCTCTGACAAATGCAAAAAGCAAACCTTTTGGACATTTGATAATAAGTCTGCTGAAATGGAAGAAATTCAAGCTTCCAAAAAGGTCTGTCCATCGTTTTGAGCTAAAAAAGGTAGATGCACACACACTGCATCACATGGGAATCTATTTCCAAGAAAAAGTGTGGTTTCCAATGATATGGCAGTGTATTTTGATCCTAGACACACTACAAGGGAGTTGCCATCTTGGATGAAGTTCAAAAGGGGAGTATTTGTTGATAATAGACCCAAAGCTGTTTCAGATGTTAGGTCAGACAAAAATGTTGGAAATCTGACAAGAAAAGAAAAGGGAAGGCACCTCAGGAAGTAAGGAAGAAGAAGAAAAGTGATCCACTGTCTGGTCTAAAAGGAGTAGAAATTAAAGAAGGACATCTCAAAGAGCATCAGACACTGAGTCTGATTCATCTGACACTCCTGTTCACCATCAAGTAGATCCTGAGGCTTCCACTAGTAAGGATGTTGAGAGGATTAATAAGATGGAAAATGATCTTGCAGCAATGAAAGAGTTGCTCTCTCAGCTGCTTTCCCAATCACCAACTCCTGCTGCTGCATCTAAACAAATTCCTGTTGAGTCTGTCCAACCTAGTTCTCCTCAATCTCATGGTGAACAGACTCTTCCATCCTCTCCAAAAATGTCTGAACCTGAACCATTAGTTGAATCCTCTATATCTCCTACACAGGATATCTCTCAGACTCCACATGATCCTTCACCATGCCTGAGCATCATTCTTTACAGGCCCTTGGATTTATCCAAGATTATTGCTCAATATGCTCAATCTACACCATCTCAAAGCTTTCAACCTCTTGTTCAACCTGTACAAGATCCACCTCAGCAACCTCCTAAAGAGGATCTTTCTTCTGCTTTAAAAAGGATTGGTGATTCTTATGTACCAATAGGAATTCCTCCTAAGGTGACTCATTCAAGGATTAAAAGGTCTGCTGTCAAGCTTTGCGCAGTCTCTTCAAAGAAAAAATATGGTTCAAAATCTACATCAAAAGATGCTGATAAGGATAAGCCTGCCAAGAAACATGAAGACTCTTAATGTTTTGTTTTAGTTTTCATTTTTAGTTTTGTTGAACTGAATTTTTTACTGCTCTTTGTGTGTATTTGAACTTCAGATTGTGCTTTTATTAATGCATATGATGTTTTCTTATTATATTCTTAGCATCTGCTCAGGGGGAGTTTATTTGTTGATAACAAAAAGGGGGAGATGATGTTTGATAATTTTTTTTGAATTGGAATTTTGATTTATGGTTACATGGAATGTTTTAATTGAAATCACAAAATTTTTCAAAGGTTTTGTTATCATCAAAAAGGGGGAGAATGTTAGGTTCTCTTTATTTTATTTTGATGATAACTAAAGAAGAATAAAATATAATAAGATTTATTAAGTGTGCAGTGTGCAGATTATCAGACAGTAAGTCAGACAATAAGGTTCTGATCTTTTAAATATCAGGCACTAAGAAAATTCAAGGGTGAAATATTAATATATCAGACGAAGGTTAGATTTTCTGGTTCTTCATCAGACAGTATAAAGAAGCTGTCACGTTCAGATCAGGTTTTTCTAAATCGGATTTATTGGATTGATTTTTCGCATAAGTAATTGATTGAAGGCCTAACTTCTTTATTAGATATTAGAGTATATCTAATACGTTCCATAAGGAGGATTTAAATCTCATGAGGATTTTGAACTTTCAAGATGTTTATTTTTTACTGTTCATCTTCTTCAAGTAGCTTGCTGTTTCAGACGTGCAGTGATTTCTTCTAACTTCTTCATATCACGTGAATTGTATCAAGCTGAAGATTGTTGTTAAAAATTCTCTGGATAAGGTACATATCTAAATCTCGGATTTTGTGGGAAGGTTTGAATCAATTTCAAATCTGTTCTAAATCGGTAAGGATATGGATCTTTTCGAATTGTGTGATATCTTTTTAGTTACAGCAAACAACTCATCTTGTTGTTCAAGATTTTATTCCACAGTATCAGGAAAATATTCCAGCAAAGCACCTTATGCGGATTTCTCTCCAGATTTGGTTTTCAAAATATGAGATAATCTCTATTCTATCTATCTCTCTCCTCGTAATCTTCTTTCCAACCAGAAGCTGTGTTTTTGAGGATATTACGGGATATCAATATACTCAGTTCTTCAAATTATTTTGAATTTTAAATCAGCTCCAACGGCAAATTGTGTTTTGTTGGATAAAGATAAAGTTGTTGAAGTCCGTTGAACTGAAGGAAAAAGACCAGGATATTTTATATATATATATGTATAATGTTTCAGGTAAAACAAGAACAGAAGATACGAGATTGAAAAAACCCAGAATTACACGAGCTAAAATTTTACTTTCAATATTATACTTCTACTTCAACAGACGTTCCGTCAGACACTAGTCAGACATTTTGTGCAAAGCTTCAAAACTTACTTTCTTCTGTGTTCTTGTGCTCAAATACTTAGAGTGTCTATTGTAACTCTTGATTGAAGATTCTCTACTCTTGTATTGAGTGTATTGAGAGTTGTAGAGAGGATTACAAATAATCTTGTAGTCTGTGTTTAGCCAATAGATATAGGCTTGTGAGACAGAACAAGATTCGATTGGTGTTTGTAATCTCTTTTTGATTAAATTGGATTAGTGGATCGACCCGGTTGGAAACCGGATCCCCAGCAGTGGAGCTGGAAGAGAGGACGTACTCGCAAGGAGGAACCTCTATAAATTTCTGGCTCATTTAATTTTCTGCACTTTATACTCTGCAATTTTTATTGGTTATAATTGTTTATATTGTTGTTCAAATCATTTTCTTATTAAGTTCTACAAAGCAACAATATTTATCTAAGTTATAATCTGATTCTTTAAATTATTTGTTAAAAGAAGTTTCCAAAAAGTTTTTAATTTGTTAAGTGTTTTCAAAAATTTTTAAAAGCAAAAATTCACCCCTCCCCTTGTTTGCATATCTAGGACCAACACTATGTGATTGTTTTCATAGATGATATACTAGTATATTCAACTGCTGAAGAGCAACATGATGAACATTTAGGGAGTGTGTTGCAGATTTTGAGAGATAATAAGCTTAATTCTAAATTGTTTACATATGAATTTTGGCTAAAAAGTATAGCATTTCTTAGACATATTGTTTTTGGTGAAGGAATATTTGTTGATCTTGTGAAAGTTAAAGCCATTGTAGAGTGGAAAATACCTGAAACAGTTACAGGAGTATGAAGTTTCTTAGGATTAGCAGAATATTACCGGAAATTTGTGAAAGATTTCTCAAAAACTGCACAACCACACACACAATTAACCAGGAAGAATGAGAGATTTGATTGAAATGATCAACATGAACAGAGTTTTCATGAAATAAAGAAGAGACTAACATCAGCACCAGTATTAGTTTTGCCAAATGACGAAGACCTATATGTTGTATCTAGTGATGCATCCATGAATGGTTTAGGATGTGTGTTAATGAAAAATGGGAAAGTAATAGTGTATGCTTCTAGATAGTTAAAACCACATGAGATGACGTACCCCACTCATGATCTGGAATTAGCTAGTATTGTTTTTGCACTCAATATTTGGCGTCATTACTTTTATGGACAAAAATATGAAATATATACGGATCATAAGAGTTTGAAGTATATATTTAAACAGAAAGAATTGAACATGAGGCAAAGAAGATGGTTGGAATTGATTAAAGATTATGACTTAACAATAAATTATCACCCAGGCAAAGTAAATGTTGTAACCAATGCATTAAGTTAGAAGAATCATGGGGAAGTGGCTTCAATACTGACCAAGCAGAAAGAACTTATTAAGGAATTTGAAAGATTAAACTTGGAATTTTCAATACAAGATTTAGAAGCTTAACTTGAAAACTTAGTCTTAGAGTCTACATTACTCTAATGGATCAAGGAAGCTCAAAAGAAAGATCCTAAATTTTAAGAGATTAAGCAAGGAATACCATAGGGTAAATACAAGGATTTTCATGTAGATGATGAAGGACTGTAGAGTATGAACAAGAGACTGTGAGTACCACTCAATGCAAGCTTGAGGAAGGAATTTATGCATGAAGCACATTATTCTAGATATTCTATACATCCAGGAGAAGCAAAGACGTATCAAGAGCTGAAAAGTGCATATTGGTGGAATTGAATGAAAAAGGATGTTGCCGAATTTGTTGCTAAGTGTGATGTATGTCAAAGGATAAAAGTTGAACACCAATGACTTGATGGATTATTGAAATCATTGCTAATTCCAGAATGGAAATGGGATCAAATTTTCATGGATTTTGTGTATTCATTACCTAAGACAAATGCAAGATATGATGTTGTTTGGATAATTGTGGATAGACTCATTAAATCGGCTCATTTCTTACCAATCAACATGACATATCCATTGGAAAAGTTGGCACGAATATACTTGAAGGAGATTTTGAGATTACATGACATACCTGCTAGTATAATATTAGATCGAGATCTACAATTTGTTTCTAGATTTTTCCAAGGATTGTAAAAAGCTTTGGGAACACAATTGAAGTTTAGTACATCTTAACATCCTCAAACTAATGGATAGACAGAAAGGACCATTCAAACATTAGAAGATATGCTAAGAACATGTATTCTAGAATTTAAAGGGAATTGGGATCAACACATGCCATTGATGGAATTCGCGTACAATAATAGTTATCACTCAAGTATTGGGATGCCACCATATGAAGCACTGCATGGTAGAAAATGTAGATCACCATTATTCTAGGATAATTTGGAGAAAGTAATGGTTACACTAAGTTGGTACAAGAGACAATTGGCGAAGTTAATGTGATAAAGCAGAAGATGAAAGAAGCTCAAGACAGGCAAAAAAGATAGACAGATCTAAAAAGAAGAGAATCGGAATTTACTAAAGGAGATCATGTCTATTTAAAGATAAGTCCGATCAAAAGTCTTCATAGTGGACAAACAAAAGGAAAACTAAGTCCCAGATACATTAGACCATTTGAGATATTGGAACGAGTTGGAAGTATGGCATATCGCCTTGCATTGCTACTAACTTAGCTGGTATAAATAATGTTTTTCATGAATCAATACTAAGAAAATATGTACCAAACCTGGACAAGGTGGTTGAGTTGGAACCCATTGATCTAAAAGAGAACCTAACGTATGAGAAACATCCTGTTCAAATATTGGACAATAAAGTGCAAACTCTTAGAAATAAAGGGATCTGTTATGTCAAAATATTATGGGATTCCCAAACTAAAGAAATGACATGGGAATTGGAGGACGAGGTCAAGAGAAGATATCCTCATCTATTTGAAAATTTAGGTATGCATGCAAGCTTTGAGGATAAAGCTCATTTTAAAGTTGGGAGAATGTAAACCCCAAGATTTTTCATACAAATAAAAGTAGGTAGAAATATAAAAATAGAAAATAGATAGTTAATACAGGACTCAACCAAGACTTTAGAATAAAATCACAAGTAGTTATGAGCTTATATTATATCTTTAAACCCTAGAATAAAGTCCTATAAGTGATAACAGATACCAAAGTTAAGATTTCTTAGCTATTATCGAAAACTCAAAGTATATAAATTATTTAAATAATATTTCAAGAATATTAGAAAGTCAATAATCTATAAAGCTTATAGTTAGAAAACGGTAATTTAATGATGAACCGTTAAGGTTATAAATACACAATGGAAACCAAATACAGATCTATAACTCATAATATAAAATCCAAATAAATATTTGGATCACATTATTATTCTAGTAAGAAAATTCTAAAGCTATTAAGGACTAAAACGAAAATTGACCTATTAAGCTTAGAAAATCCTAATCGGATAAGATAAAATCTTACGGTTAATTAATCACGTAAATTTTAAACCCAAAGTTGAATTCGATAATGATTTAGAAAATTTGTGGAAGCTTTAAATAAAATTTTGGAGATATATCTCGTAAATAATTGTTGTATTTGCACTCTTTTAACTTAATAAACTACCCTAAAACCAAAAAAATTGATGGAAATCAACTTGATCTACAGTGGTGATATTCTTGATTTCCATCAGCTGAAAATTTGCAATTATTTGAGTCAAGTTGTGTCAACAAAGTCAAAGAAAATGAATTGAGAGCCAATTAAATTCATCCAAATTAACAAACCATTAAATGCTAAAGAATTATTGCAAGTTTCGATGGAACAAGCTCCACCCTTTCAGCTCAAATAGTAATTGTTGTCTTCCTTCTTTCCTTTAAATATATAGTCGTAATTAGCAAATGAACAAACCACTTAATTTGCACGAAAACAAGGCCAGCAAACTCCTCAAAACCATAGCCAAATTTGTTCCCTTTGAGCTACCAAAACATACCCACATAATACATGAACAACTCCATAAAAATAGCCATTAACAAGCCTAGGAGGAAGACAAATAAGGTAAGTTAAAATTCATTTTTATGTTTGTTATATGTATCATTATTGTTAACTCTAGGTTCAAATCTAACTCTGAGGGGGTGTGTAACACCTTCAAATAAGTTCATACAAGGTAAAATCTAACCCCAACTCTCTATATATAGTATGTTATATGTTAAATCTAGAAACTAGGTTGTATGATGATTAAGAAAAGTAATATGTACTCATATATCATGTTTAATACATATAGAGTGTAGCAAAACACCTAGGAGTGGTTTAAATGCAAGTATAATACACATATATTAAAAGAAAACTAAGCTTTGAAACAAATAAAATCGGCAAAGATGATGAACAGTGTCAATACTGTCCTTATGCCGACAGTGTATGTGCTCAATGCCAGCTGTGTAAAGGGATAGGCTGGCAGTATTGAGACGGTATGCATTAGAACAAAAGCTACATAAAATTTGTTTTTACGTAAAATGGACGAACATCGGCAAATTTGGATTCAACACTGGCTTTCTAACAGGTTCAAGCCAGCGTAAACTGATACAAATAACATGTAAAATATAAAAACACCAGCATCTGGGTTTCAATGTCAGCGGCGTAAGATGTCAATGTACGCACAAAATACCTCTGGAATGAAATTTGTTTCATCCAGAATAAATATAATATAAATATATATATATATATCTATACAACTGAAGAAGACGAAGAAGAAGAATAAGAAGATGGAACAGATTATTTAACATAATAAATAAATAGAATATAATAGTTTTGTAGTATTTGTCTTATATAAATAGATATATAAGAATGGAAATCTAAATATGCTAAAATTATGAATAATGTGATATCTAAAAATGACAAAAAATTATATGAAATAGATTAAGAAAAACACGACGAAACTAAATGATAGAAAACAATATCAGTTATTATAATAGGTCAATTAAGGAACGATACAAAAGTAGTAATAATAGTAATGATAAAAAATTAATCTACTAAAAACAAATTTTACAACTACCCAATAAAAATATATAAATATCGAACAAGATCAAGAACAGCAAAATGAAAATAAAATATTAAATAATAATTGTTATCATAAATCATTAAAGGATCAATATAGTAATAAAAACAAAAGAAAATACCAAGATAGGACACTTAGACACTCATAAGAGTCTAGTTATATATGTTTTATTGATGAATATTTTTATTCATCTCAATAGGTGACTTTGATACTATAGGAGATTTTTCATCTGACTACTACGACTAGCCAATATGAGTAGGTGAGTAACTCAGACCTATTATATTATTTGTGCTTATATTTCATGGCACGTGTAATATAAAGATAATAATACAGTTGTTGTGTAGCATGATGAAAATGATTTGTGACTGAATGCCAAGACAAGTTAATAAAAGTGATAACGCAATTGTTTGATGATTTGGAATAACATGTTGATTAATGTGTATAATGTATGATCACCTTATACCTGAGTAACAATTATTGGGTTATTAAATAACCTGATTATGTAGTGCATGTACTGTATTATTTCATATTCAAAAAGGGTAGCAGTCTGCTACATATTAATATTTCGGTTTCCTATTAATACTTGATTTTTTGATGTAGACGGGATTGCAAACAAGTGAGTTGTCGAAGAAGCAACGGAGGAAGAGCAAGTTGTAGAAGATGGACCGGCTTGCCAATTTAATTTATTTTACCGTTTCTGTTTCATTTATTTTAAGGGACTTAAATATCGTATTTATTTTACCGTTTCTGACGTTTCTATTTTATTTATTTTACGGTTTTCGTTTCATTTATTTTAGGAAACTTAAAGGTCGTATTCAAGCCTTATAAATGGCATTGTAACCCTTTGTACAGATTATTATTAACTTTTGATATTTGAAGTTCCTTATTGAAAAATTCTCTCATAAAGTTTGCATTATTATTGCAAATTTTGATCTTTGAACGCTTTACGCTGCGTCAAGTGGTATCAGAGCGAGGATGGCTACCTAGAGTGATAGTGGTGCTCTCCGTAACGGTGTTCAGAAGGGTGGAGCCTTTCAGGAGGACGTTACAACGATTGGAGCAACATTTGGAGCAACGGATGGATCACATATTCCAGCGTTTCAAGGAACGTCTTGATGAGATTGTAGATCGTCTAGTTGCTTTGGAAATTGATGCAAACAGGAGACGAGATGACAATAGAAGACCAGGGGACGATGTAGCTCGTGGGGAACCTATTGATAGACCAAATCCTGCCCGTAGACAACTTATCTATGATGAAAATTCTAAAGAGAGTGATGTAGAACCGCCTCGGTTTGCTCGCAATCTACCATACTGTGGTCGAAGACGAAATGATTATGATGATAGAGATACTGGAAATTTTCAACATCAGCGATATGGTGGGTATAGAAGAGATGGTAATGATGATCGAGATGGTGGAGACTTTCGGTTGAAAGTTGACATCCCATATTTTAATGGAAATCTTGGAATTGAAGAGTTTTTAGATTGGGTTTCTGATGTGGATCGGTTCTTTGATTATGCGAGACTCCCCGAAAGAAAAGTCAAGTTAGTGGCATGTCGATTAAAGGGAATGGCTTCTGCATGGTGGGAGCGGATTCAATATAGGCGAGAACGAGAAGGAAAGGGTCCGGTTCGCACTTGGTACTGGATGAAGTATTTAATGAAATCAGAATTCCTACCGCCTGATTATGAGCAAATTTTGTTTCAACAGTATCAGAGGTGTCAACAAGGAAATAAATCTGTCCATGAGTTTACTGCTGAATTTATGAGGTTAGCAGAAAGAAATAATCTTATAGAATCTGAAGGTCAGCAGGTGGCTCGGTATTTGGAAGGATTGAAACCAACCTTGCGGGATAGAATTGGGGTCCAGGTAATTCGCACCTTGAGTGAGGCGAAGAATCTGGCATTGAGGGCTGAATTGATGCAGCAAGAGCGTGGAAATAGAAATTATGGGGGATATAGATCTACTACCTGGTCAAAGGAGAAGAGCAAAGAGGTAGAGGACCAAACGAATCGTGGATTCAATGTAAAGAACAAATCCCCAGAGGATAAAGTTGCAGGAAAACGTCCTATGAATGAGGGACAGGATAAAGAGGGCAAGAAGATGGATAATCCTTATGCGAGACCCATGGTGGGGAAGTGCTTTCGTTGTGGTCAACCGGGGCATAGATCGAATGAATGTCCTAAGAGGAAGACCGTTAATATTGTAGAAAAAGAAGAAGGTGATGAAGGCATCTGTTGTGAAGCCGATGGAGATGAGGAGGAATATGATGAAGAAGAAGAGGGAGTGTATGTTGTTCGAAGGTTGATGCTGACACCAAAGTCTGAAGATCATACCCAGCGCCACCAATTGTTCAGAACTAGATGTACTATCGATGGTAAGGTGTTTGGTGTGATTGTTGATAGCGGTAGTTGTGAAAATATAATAGGAAAGAAGACAGTTCAAAAATTGAGATTGCCTGTAGAGAAACATCCAAATCCTTATACTTTGGGGTGGATTAAGTCAGCCGCTGGAAAAATTGAAGTGACGGAACGCTGCAAGGTTCCATTCTCCATAGGTAAGTATAATGATGTTGTGTATTGTGATATAGTTGACATGGATGTGTGCCACCTCCTGTTTGGTAGGCCTTGGCAATATGATGTTGATGCACAACATTCAGGAAAGAGTAATGTGTATAAATTAGAAAGGGAAGGGGTGAAATATACTTTGCTACCACTGAAAGACAAGACTCCTTTACCAGATAAGGGTATGTTTTTGTCTGTGGTGAAGGATTTTGGGGCTGAGATGAAAGAAACTAGGCAAGTGCATGCGTTAATTGTGAAACAGGTTCTGATGAATGATGTTGAGTTGCAAGTGGAGGAGCAGCCTGAATTAGTTCGCCCTTTGCTACAGGAATTTAAGGAATTGATGCCAGATGACATACCAGCTGGGTTGCCACCATTGAGGGACATTCAGCACCAAATAGACCTTATTCCTGGAGCCAGCCTTCCTAATCTTCCACATTACAGGATGAACCCGAAAGAGAGTGAGATTCTCAAAGAGAAGGTTGAGGAGTTATTGAAAAAGGGTTTGATCCAAGAGAGTTTGAGCCCATGTGCAGTGCCTGCTTTATTACACCCAAGAAAGATGGGAGTTGGAGAATGTGTGTGGATAGCAGGGCTATAAATAGGATCACTGTGGGATACAAATTTCCAATACCACGATTGGATGACATGCTTGATAGGCTACATGGGGCTAAATGGTTTTCCAAAATAGATCTGAAGAATGGATACCATCAAATTAGAATCCGGCCTGGTGACGAATGGAAACCGCCTTTAAGACAAAGGAGGGTTTATATGAGTGGTTAGTCATGCCATTCGGGTTATCCAATGCTCCTAGCACATTCATGCGCTAATGCACCAGGTATTAAAACCTTTTATGGGTAAATTTGTAGTGGTGTATTTTGATGATATTTTGATCTATAGCAAATGTGAGGATGAACACTTGTTGCATTTGAAGAGTGTACTGACAGCCCTGCACGAGAATAAATTATATATTAATCTTAAGAAGTGTAGTTTCATGACAAACAAGTTGCTTTTTCTGGGTTATGTTGTTTCGGCTGATGGTGTCCGGGTTGATGAAACAAAGGTGCAGGCAATTAGAGAGTGGCCTACTCCTAAAAATGTCTCCGAGTTGCGAAGCTTTCATGGCTTAGCAGCTTTCTATCGCAGGTTTATTAGGAATTTTAGCACTATTGCTGCACCTATGACAGAGTGTCTGAAGAAAGGGAAGTTCTTGTGGACTGAAGAAGCAGCTTCTAGTTTTGCAATCTTAAAAGAAAAATTGAGTACAGCACCAGTACTTGCTCTCCCAGACTTTGAGAAGTTGTTTGAAGTGGATTGTGATGCCAGTGGAGTGGGCATAGGAGCGGTTCTATCTCAAGCGAAGAGGCCAATTGCATTTTTTAGTGAGAAACTTAGTGATGCCAGACGAAAATGGAGCACTTATGACAAAGAGTTTTATTCTGTAGTGCGTGCTCTTAAAATCTGGGAGCATTACTTGATTGGAAAGGAATTTGTGTTATTTTCAGATCATGAGGCTCTAAAATATCTGAATAGTCAAAAGAGAATAAGTACTGACATGCATGCGAGATGGTGTCAATTTCTACAAAAGTTTCCATTCAGATTAAGACACAAATCTGGAGCTCAGAATAAAGTTGCAGATGCTTTAAGCAGGCGAGCTTCTTTGTTGATGACTTTGAGTCAGGATATTTTGGGTTTGAGCAGCTTAAAGATGCATATGCCCAAGATGAGGATTTTTCTGACATATGGCACCAGGTATCAAATAATCATTTTGTTTCTGGTTTTTATTTATCTGATGGTTATTTGATGCATGAGAATCAATTATGTCTGCCAAGAACTTCATTGAGAGAGAAGGTGATTAGTGATCTTCATGGGGTGGATTGTCTGGTCATTTAGGGCGTGATAAAACTCTAGCAGCAGTGAGGGAGAGATTTTATTGGCCACAACTCAGACGAGATGTGAGCAGATTTGTAGAGAAGTGTTATGTTTGTCAGAGATCAAAGGGGTATTCTAAAAATACTGGTCTATACATGCCTTTACCAGTGCCTGAACACATTTGGGAAGATTTGTCCATGGATTTTGTGCTGGGATTGCCACGTACACAGAGAGGATTCGATTCTGTTTTTGTAATTGTTGACCGGTTTTCTAAAATGTCACACTTCATTCCTTGTAGAAAAACTACTGATGCGGTTGGTGTGGCTAGATTGTTCTTTAAGGAAATCGTTCGTTTACATGGAGTTCCCAAGACCATCACTTCAGATCGGGATAGCAAATTTCTGAGTCATTTTTGGAGAACATTGTGGAAGCTATTTGATTCATCTTTACAATTTAGCAGCACAGCTCATCCACAAACTGATGGTCAGACGGAAGCGGTCAATCGAACTTTGGGAAATATGGTTCGCAGTCTTTGTGGTGATAAACCGAAGCAATGGGACATCATCCTTCCCCAGGCTGAGTTTGCCTATAATAGTGCTGTTCATAGTGCTACAGGAAGATCTCCTTTTTCAATTGTCTACACTAAGGTACCACAACACACTCTTGATTTACTTAAATTGCCTAAAGGAGAGAGTATAAATATTCCAGCAAAGCATATGGCAGAGCAAGTGGTAGATGTTCAGAAAGAGGTAAAGCAAAGGTTGGAAGAAGCCAATCAACGCTATAAGCAAGCTGCTGATAAACATCGAAGGCATGAAATATTTCAAGAGGGTGATCAGGTTATGGTTTTCTTACGCAAGGAGAGATTTCCTATAGGAACCTACAGCAAGCTTAAACCAAAGAAGTATGGTCCTTATACAGTGCTGCAACGCATAAATGATAATGCATACATAGTGGATTTGCCCGACAGCTGGGGTATTTCCAAAACATTCAATGTGGCAGATTTATCAAAGTTTCATGATTCTGGAGATGCTCTCTATCCGGACCTATCCAATGACTCGAGGACGAGTCTTGTTCAAGTGGAGGAGACTGATGTAGACGGGATCGCGAACAAGTGAGTTGTCGAAGAAGCAACGGAGGAAGACCAAGCTGTAGGAGATGGACCGGCTTGCCAATTTAATTTATTTTACCGTTTCTGTTTCATTTATTTTGACGTTTCTATTTTATTTATTTTACCGTTTCTGTTTCATTTATTTTAGGGGACTTAAAGGTCGTATTTATTTTACCATTTCTGAAGTTTCTATTTTATTTATTTTACCATTTTCGTTTCATTTATTTTAGGAAACTTAAAGGTCGTATTCAAGCCTTATAAATGACATTGTAACCCTTTGTACAGATTATTATTAACTTTTGATATTTGAATTTCCTTATTGAGAAATTCTCTCATAAAGTTTGCATTGTTATTGCAAATTTTGATCTTTGAACGCTTTACGCTGCGTCATTTTTCTAATAGTGTTAATTCTTCCAAGATTTTCTTTGTTCTGTCGATTCTACGGAACTAAGTGGTAATGAAGAACTCTGATCGTAGCATTGCTTTGAAATGATTAATACTTAGGGAGTTTTAAGGATTGATGTAGGAAATGGTCAATTAAAATACTATTAAGCTAAATGTGATAACCTTATGATGAGAAATCGTTGTTTTTCCTGTGAACTTAGTCTCTCTTGGACAGGTGGGTCATAAAGTAATTATTCTTCAATCTTAAAAAGAGGGTATATGTAAACCCCCAAAGCCTTGTGATCAATTAAAGCTTAAATCTTAATTAGAAAGTCAATCGGAATCCTAAAATCAACAAAAACCTAGTTTTTGCAACCGTTCAAGTCCGGCACTCCCATTTAAGTAACCCTAGGAAATTTAGTAAGAGATTAGTATGTGGAATAGTTCGTAATAACCTGACAAAGCTTAAAAATATCATATTGGTTAAACCGTGATTCGTTTTGAGCACAACCGGACACAGTTTTCGAAAAGCGTGTCCTGAGGCTCAAATTAGTAAAAATATTCTGAATATACCGTTAGCTTGTAAAAATATAAGGTTTTCAAAAATACCAATTTCATAATTTTTCAGTAACTAAAAATATCAGATATCGCAATTATACCTGTATTTTCTTACTACCGGTACTTAAATTGTCATGTCTACTTTTCATTACACTATTTTCTACTATCCTACACTATTCATCTATCTCTACTTTTTCTTACAACCTACTCTTATAACCCATACCTCTATTTCTTACAATTTTCATTTCCAATACAACTTCACATCTTTTCATTAACTCCCTCTCTACTCTCCAATTTGCGCCGGCCATACCTCCTCTTCCTCTCCAATTTGTTTTATTTTCATTTATTTAATTAACACAAAATTCCTCTCACATTTTCCTATAAATAACCCCTCTTCCTTTCACTTCTTTCACAACTTCCATACACTAAACTTACTCTCCAAAAATCTCTACATAAACTCTCTTAAGTTTCTCTAGTTTCTACTTTTTCTCTAGGTAATAGTTTTAGCTTTCTAAAGTATTCATTTACTTAGTATGAGCTTAGTGTGTGTTTTCTAAACCATGAAGGTGCAAAAAGCAACAATAAGTTCATACTTTCCTTGCAATTTATTTACTACCTTGTAATTTATTTACTTTCATGTTATTTTTAAGACTAGTCTTTCTAGTCTTAGACTTGTCCTCATCAAGTCAAAACATTTTCTTTTTCTTTATGGGACTAGTTTATTCTTAGTCCAGGGAGACCTTGATGAAGCTAAGATTCCAATACTTGATTTATTTCTTTACTAGCTTGTTTCATGAAGTTATTATGTTTCCTTATATTTTTATAACTTTATGATTCATATTCATGCATGAACATAATGATTTTTATCTCAACAAGATAAATGAGAAAAGGTTTTCTTAAAATAGAGATTCTTTTTAGAAATAAAAGAAGGAAGTAATTGTTCATAAAACTAAGGATTTATCTTAATAATTTTTTTTTTAATCTAGTGGAGTTCATATGAATTTTTTTACAAACATACATGATATAGAAGGAAACTTTTTTGAGTAAACAAAATTTTTACTAAAACTCCACTTTTTCATCAAGTACTAGAAATTCATTTCATGAAAATGAAATGATCTCAAGAAATAAGAAAATTATTTCTATAAATATAGAATTGTTATTAGAAACTAAGAAATAAAATTATTCTTTCAAAAGACTAAGAAAAATGAAACTTACTCATTTAAAATAACTTGAATAAGAGGAATTTTCAAAAAAGTTTCATTTTCCTTAGAGGACTTTACTTTTACAAAATTTATGGTTTGAGATAACTTCATTAACTTCATATGTTTGATATGAGTTAATAAATATATGTATATATATTTCAAAAGTTTTACAAATTATTATAATATCTATCTCTTCAAGATGAGCTTTTGTTAAAAAGAAGGAATTCAAGTTTGTGAAAATTCGTGGTGAATCTTGTCACCACTTTTTCAGAACCTAAATAACTTAGTTTGATGAAAATAGTTTTAGAAATTCTATGAAATTCCAAGTTAAAATGAGCAAGTTATAGCCATTTTAAGTTGGAATTTCCTCCAATCCGATTTTACTGCAATTTTAAGATAGATTTAGAGTTTTCAATAATAGAAATTCTATGAAAAACTCATTGTGGGTATTTCATCTTGTTTAGGTGAAGACAGAACCGAGATCACTTTCCCGGAAGACTACTTCGATTAAGAGCTACCGACATGGAGTGAGTTAATCATTTACTAAGTTACATTTCCTTGATTGTGCTTGTAAGCAGTAGCATTAGAAAATAAGGAAAAGATAAATGAACAAATATTGTGTGATTTGGTTTTATGATTGGTTGAATATAAGTTAAGAATATTAAAAGAGGAATTAATAAATAATTATGATTCTTGCATCGATACGATGAATATTGTTTTGATCGCCTATAACTTAAACTCAACATTTATTGGTTAAACTTATATTGAAAATGATTCATGCATATCATATTTATGGGTCACATTTATTTCACTACTATTCTTCGTGTTGGGAAACGAGGAAGTTGTAGTGGTGCCTAGTAGGAGCCGGAAAGTCTACATGGGCCAGTAGGAGCCAAAAAATCTACAGGACGATCAGGAGCCAGCAAATCTACAAATATTGATGGTCGTATGGGCTTATAACCTCCCAACCCCCGACATGGAGGGCGTAAAATCCATGCTACACATGATTTTCGATTAATCTTGTGTATTTTGTTTTCTCATGTGTTTGATGTATTTCCATATGATTGTTTAAATACTTGTTTGATTTATGGAAATGTCTTATAGATGGGAATTATCTCACTAAGCTAGATTTACTTATACTTCTATAGCTTTTCGTTACAATATGATTATCTTTGGTTGGCACCGAGGAGCCCCCTATTCTAGGTATGAGCCAAAGCCACTAGGAGTTTTTGGGAGAAGTTATATGTATTTAGTTTTGAACATAGACATATAAGAAAATCTCTATAGTAGGCTTATGTTATAGTTATGTTTACTTTGTTAATGATTTAGTTGAATCAAGACTATTTGAGATGGGGGAATGCTCCTAAGAAGATGTAAAAGTTTATTATCTAAATGAATATTCCATGTTTATTTATATAAGCTCTTGTATGCTTTTATTATCTACTTAAATGTAATACCCCTGTGAGTCTCCTACTATCTTGGAAGCATGCCTTGCATGTGATATTGAAGCTCCTGCATGACTAAGGTTGTCATTCATTAGCTTTAATATTATATGCGACGGACTGCCACGTTTAGGGTACCCTCTAGGGTGTGACAGTATAAATCTTTTTCCTGTTTGGATTCTAGATCATCCAAGCTTGTATTTGAGTATATGTTTGATTGTTGCATCGTATATGGTTTGTTAATAAACTTGTTCGACATGTAAGATGTCTGGTTATTCACCAAGCCGATGGTTTTGCTCACACTCCTAAAGACATTTTAGGTTTATATTACAACTGTGGCTAGTTATATCCAAGAGTATGGCCCCAGTAAGAGCTTAGGAGCTGGATGCTCATTGGTCAAATTAAGATAAGTTGTTTACTATTATTCATAGTATAAATTAGTTAATATATGATTTATCATTTATGTATTTGGAGACTTGTGGAAAGATTATATAGTCTATAATATCATTATGATATTCTTTACTTGTGATGATAGTTATTTACTAACTTATGACTTACATGTATTTGTCCTATCTTATTTAAGCAACTAAAGATCCTATTGTTTGAAAATATGTCACTCTCTAAAGGTTAACTAGTAATAGTATTTAAGTGAGGCTTGTATACTATTACTAGGGCACCCTCGTGGCGTGACAACGATAGTAATAGAAATGTAGTAAGAGTTTAAATTAAACATATAGAAGTTTCTGACAATCTAACAATACTTAATTTAGGTAGTAGATATTGGTTTTAGAACGGAACAACTCCTAGGTATGTGTATACCTTACTTGTTAATTGTAATTGTTTAAGGTAGAAACTTGAATAGAATAATTAGCTATTCAGCTAAGTAAATGTGCTTGTTGCTTATGCATGGTTGCTAATAATAGGTATAGAGTATCCATGCTATTATCGTAGCATTCTAATGATCCATGTATGGCAGTGTCTTGAGTAGATTCCTACATATTGATTTCAAGAATAGTGAGGAGTACCCAATATTTAGTTTTGGACACATATCATAGATGCTAGGGAGTACCCAACATCATATATATATGTATTACTATATTTACATGTGGAGGGATAATGAGTTATCCTTATGTTGGTTTCGTGGTTTAAAGAAAAGATAATCAAACATTAGTTGTTGCATTAGTAATATGTTCACATGTGAAAGTATGCTTATTTGACCACATATGTGCGTTTGTTGTGTATTGTATTAGGCTCTAGCTTACTCTTTTCTTTCTCAAGTAAAGGTGACAAACATGTAGACTATTGTATTGCTAGGTACTTATAGTTAGTGCGCTTGAATATTGCTAGCATTGAAGACCCTCCAGATGAGTAATAGAAATATGTGTAGATTAAAGAAAATAGAGTAGTTGGTCTAAAGGATATCAAGTACCTTGTGTTTCCTATATAATATTTCTTAGTAATAGCTTATAACCTTTATAGTGTTGGTTTGATGGATGTCAGATGACTTTTAAAGGTCATAAGAGGATATTTATTTTGTCTTTTATGATTACAAGCATGCAAACCAATCGTATTTAGAATCATTAATGTATGAGAGATTTTAAACATTTGTGGGGTTTATTAAAGTTCTAGCAAGTTTTGAGCCTTTGGGTATCCACATTTAATATGGACAAGTGGAGGGTTGTAAATAATCCTAAATTTAGGACGTCACAAAAACAATATTACTAATGCAAAGTATTAACAAAAATGTGTGAAATCAAACATTTATTCATTGAAAATGGATTTTAAAAAGGGCAACGTATGGCAAAAATAAGAAGATGATAGAAATTATTAGCAAAACAATTAAATTTGCGATCTAACCCTATCGTAAAAGTAATAACACCATTGGAAAGTGTTAGAAAAACCAACTCATAAAAAACAGAATTAATACAAAAAAATTTCTATGCTTCCATCGAATTAAAGATTTAACATTAAAACTGGAGAAAATTGAAAACTTTTATAGTATAGATTGTAGATTAGTTATTTAAGCTATTATTTATGAATTTTCCATTATCCATGCTGCATTCAGAAGACATCGAGCATGAAGAGTTGTATTGTACCCAGAGGATTGCTTTGACTCCAAGATATGACAGAGTGAGTAATTGCTATGATTATTACATTGTTTGTGAATTTAGTATTAGTGCAATGAATCTAATAATATATGAATGTGATATGCATGAATGTGTTTTGGGAATTATATGCATGTGATTGATATTGGTAAAATATGTGATTGAAAAGAAACAACTAATTGTTTGTATAAACAGATAGCTTGCTAAGATTAATCATTTGTGAAATTGGTTGACCACTTGAAATAAATTATTAATTTACTCAACTTGAAAAATTAAATCTAACATGCATATCATGCAAATACATTATGCATAATCAATGCCCATAGAAATCTAGATGGTTGTGAGCATGTCCATGTGTTGTATGAGCCTTGCTCCATGGAGGCAAAATTAGTTCATTTCTAGGGAAGATGACTTCCTCTATAGAGTTGCACTAGGGATCTTGTTGTAGGCTTATTTTCAAAATAGTGATCTTAGGCTTTATAGTCTTCATTGGATTTATCTTATATTTATAAAGCTCCTTTTGAAAAGACCTTTTACTTGGTCTTGATTGCATCTTGGGTCTAGTGGTCTGATGGTTAAGTAGAATTCCTTAACCTTAGGTCACAGAAGGTGAAATTCGTACCATACGATCTATCCAAATGATTGCACATATTTGCTTCGTGTGGTTGTTGCATTGTATATGTCTATTTAATTAGTTAGATAACCAACATGAAAGTATAATAGAAGGACTAACTTCACTTGTTGGATGTAGCAAATTTTCTTACGAGATTTTATTTTTGCTGGATCATTTATAGGATACATTAGGTTGTGGTATGCCTTAGGTTAGTGATGAGCTTCAGGGATTCTATTATCGGTTAAAGGGACCGAGAGTAAAAGCCTTATATTTTGGAAGACTTTCAATTTTATATGTGTGTGTGTGTTTGTGTTTATTTGGATAAAACCTAGAGATCATGGTATATATTTAACCGTATTGTTCTTGAAACTTCCATCATATTTGTTGATCTTTTATAATACTCTTTTGAGATACTATTTATATAGTGTGTGGCCTATTGCTTCTATCTTATCCTTAGTGGGAATTTATTTTATTTCTCCTCTTATAATTCATGTATAAACCCCATTATCGCTGCATTTCAGTATAGACGTTGTGATTTTCATATTCTAATGGTGCTCCAAAATCGTAAGCATGCATTATATATGTTAGTGACAAGAAAGTCATTCCTTAGCTTTGTACAGTCTGTGGTAAGGTTGTCACAATTCCTGTGAGGTGACACTCATTTCTAGTTTTTTTCAAACATTGCTAAACTAGTCTTAGTCTTAAACCAAAATTGGCCAGTAGCATGATATTTAAAATCCTAGGTATTTGAGGACTAAATTTCCTATCTCAAAGGTATCTATCATCACGTGCATAGACTTAATTTGGTGGATTAAATTTCTGAAAAAATTATGTGTTATTTCCTTAACTAAATACTTATACGTGATCAAAAGCACGTTTAAGACAAAATTCAGATCAGTTCATCAACTATCCTGTTGAACCATGCTATGCATGTCATCAAAGACGAGTTTGACACGATGATGTTCCTTGAGATTCTGTCCTGTGGCATGGCATGTAAAAGCAAGTGAAGAATCATTATTAATGACTTAAAAAACTGCGGATATAGAAACAAGAAGCCCTTCTTTTGTAATTATCAAGAGTGAGCATTCACACACAACCGAATATTATGGTAATAATTATTAGGAAAATCTGTCATAAAAAATGGCATATGCTATCGAGATATTCTATCAATGGACCTTCCATCTTCAGCCTATAAATTCAATCACTTCATATCCTTTGAACTTCACACACATATTAGTCAGCAAGTGTGTGTGTGTGTGTGAGAGAGACAGAGAGAGAGAGAGAACCGATTCAAAAAGAATTACTTTTCAATCCTTATCAATGTCTTGCTGCTACAACACCTAGCGATTTTCGTGGTGGCCCAGGATTTCGATTTCTTCTACATTGTTCTTCAAGTGAGCATAGTATATCAATTCAATAATGTTCAAATCAATTATTCTAACATCTGAGTTGTATTGTACTAAATCGTCTATGGTGATATATGGCAGTGGCCAGGATCATACTGTGATTCCAAGCAGAGCTGCTGTTATCCGACGACTGGAAAGCCGGCGGCTGATTTTGGAATTCATGGTTTGTGGCCTAATTACAAGAATGGTTCTTATCCATCAAACTGTGATCCTGGAAATCCCTTTGATCCATCTAAGGTACATTAATAATTTGATTATTCCCATTTTTTTTTTCAGAGTAATGTATCAATAGCTAATTTAAAATTGAACGAAAATTTGGTCTCTGATTATAATGGTGAGTAATAGTAGCACGAATCCTAGGAAAACATGTTTAAGATTTGAACCTTGGCCGGACACACAAGTAATTCGTTGAGAACATCGCTTCAATTAAATATCGTGGAGGAATACGGAGCAGAGAGTATGATCGCATGGTTTTTCTCGTCATAAGCTCCATATAGACCCAATTAAAATAAAGTAGCACTTAGCATAATTTAAATCATTATCCTAATGTTGTAGGAACTTCTATAGTCCCGGATCATCTAGTTAATTATTAAACTATTAACATATCTAATACAATCTTATATTTATTTAGCTGAAAAAGAAAATCTTTTTTTTTTTATAATTACACGAGTTAATATATAATTGGCCGGCGCTACGCAAATGAGTACCTATAATTTGGAGATTCTTTCCATAATCATCACTGTATCAAGTAAGAGGAGATGGCGAGATTTATTCCCCGTATCAAACGACCTTTCGCTATATATTAGCCTTATTTTTAATAAGCAATTATTAATCAGGTTTGTCTTTACGCAAAATTTTTTTTTGTAAACTCATGGAAAGAACCTTTTGATGCCACGAAAAATGTATACTTGTATTTCTAGTAAGGGAACAAAGTAATTAATATAAAATTTAATTATTTTTTTATTTATACATCTAGAGATAAAAATGAAAGGATGGAGTTTTCTTTCCGGAAAATTTTGTAGTCCCATAGTTAATTTTAACAGGACAAATCCCGTTACTATTTAACGGCTCATGACATACCCATTCGATACTCGACGAGACCGTAGGAAGCTCTATATTTTATGTACATTTAATATATATACATATATATAATATATATATTAAATCTATCCTTCTCATTGGCTTCTAATATGCAAAACCCCTTATTTTTTAAATTGATCAATTAGATTCAAAATGTTTTAAAAATACACTTTTAAATCCTACTTTACCTGTTACCTTAAAAAAAAGTCATATTTCACTCTTTTGTCCTAAATTAAAATGATAAAATTATTTAAAATTGAGAAAAAATGTATATTGCAAATGCACCCCCTCCCCACCCTTATTTTATTTTATTATTTTGCCAACAGATAAAATAATAAAAATACTTGAAATAAAAAAAAGGCTTAATTGCAAATGTACCCTTTCATGTTTAATTTATGTGTGCTTAACCTTTTATCTTTGAAATTAATTATTTGGACTCCAAAATTTCTTGAATTAATAAAAAGCGTAAAAATTAAGCACAAAATGAATAAGCATGAGTACACATATAACCTTTAAAAAAATGAAAGAAAATTGGGAGTCTAAACACTCAATGAGTGCATTTGCAGTTAAAAATTTTTATTTATTCATTCATAATGAAGATAACTTCAAGAGTACCATTTCATGTTCGTGGGCATTTTGTCTTACTCCAAGTACCTATATTTAGTTAATGTACTTTCTATTTTAATGACTCTTTATGAATAGTGGTTAATAATACTCGGGGCCTACAATTCTCTGTTGAAAAATTTTCAACTATGTATGACTTGAAAGGGTCGTCTTTTCATCTTCCAACCGTTATTTCCGGATTAAAAGCAGTGAGTTGTCTTTTTAATTTTAACGACTCTTTGTCAGAAGCTTTAACTACTTCGGACCTACAATTCATTATGGATTATTAACTATGTATACATTAAAAAAATGCAACGGCAGATAACGGATCTCAAAAGAGAAATGCAGAAGAACTGGCCAACTCTAGCATGTCCCAGTGGTGACGGTTCAGCATTTTGGACCCACGAATGGGACAAACATGGAACTTGCTCCGAGAATGTCCTTGATCAACACCAATATTTTGAAACAGCACTTGACCTTAAAAGCAAATTAAACATCCTGGGAGTCCTTCAAAATGCAGGTAACCTTCAACAGGATCATCGTTCTTAGTAAGCAATATGACGACTGAGCGTATTGGGAATTTTTTTTTCAGAGATTTGGATCACTTTTACATTCATTCAATTTTTTGACCAATTAATTTGATGATGGTGATTTTTCAATCAGGTGTAAATC
This sequence comes from Combretum micranthum, assembly GCA_024138025.1. Classification (NCBI taxonomy): domain Eukaryota; kingdom Viridiplantae; phylum Streptophyta; class Magnoliopsida; order Myrtales; family Combretaceae; genus Combretum; species Combretum micranthum. The sequence goes on along the minus strand of JAMXBD010002500.1, from coordinate 14,997 downwards.
CTGACGGAAGTTCCTATAGTTTGGAAAGCGTAAGGGATGCTATAAAGGAAGCCATTGGATATACTCCATGGATTGAGTGCAATGTTGATACTTCTGGTAATTACCAGCTTTACCAGGTTTACGTTTGTGTGGACACATCAGGCTCAGATCTATTGAGTGTCCAGTGTTTCCTAGTAACAAATGCCCTTCAGAGATAGAGTTTCCCGCCTTTTAGATTGAATCAATATGGCAGAAGAAGAGGGGCCGCCTGCTTTGACTTTAAATAGTTGTCGCTTGTCAGATTGTATAAGTGATCCATTTATGCGGTAGAAAAAGCAAATCAGAAGGCAACTTTTTATTTAGTTGATCGCATTGCCATTCATATGTCGACCAAGCATATATCAGTACAAAGAATATTTAATTTGAATAATATTTTGGGTCATGTAGAATGAAAAATTTGTACTTATCAAACCAAGTAAAACTGTTCAACACATGGATTATATAAAGCTTAGGCCTTTAGAGAATACAACTGAAAACCATTCCACATACAAGTTAATCAATTAAATATAAGGCCTGATAGACTTTAGTATTGCAACAAATTAGTCTAAATAGATTTCATCTAAACCGATTTTGTCGGACCTATTCCAAGGTCTTGATCCAGATAAACTAGATGTTAAGGGTTAAATGAGTAAAATTGAACTGACTCTTTCCACAGAACGATCATGATAGATATAGACACAATTTTAGAACCGAATCGAACCCAAACTGGAACTAGAACAGCCGGTTCTGGATCTTGAAAATGAAGAACCAGAATCATCTTGCATAGTTCCAATCTAGTTCTATGGAACCGCAGTTCTTGGTTCCTATTTTGGAATCATGGAATTACCTTTTTTTCAAATAAAAATAATAATAAATGGTTTTTAGTTTTTTAAAAAAAAAAAAAATTAAAACTCAAAATAGTTAATTATTAGGTCTAAATCAAGCATTAAGCATTTCACCATTTCGTTAATAAATTCACACATACATATACATAAGTCTTGGGAACGTGCAATGCTCATATCAATTTTTCAATTTCATGAGCTTCCCATTTCAAAAGTATACTTAACAGAACAATAGTAACCAATTATAATTAGGCTAGATTTATTAGTACTTTAGTCGTCCCTTATGTTTTTGTTGGATTAATTAGTCCAACATACAAGTAATTTAAGATGTTACCCTCAAAGGCTCAAACAATAGCCCCTCTATTATTTATCCATCCTAAATCGCGTATAGATCGATTGAGGGACTAATGCTCTAATACCACCTTAATAATCACACTCCGAAATCAGTGGACACTAACAATTGCTACAACGTAAGGCTCCTCAATTACTTTATGGGTTCCTACCACTTTTAAATTAAAGGAGTTGTGTCCATTAATTGTACAGAAATTTTGACGAAAGTTCCATTAATTTGTTGATACTTAACGCGTTTTACGAAAGCTACAAAGCGCTTGTAAAAACATAAACAATTATAGAAACTTTTCACTTATATATTTGCATGGGACTCATGGCTTAGTATTCTCAATTCCATAGGCCAAAACTCATACGATCATCAAAAGAGAGTTTGATTCACTGGACTCCAAAAATAGTTTAGTAGTGGTAATCAAGTGAATACAACCCCATTGAAGTATGAAAATTTAAACACAATGGCGTACATTCCGTAAAATCTATAACAATATTAAGAAAATAATAGTCTATGTAGTGCTTATTTTGATTGTCGATTTTTACCTGTATCAGATTGTTATCAGTTCAATTTAGTTAGTATATGAGTAAAACTGTCATAAGCATCTATAAATCACACACTCACCATCATCGAAACCAAAATTACTAGTGTCATAAACAATAAAAACCATGATCTGGAAGGTAAAATACGATATACGTTAGTAATATCAAGCACATATTTGCATATAACACGTTCCTAAATCTAATCCAACGGACAATAGGTACTTTATCTGTTCAATCAAAATACGTTATATAATATAATTCATATCATTTAGATAATTTAAAAATTAGACTAAAATTTCTTATGCATTTGACTAATAATCAATCTCCACGGTCTAGGATAAATCTCCGAAAAATAAAGGTCATACATCGAAAGGGGAAAATAAAAAAAAAAATAAAAATAAAAATAAAAATAAAAGAAAATCTTCCTTCAAACTTGTAACAACTTCACACAAAACGTCTACGTTAAATTCTCCACTTTCTGATTTTTAATGCGATTACAAAGCTTCGACATTCCGCTTTCCCCACTTAGATATATTCGCCATGCCGTGGCTAGGTGACAAGGGCATGTCGTGAACCGGAATGAGTACGGAGGAAGGGAAACCTAACATCCACCAACAATCCCTAGCAAAAGTCACGAAAGCCTAAGAAGGTTCCCCATACATAAGTAATTTCCCGCAAATAGACATGCCCGTGTAGGTCTGTGGGAGTTTCTCCAAGAGACATGACTTGCATGACAATCCTATATTTTCATTACCCTACGGGTCCCGTCAGTGACCAAATGAATGTCGAAACAAGTCTTAAAACGTAATATATCGAAGCATGAAAGCAATGACTCCTTGCAGTTCCTTTGCTATAAAAGTAGGATTTCGTTCTGTTTAATTATTGTCGGGACAAAATTGTCCATATTAAAATATTGGATAAATCCACTATTAATTTTTATTTGGCTTTATGGATTAGGTATACGCCAAAGAAGTTAGGTATGCTTTAGGATGATTTACAAAGATTTGACTTAATTAGCTCAAGAAAAGTATCCTTTGATTGATTCAATATTTTTCAACCTTTTTGACCAAGCTTATCACTCCATAAGAATGATTACGAGCCAATAATTGGTTCATCAAGATAACCTTAATATAAGTATTCTCCATTTCATCTATCAATCACTAAGATAATCTGACAAATACTGATAAGTGCAAATAACCCTTAGTTAGATGGGATATTTTGAGATTTATATGATTATTTTGGTGAGTAATATCATGAATTAGGTACTTGGTTTGGTAAAATTGTGGTTTCAAGTCTTTAAAGTGTTACATGAGCTTAGAGAAAGAAGATCAATAGGTTTTGTGTTATTTTGTGAAGGATTTTTTTTCACGTTTTGGAGGAAGCTGTTACCAATATGACCTAAGCATAACCATGTCAATTGATCATGCTAAGGTCAAAATGCAGTTTAATGTTGAGATGACAAAGGTTATGTTGAGAACAAAGGCTCATTACAAGATGTGGCATGGTTGTGTGGGTTCCTCACAATGATAATGGAAAGGTTTTAATGTGTACAAAATCAACATGGTAGATGGTATGACCATGTTGGGAGGTTTTATTGAGGAGATCTAATGAAGATTCAACAAGATTTTTTCAAAGATATGGCAACATAACCTCAAGATATGACCGTGTTGTTCCTCATGTTAACCGCATTCAAAAGATTTATACAAATGGTTTCTAAATTCAAACAAGAAAACAAATTTAGACAAATTTGAAAGCTTTCAAAATAGAGAGAGAGAGAGAGTACATCATTACTCTTCGTACTTTGATTATTAGATTTGTGAAGGCATAGATGATTCTTTTTAGATTTAAATGGACCCTAGGTTGTTAATGTTATTGAGATTGCTTTATTTCAATAGATTATTAGTTTGCTTGAGTCAATTATGAGTTTTGCATTATTTTCTTGATTTGATACTAACATGATGCAACTTAGATGGATTTCATTCTAGTTAATTGATAAATTCATGTTTGAATAAATCTACACAATTGGAGGGATTTGCAAGCAATTCTAAAGATAGAGGTAAATCATTTGTATTAAGATAGCCCAAATAGTGCACATAGATCTTAACGCAATTTTAAGGTTTCTAAAATAAAAAGAGATTTCAATTAATCAATATCAGGTTATTAATAATTTTGAGAAAGATATTAATTTATGATAGGAATTCTACAGCTCAAGAAAATTAAAATCTTATTGAATCATATTTTAAGTAATTACATGTGGGGAGATTCAAAATCTAGGTATTATTGCAATTGAATTAACTAATACTTGATTTTTACTTTAGAATGATTCATAAGTAAATTATTACAAATTTAGTAGGGTTAATTAATTTTAATGATTAGATAATAGGGATTAAATAATTTTAGTAACCGTGATCATTGTGAGAACAAACCTGCACTTAATTGTATACCTTGTTATTGATATATATTTGCTAAAGTGATCATAGCTTAGGATATAGAATAAAAATTTTTAACTTGCTATCAAAACAATCGTCAAATACCATAGATCCAAGTGTTTTATAAATACTTAGATTTGTTTCTTTATTGAACATATTTCTTAGACAAAGAGATACTATTGTACTATAGGTGCTTTGCTCTTAGATAATTTGGTCTAGGTCATAAGGTTTTTTTTTTTTTTCCTCCTTCCTCCATATGTATAGTTAAGACTTAGAAATCACTTATTCTAGCTCATTGTCTTGATCTTTTATTTATTCTCCTATATACCGTCCCATCACTGTAACGCTTTATTATTATTTTCTATTAGAATTTTGGTTAAAATATAGGTGTAAAAATCATACAATAGTATCGTAGTTTTTATACATACCTTAGTTGGAGGAATCAAAATCCAACATTAAGAAATTGAGAACCATAAGGCCTACTATTTTAGTTACAATATATTAACGTTTTAGATAGTGATAGGATCACTAACTAGTGATAAAGGATTAAATAAAAGTACTAAGTCACTTTTTTAATCTATAATAATAATAATAAAATAATAATAATAACACTTTAAGATATAGAAGCATTTATGATCATTTGTGATAATTTTTCTAATATGATAAAATGCATATTGAATACCCTTTTATATTTACTTTTCACTAAGCTTTACCCATGATATGTTACTCCCACCAGAATCTTTATGCTAAATGGTTTTTATTGTGCCATTTCTCTCTTTATTCAATAATTTTACTTCATTCTACATCATATGTGTACAAGAGAAATTCTCAGTTATCAAAATAGGCAGGTCACTACTACTTAACATAAAACATCGGTCTTTAGCTTGATAAAGGCCATAGGAGAATTCTCGATTCTTTTACGATATTGGAAAAATACAAGTCTTTTACTAATAGATTAATAACATCAATCAAAGTTTAAATGAAAAATAGGGGAAAAAAAAAAACCTTTTCATATGTCTTTCACTAACTAAACTAGCAGTAGCATTTGCCTGTTTCTTTTCTCATTGTTAAGACCTCCTTGTCTTGAAAATAAGTTTTTGTGTAATTTTATATTACTACCAAATGTCATGAGACTATTATACAACCATTTGAACACATTCATTTCAAATTGAATTACCATAATGATAGGTGTTACAATGGTACTTAGCTACTAAGATAAATGTAAGATAAAATAAAATATATCATAAAGAAGGGCAATGAGTGTAATTTGACTAAATTAAAATAATGGTAATTTTGTCCATCATAATTAACAATCTATATAAATAAAACCCTTCCACCTAAACCTAAGTCTTTTCTTTTCTACAACAATTTCTTTAAGTCCCAAACCCTAGTTTACCTTCTTGAAAGAATCCTCATTGAAGAAAACAAACAAAGATAAGGAGGTTAAGGTAAGCCATTCTTTTCGTGGTCTTTTGACATTTCAAAGATGATTTCTTTCCTAACTAGTGCTTCTGATATAAAGGTGTTCGTATTTAAGAGAAAGTTGTAATCTTTTGGTTATAGATTTGCGAAGGGGGAGAATGTAGAAATATGTAGAAATATTAGCAATATTATTTTATTTTACATGTGTGTATAAATACACCACGTGTATTCTTTTTTTGCTTAGCTGTATCTTTCTGTTGTACATATATATATTTCCCCTGTAACAACTTTGTAACTGTATTCTTACTTCCTTCATAATGAATACACATTTTCCTTACGTAGCTCTCTCTCTTTTCTTCTCTGGTGGTAGATCAAATCTGCTGCAAGCTTTCAATTCAATTGATAATTGAAATTCTTCATGGTATCAGAGCAGGATTGATTCAATAGATTTCTGTTTGTTCTAGTTGAATTCTCTTTTCTCATTTATATACATCTTCGTCTTTTCCGATTCCGTTTTCGATTGAAATGAGTGATATCTCTGTTACAAATAATAACATGTTTGCGGCGTCAGGATCTAATTCAATGAATAATGATCCGCTTTTCCTCTCTGGATCTGATAATCCAGGAGCTCTTCTTACTAATATGTTGTTTGATGGTAGTAATTTCCTTGGTTGGAGTCGATCGGTGAAATTAGCCCTAGGAGCTAAATTGAAAATAGGTTTTATTGATGGTACGTATCCTAAACCAGAAGGAAATTTGGTAGAAATACAGAAGTGGACATGATGTGATAATATGATTTTGTGTTGGTTGTTAAACTCCATGACTAAGGAATTAGCTGAGATTTTCATGTATGCCAAAACATCTAAGGAACTATGGGATGATGTTCATGAACGTTTTGGAATTACCAATGGACCTTTGCTTTATCAATTGCAATATGATATTGCAAATTTTAAGCAAGGAAATATGTCAGTTACAGTGTATTACAATAAACTAAAAAAACTATGGGATGAACAGAATGCTTTATGTTCTCTGCCAGAATGCATATGTGGTGCTTGTTCAAATTGTACTTGTGATTTACATGGAAAAATTTTAGAGCTGGAAAATAGAACAAGGCTGTTACAGTTTCTTATGGGATGAATGAAGAAAATGTTAAAGGCAATATACTTTCTTTAGAACCATTGCCAAGTGTTAGTAAGGCATACTATCTTGTTTATCAAATTGAAAAACAAAAACAAGTTACTGGTATTGGAATTCACGGTGAAGAGAATATGGCTTGTGCTGCTGTCAGAAATCAAAGGAAACAGACAGTAACAACTTGGAAAGATAAGAAAATTAACCAAGGTGTTAAACCTTATTGTAATCACTGTAAGAAGATTGGTCATTCGGTTGATAAATGTTTTGAGCTTGTTGGATTTCCTGACTGGTATAAAGGGTCACGTGACAAAGGAAAGTTTCGGGTTATATCAAATGTGGAGTCTTCTGTTGATACAGCTTTTCATTTTGAAAAGAATACTGACATTGCTGGATTTGGAAATCCGGATTTTATGTCTAAAATTTGTGAACAGGTTGTTTAAATGCTGAAGCATAGGAAGGATACTGATGCAACCACTTGTTCCATGGTGAACTTTGCAGGTACAGAGTCTCTTCTAGCGTCTGCTTTGGCTTCTTGTGATAATTTCAATGAATGGATGTTGATACAGGGCCTCTGATCATATAACTCCCTATCCTCATCTTTTAACTCATCAACAAACACTTTCTAAACCAATTCGTATCAAATTACCAGATGGTAGCATGAAATATGTTACTACTATTGGGACTGTTGTCATCAATGATAGAATCCAATTGACCAAAGTTCTTTTAGTACCTCAATTTCATTATAACTTGTCTGTTAGTTCCTTGCTACATGATCATACCTTATTTGCTTACTTCACTCATGATTCATGTTTCTTTCAGGACCTACATAATAACATGTTGGTAGCGACAGCACATCTAAAATTTGGACTTTATATACTCAAGTCATTTCCAAGTACTAAATCAGCAGGTTGTAGTCCTCAAAATGTTGTTCCTGTACACATTTCTTCTTCTCATGCTCTTATAGAAGATGTATCTCTTGAAACATTACATAATCGTTTAGGACATATTTCCATTTCAAAGTTGAAACATTTGCCTTGTAGTAAAAACTTGGATGTATCGGATTTCATGTGTAATACATGTCATTTGGCTAAATTTCATCGTTTGCCTTTTAACTTGAGTGTTACAAAATCTGAAAATCCTTTTGATCTAGTTCATGTTGATGTTTGGGGACCTTATAATACATCCTCTTTGTGTGGTGCAAAATTTTTCCTTACTTTGGTTGATGATATGTCTAAATGTACATGGACATATCTTATGCGGTTCAAGTATGAGACAGTAACTGTCTTGGATGGTTTTATTCGATATGTTCAAAATCATTTTAATAGAACTATCAAAACCATGCGAACTGATAATGGAGGAGAATTCATTTCTAAGGAATGTCAAAATTTATTTCGTTATTTTGGCATCCTTCATCAGAAAAGTGTTCCTTACACACCCCAACAAAATGGAGTGGTGGAAAGAAAACATAAACATTTGTTGGAAACAGCTAGAGCTTTACGTTTCCATGCAAATTTGCCAAAAGAGTTTTGGGGAGATTGCATTTTAATGGCAACTACTTATAAATAAGATGCCATTAAGTCTTTAAATTGGTCTACTCCTTTTGAAACTTTCATCAAAAACAAACTACTTATGATGGTTTGAAAATTTTTGGTTGCTTATGTTATGCCTCTACATCACCTCATAACAGAGATAAATTTCAAGCGAGAGGTAGGAAGTGTATTTTCATAGGCTATCCTCATGGGCAAAAGGGTTATAAACTTTATGATTTGGAAACTAAAATGGTGTTTGTTTCAAGGGATGTTATTTTCTATGAGAATATTTTTCCTTTCAGATCCACACAAACACAATCTATTCCTTCTATTGCTTCTCATACACCTCTGTTTCCTGATATACATGCACATCATTTTGATATGGCTACTGCTGATAATTCATCTTTGTGTCCTGTTACCACTCAATCACCTTGTGATTCTCTCATATACCTGCATCCAGTGATGATCATACACCTGATACTAAATCTTTTCCACACACTTCTCTACGAAAGTCCCAACGAGTTCATCATGTCCCTACTTGGTTAAATGATTTTGTCCATAATGTTCGAATTAATAAGTGTGCTGTAGCTACAAACTTTACTTCTACCCAATATCCCCTTTTCCATCCAACTTCCTTTAAACACTTACCAAGAGATTATATTGTTTCTTTGGCCAATGTTTTGACAATTCATGAACCCAGAAATTATCAAGAAGCAAAGGATGATCCTAGATGGATAGAGGCTATGAATAATGAATTGTTAGCCTTGGAATCCAATCATACTTGGGATCTTACTCCATTACCTTATGGTAAGAAAGCTATAGGAAGTAAATGGGTGTATAAAATTAAATACAAATCTGATGGTTCTATAGAGAGGTTCAAAGCACGGTGGCAAAAGGTTATAATCAAGTTGAAGGATTGGATTTTACTCATACTTTTTCTCCTGTTGCAAGGCTTGCTACTGTTCGGATTCTTCTTGCTGTTGCTTCAATTAAGCAATGGTTTGTCCATCAATTAGACATTAATAATGCCTTCTTACATGGGTCTATTGAAGAAGAGATTTATATGTTGCCACCAGAGGGATATCATATGACAGATTCTACTCTTGTTTGTAAGCTTGTTCGATCTCTTTATGGATTAAAACAAGCTTCTCGCCAATGGAATAAAGAATTTACTAAATTCATTATTTCTTTGGGTTTTGAGCAGTCCAAATCGGATTATTCTTTGTTTACCAGACGTAATAGTAAAGGTTTTCTTGCTTTACTAGTATATGTGGATGATGTTTTGGTTGTTGGTGATTCTTTGGATGATATTACTGATACTAAGTCATGTATTGATCAAGCTTTTACCATTAAAGATCTTGGGGAAGTACGGTTTTTCCTTGGCATTGAGATATGTCGGTTGTCCACTGGATTTCTCAATCAACGCAAGTTTTTGTTAGACATTTTGGAAGATGCAGGCCTGACGGGAGCTAAACCTGCTGTTACCTCTTTCCATCACACTTGAAGCTTGATAAATCTGCAGGGCAGCCTCTTTTGATCCTTCTCTTTATCGACGAATCATTGGACGATTACTTTACTTGACTATTACTCGGGCTGATTTATCTTTTGCTGTTCAGCAATTAAGTCAATTTGTTTCTTCTCCATGTAGTACACATCTTGAAGCTGCTTTTCATGTGCTACGTTATCTTAAAGGTACTTTTGATTATGGATTGTTTTTGCCTTCTGATAGTACCTTGAGCTTCATGGATTTTCTGATGCCGATTGGGGTAGTTGTATTTTTGATCGAAAATCCCTCTCTGGTTATTGCATTTTTCTTGGCACATCTTTGGTGTCTTGGAAGACAAAGAAACAAGTTACTGTTTCTACTTCTTCGGCTGAAGCGGAGTATCGTAGTTTAGCTACTACTTCCAAGGAATTATTGTGGGTTTCTCATATTTTACAAGACTTACAAGTTGCTTCCTCTCTTCCTATTTCCCTTTTTACTGATAGTAAATCCGCTCAACAAATTGCTGAAATCCTTGTCATCACGGACGAACTAAACATATAGAAATTGATGTACATTTTATCCGTGATCATGTTTCTTCTGGATTTCTTCGCATTGCTCATGTTCCTTCTGCCAGTCAAGTTGCTGATTTGATGACAAAGGCTGTTACTTCTCAACAATTACACTTGTTTTTATCCAAGTTGGGCATGTTAGCTTGTCCAACTTGAAGGGGGGGGGGGGGGGGGGGGGGGGGGGGGGGGGGGGGGGGGGGGGGGGGGGGGGGGGGGGGGGGGGGGGGGGGGGGGGGGGGGGGGGGGGGGGGGGGGGGGGGCATAAATGTTGAAGAAATATGTAGAAATATTAGCAATATTATTTTATTTTACATGTGTGTATAAATACACCACGTGTATTCTTTTTTTGCTTAGCTGTATCTTTCTGTTGTACATATATATATTTCCCCTGTAACAACTTTGTAACTGTATTCTTACTTCCTTCATAATGAATACACATTTTCCTTACGTAGCTCTCTCTCGTTTCTTCTCTGGTGGTAGATCAAATCTGCTGCAAGCTTTCAATTCAATTGATAATTGAAATTCTTCAGAGAAAACATCAAATTGTTGTAGGTATATTAATTAGAAAAAATATATAATATGTTGTAAATTATGATATTGGAGTCTTATACATGTTTAAGAATCAAAGAAAACAATATTTAAACGTTGATAAGTTTTTTTGGAGTTTTGTTTGGTTTGACAATAAAGAAAAGAGATGTTTTTGAAGTTTTTTGCATTTTGGGGTAAAGTAGAGCACAAATAAGGTCACGGCCATCATCTCCTCAGAATAGCGAGTCTTGGTCGATGACAGCTGTGATAGAGACTATAATGGCCATCATGGCCCCATCACAGGTGTGATAAAGGCCATGATGGCCATCACACCCTCTATAATGAGCGTAGCTAAGGTGTTTTATTGTGCTTTCTTCCTCTCGAGCATATCGCATCCTCCCCCAAGTGTGATCTACAAGTGATGATAAAATTTTTTTTTATCCTTGATTTTACTTTCCTAAACACCTAAACTTTTAGCATAACATTATACATCTAAATCTAGGTAAGAATGTATCTTAGCGTTAGAATAGTAGTAGTTCTTAAGAACTTGGAAAACTAGATAACCTTAAAGGTATATTTCCTTCTTTATCAGGTAATGAATTAGCACTGTCATGTATCATGTCAAGTGATTCAAGTAAATTTGATTTAATTATTTCATAAGATAATCTATGAATGTCACTACCTTGGTTATTATTTGTGCCTATTAGGCAATAGCAATGGAAAGGGACTAATAATTCATCGAAACTTAATTCAAGTTTTGCTACTTGTGTTTGGCTAGGCCTAATGGATCGAGCGTATTGATCATGCTAGGGTAGCACCTTGATCAGCCGTGTGTGATTTGTCCCGAGTAGAGTCGCACTTGAAAAGAATTCCAATAACTAGGTAAAAAGGGTTGTGGTTTTAGGTATTGGAGTACCCAGTACCAAATATATGTATATATATAATACTATGCATTTGTAGTGGAGTCATGAGTCACTCTAGTTTGAGGTAATTGTAAATGGTTACAAACTGTGTTGATTTTCTAGATAATTAAAAGATAACAAATGTGGTTGTTGCATGTATTAATATGTTGCATGCAAATATGTAAATTGTTTGTTCATGCGCATGGGTTATGGTTTTTGCGTACTGGCCTTCAGCTTAATCCTTTTTAATCATTTTAGGAACAGGTGAGGAGCCTAAAGTATTTGATTTATCTAGGTGTAATGTTTTTGTAGATTACCGGAATGATGATATTGGACTAAACTATCTCGCGGAGTTCTAATCAAGTTGTTTTACTTGAACATAGATGATTTATATATTTTTTTTTAGATATGAAGTTATAGTATTTCAATTCTTTGAAATAGACTAAGTTTGATTTTTCTTTTAGGATAGGTATGCAAATGTCTATAGTTTATTTTGAAATTTTAAATATTGATAAAACAATCTTTAATATGAGTTGGAGATATTAAATGTATGTTGTGATAGTAGTTTGTTCCTGAGTATTAGTATGTCACCATTTAATAATGACACATAGCGGACTAATAGCACACTAAAATTAAGGCATTACAATAAACATAACAATCTTAAAGGAAAAGGAGAAAAAAAGAACAGAAAAGAAAACCCATGTCAATAATGATTGAAAGCGGCAAAAGATTTAGCAACCCTTTAATCAAATAATTAAAATTTTCAAGCTCACAAGAATAGCTTCAATATCTAATACATTACATAAACAGACTCATTGCACACTAGAAAACTAGCCTTAAAGACAAAATTTTACAATAAAAATAATTTGTCTTTGAAAAAATGAGTCAGAGATAGATTTATGACATTTTTTTATGAAAAAAAATTATGACATAATTATAATTCATATATGTTTTCTAATAGAATTTGTAACGGATTAAAAACAAATTTGCAATAGAATTTTCTTTGTTGCAAATCTATATATGATTTTAGCAAGAAAGATAATACTTTAAACAATCTTTTTTCTTTTCAAATTCTGTTGCAAATGTGTGTCTTAAAAAATATTAATATATATATACATTTATCATTAAATACATATTCATAATATATTATATTTATACATTATATATAATATATCTAAATATATAGTATATAGTATAGATACTAATTAATTTAACATAAAAAATATATTTATAAATTACAACTTATATTATATATATGTTTTGTATTCTATTCTATTTGACAACAAATTAATTTAATAATATATCATGTATTAGTGTACTATAAATAATAAATAGTATTTAAAATAATGTTATTACAATAAAAATATTATTTTGATATTTCTTATATAATATTTTTTACATTATAATGACTATATAGTAAATTACAATATATGCTTAATATTATAGTGCATAACAACAATATAAGAAATAGCATAGAACTAATGTATTAAATTTTTTAACATATTAGATTACATACTATTAATATTTCAATATATAAAATGAATGAATGATGTAAAATTTATAATAAGTGCATTTATATATTATTAAATATATTTTAAATGTTAATATTATTTATAATATATTTATTATCTATATTTTGTATAATTTATATTTACAAGTTTTATACAATATCTTATGTGTAATAACAAACTTTATAAAATGGATATAAATTTACTCATAAATATAAATTTCCAATTATATAATATATAATATAAAATGAAATGGTATAAAACATAGAATTATTATATATACATATCATTAAATATATATTCATATAATACATATTTTTTATAATATATTTTATTATATATGTTGTAATATACAAATAAATAAATCATAGTGAAAGGTAATATGGTAATATAATGACATTTAAGAGGTAATTTTGTCATTTAACAATGAAATTGATTAAACGAGGGTTGTTCGTGAAGGAGATGTAGAGTAAGCTTTAGGCCGGTTGAAGGCCGTCAGTGTTGGACATTTACGCCATCGGTGTTGAAGTTTAGGTCGCCAACGTTAGGCCGGCGTATCTTCTGCAACGTCCATCGTTCGTGTTTCAAATTGCCAGCTTTTATTTTAAGCCCACCAGCTTATCCACTTAAGCTACCAGCCTATCCTACCAGCTTATGACATTCGAATCTATATATAGTTTTCTATTTTATTAAGTTTCCAAAAATAGACCATAGCTTCTTCCCTTTTCATAGCTTAACCTATGGCAATTCTAGGTAAGATTTTCCTCTCAATCTCTTTTGGTTAAGATTTCATTAGATCATAATTCCTAAAGTATATAAATAAATTATAAAGAATGGCAAATGTGTCATTTGATATAAATAAGAGAGTTTTATATAGTCAACCCTAATAAATGAGACATTATTATCAACCCTCAAGTAATGATGGTCAATAAAATTTTTAAAGATTGTAAGGTTGCTTTTTGCTAAGCTAATCATTCCTATAAATTGACCCATTTAGCCTAGTTTTACCTGCCTTTTCTAAGTAAAAACCTAGGTAAGTGGGTTTCTTCTTCGTCTTTCATCATTCTTTTAGGTTAATCCTTTGCTTATAGGTTTTCTTTGTTTTTTTTTTTTTTTTTATAGAAAACAAGATTCTAGAGATCGATTCTTTGGAGAAACAAACCCTAAGACTTCTTACGGATTCAATCTTGGAGTTAGGAGAATTTGAATCGAAACCTAGGAAAGGCGAATCATCTTTTATTCTATGAATTTGGAGAAAAAAACAATTTTTGAACGGTGGTATGATTCCGTTGATGTGGATCTTAGGGTTTGGAAGGTTTTGTGGAGATATCTCTTTTAGTAACTCGTTGATTCAAGGACAAAGGTTTAGATTTGAGTTGGTTTCTATGAAAACTTTAGGGATTTTTTAGAAAGGCTAAATATAGGTACGACCTTAACTTGTTTGCTGCTTGTGCTTGTGCTTGTAGATTAGACATGCATATAAACTAGACTAAAACTTGCAGGCTTTTAAATTGATTGTTGCTATGTTTGGGTTGTGGTTAGTAAAAACTTGTAGATAGTGATACTAACGCATCGCCCTGATGATCTATGTTAGGCTGTCCCGAGTGGACTCGTGCATAGAAAGGATTCTGGTAGATTAGGTCGTGGTGCGAGAACGGTACCAACTAGTCTGTGGGAGCTATCCCAAGATCATTATATATATATATATATATATTAATAATACTATTGTTTTTATCGGGGTCTGAGTC
>JAMXBD010002499.1:0-190016 GCA_024138025.1 Combretum micranthum | reverse complement strand
ATCTTCCTTAAAATCGTAGTAAAATCGTATAAGGAGAAATTCCAACTTAAAATGGCCATAACTTGCTCATTTTAACTCGGAATTTCGCATATAATATATCGTTTTCTACCTACTCGAAACGATCTACGCATTTCTAAGCTTATTTCCATAAAAATAAGTCGTTTGGGTTTCGAAAAGGTAGCGATCAGATTTTCCACGAATTTGCAAACACTTGTTTTCCTTCTTGTAAACAAAGCTCATTTTGAAAAGATAACTATTTCAATTATTTTGTAAACTTTTGAAAGGTGTATATGTGTAATGACTCATAACAAATGTATGAAGTAAATGAAGTTGTCTCAACTTATAAAAAGTAAGGTTTTAAAAGATTTTGAACTTGAGATTCTATTGAATATTTATTCTACTTTTGAAAGATCTTGAGTTATTAAGATGAATGTTCTTTTTCTAAATTTAATCTCTTGTAATTTCCTTAAATTCCTAAGGTGTGGTTTTATTTTCAAAACTTGGATTCAAAAAGTAATAAAATGACATTTTATTTCTTGTAATGATTCCAAAAGAGTATTTCTGATGAAAGGTGAGTTTTCATAAAACCTTTTGTTTATGTAAGAAAAATCATTTTCCAAGTATGTTCATGAGTTTTTAGGAAATCTATTTCCTATTTTCATTTAACAAGAACCCTTAGTTTTAGAAAGACACTTTCTTCTCTATTTTTGTTGAGACAAAAACATTATGTTCATGCATGAATATGAATCATAACTATAGAAATATAAAGGAACATAATAACTTTGAAAGCTTAAGTAAATAATAAAGTAAATCAAGTATTGGGACCTTAGCTTCATCAAGGTACCCCGGGACTAAGAAAAGACTAGTCCCGAAAAAGAAAAGAATTGTTTTTACTTGATGAGAACAAGTCTAAGACTAGAATGACTAGTCTTAAAATCAACTTGAAATTAAATAACTTGAAATGAAGTAAATAAATTGCATGAAAGATAAATAAATTGTAAGACAATGAGCTTATATGCTCTAAATAATATATATAGCTATATAGATATATTAGATAGTAAAGAACATAAAGGAAGCATAAATGATCATAGAGGAATTTTGATTATGAACAAAAACAAAGCATGAACCTAATGTTGCTTTCTTAACCTCCATGGTTTTAGAAAACACACACTAAGCCCATACTAAGTAAATGAACATGAAGAAATCTTGAGAAATTTCTTACCTAAAGAAGCTAAACTAAGAGGACTTCTTTGAAGAACTCTTGAGAGAAGTTGGAGAGAAATTTTTGTAGAGTAACTTTAGAGAAGAAGAAGTGTGAATGAAGTGAAGGTATGAAGGGGTATTTATAGGAAAATGTGGGAGATAATTTGTGTCACGCCCCATAGGGTACCCTAAACGTAACAGTCCGCCACATGCCATATAAGATTCCCGAATTACCACCTTAGTCTTTCGGGAATCTCACATAGATGTAAGGCGTACCTTTACACAATAGAGTACAAGTCCGAATGGAGATAAAAGCTTAATTTGGCATGCATGGGCAATAGGATATAATTCATGAACATAAATAAAGATTACAAATTCTAAGGGGCATTCCCCCGCAAAAGAATAATTAGCGGTCCATTACAGTCATCCAAGTCTTAGAAGTTTTCTATGGAAGTCTAATACAAAAATTATAACTTCTAGGGAAAACTCCTAGCTTCGGTACCTGTTCAGCCGGGTCTCTTCGCCTAAGCCATAAATGCGTAAGCTGCAAAAGGAATGGTCTGTAGGGACGTAAGCTAACTAGCTTAGTGAGTGTAATCTCCCACAAAAACATTTATATCACAACAATTCAACCAAGTTATTAATCAAGCAAGTGTATGCATCAAACACATGAGTTCAACATACATATGACCAACCGGAAATCATATGTGGATGGAATTGCGCCCTCCATCCCGGGTTAGCAGATTAACGAATCCTGCGGTACGACAATATCCCGTTTATGGCTCACGGCTAACCTACGATTATTCGATGTCGTTTATGGTTCACGACTAACCTACGATTATTCGATGTCGTTTATGGTTCACGACTAACCTACGATTATTCGATGTCGTTTATGGTTCACGACTAACCTACAAATGCTCATGCTCCATCCCCTTGTGATATGCACATGTCAATTTATCATTTACTCAAGTAGTTGATTAAGCCAATTTACTTAGGCGATCAATCAATTTATCAGACTCCATCATAGCTAACTATACAATCAAAGTTTATCACCCGGTTTCGATATTCTTAATTTGTTTCTCATATCATCAACAATCATATAATTTCCCAATAATCCCCATGATTCATATTCCATTCAATTGACCTACATTCTAGTGCACTACTTTACAAGCACATACAATAAATGAATTGGGAAGAAACTCACTCCGCCATCGGTACTCCGGTCTTCTAGTAGTAATAATCCGGAGGTAACTCGTCACCGTCCACGGGTTCACCTATTCATATAAGAAATTACCCTAATAAGTATTCTATCAACTTAGGACACTAAAACTCTAAGGAAACTTAGTGAAATCGGAATTCGCGTCATTTCCGAAGTTCCGTTTTAAAATGGCCATAACTTGGTCGTTTTAAGTCGGAATTTCGCAAATTATATACCGATTCCTATCTACTTCGAAGAGCTTTCCAAATATGAATTTAAATCAAGTTTTGAAAATATCTAAGCCTCGGAATTGAGGGATCAGATCTGTACAGCGGGTTCCTTGATTCCAAAAATGCGGTTTTCATGAATGCATTTGAGATTCCTAAGTGTAATATGATGCTAAATGCAATGGAAATGATTTTCCTATCATGAATGTCATGATGTGAACCTTAAGAAGTCTATGTTCTTATAACTTTTAGATTTAACGATTTTTAGAAAACAAACTTTCCTTAGAAACCATTTCCTCTCAATATTTAGTAAATGAGTTTACTACATTTACCACATCTACATTTTACATGGATTTCCTTTGGAAAAACTCTACTTTATTTAAAGAAATTTTGATCCTTATATTAGTTATATCCTAAGGCCTTTATTTCTTTAATAAAATCTACATTTACAAACTTTTAAGTGGGTCTTTTACTATGGGGTTTCCAAAAATCCGAATTTACAAAAGTTCATTTTCAAGTTGATTCCTTTAGGAAAAATATATTTTATACTTGAAACTTTAAGTATCTATTATACCTATATCCTAAGGACTTCATTTATTTAAGAAAATATCATTTTTGAAGTTGGAAAAATAGTGTTTTCTAACCCTACATCCATTATTACGAATTTTGGTTTTCATAACTTTTAACTCAAAACTCCTATGGACTTCATTCTTGTTTTCAACATTTTCTTTAGTAAAAACTCCTTTAGACTCATGAAAAATACTACTAAACATTATCTATTACCCATAGGCTTTATTTCTCTTATAAAATATAAGTTTAGAAGTTGTTAAAAGTGTTTTTGACCTTGGTTTTCAAAGTCATCCGAATTTTCAAAAGTCTTTTTCTTGTAAAGTACTTTTCTTTTTGACTTCATGGACCCATATATATATAGATCTACACACTAGAAAGTCATTTACTAAAGACAAAAGTGTTAAAGACTATTTATGCACATGTGAACAAAATAATAATGAAACTATAAATGCCTACATGCTCATGAGTAACAAGATGATGGATCTACTTTATCAAAAGCTTAAATGAGTTTTAAAAACATAAAAACCATATTTTTATAAAAGATCCTTTGTTTAAAAGACTTTTTGATGGATAAAAGTAAAGCTTTTGGTATAGAAACTCCTTTAAAAGATAGATCTACTTGTAATGGTTCGGGATTTTTGTTTTGCTATCTCATTGTTCCTACTACAAGATCATGGGAACATAGAGTTGAGATAACCAAAAATCACTTAGCCATAACAAGTTTCATGAGTTGGAAGTAGTGGAGCATAACTTACTTGAAGTGGATGTAAGAGAAGAGAAAAATGAGAAGTTGAGAGTGTGTGTGTGGCTCCACAAGTTTCGGCCAAAGGGGAAAAATAAGGAGAGGAAGAGAGCTTTTGCACACTTTGTGAGTTTTGGAAAAGAAAGAATGAGGAGAGAGAGAATAAGATAGTTTATATAGGAAGTGAAATAGGTTAAATGGAGAAGGAAAAATCAAATTGAAGCATGGGAGGGGGGGGCCATATGCGCCGGTTTTGAGAAGCAAAGGGGGGAAAAACTTGATGATTTCCATTTGATTTGGCCTTGATTTGATCTTTGCTTCCTTTGTCATACTTTGTAAGATATGAAGTGACAAAAGTTATGGAAGAATGGGTTTGATTTGAGTGATAGTAAGGTTTAGGCTTGTAGGGTGGCTAATAGGTAGATAGGTAGTGTAGGTGTACTTTATGAATAGTAATGAATAGTTGACAAGACAATTTAATTTCCGGTAGTAATGAAATACGAATAAAAAGGCTATAACTGTATTTTTCATAAACCGGAAAATTATGAAAAATATATTTTTGAAATCCTTATTTTATTTCGGTTCTAATGAGTACTCATAAGAATATTTTTGAAATTCTAGTTCCGGGGCACGTTTTTCTATAATGGGTCTCGGGATGACCCGGAATTGAAATTTTCTTAAAATCAATATTTTCTTAGTTTGAAATATATTCAAGAATTATAATCAAAAGTAAATTTTCTTAGAAAAGTTTATTAATTGGAAACCGAGGAAAAGCCGGAATTAGGGTTCCTAGTTCTCACTCCAGGCTTGAGCTATTCCGGTTTAGGGTTTTGGTTTCCGGTTCTAGGGTTATCTTAGCTACTTGAAAAACCGGGGTTTACAACCTACCCACCTTAAAAAGAGTTTTGTCCTCAAAACTGAACTGACGTACCTTGATTCTCAAACAACTCGGGGTATTTCCTTCGGATTTCCTCTTCGGCTTCCCAAGTCGCTTCCTCAGAAGTGTGGTTTCTCCACAATACTTTAACGTATCTAATCTCTTTGTTCCGAAGCTTCTGAGTCTTCTTATCCAAGATTTCTACTGGGTGCTCTTCGTAGGTGAGATTTTCCTTTAACCGAATCGGTTCCAACTCCACTATCCGCTCAGGGTCAGGTACATACTTCCTTAACACTGATACGTGGAACACATTATGAACTCCGACAAACCTGGCGGCAGGGCTAGCCGATAGGCCAAATCTCCCACTCTTTCCAAGATCTCAAAAGGTCCAATATACCTTGGGCTTAATTTCCCTTGAGCCCGCATTCTCTTTATGCTCTTGATTGGGTTTATTTCAAATAGACATGATCGCCTACTTGAAATTCCAGCTCTCTTCTCTTCAGATCAGCCCAACTCTTCTGCCTGTCTTGAGCCTCTTTCATTTTCTGTTGAATAACCCGGACTTTGTCTGCTGCTTCTTGAACCAATTCAGGACCAATAGCTAGCTTTTCCACATCATCCCAAAACAGAGGGGACCTACAACGCCGTCCATATAGGGCTTCGTATGGTGGCATCTGAATGGTTGAGTGGTAGCTATTGTTATAGGCAAACTCAATTAGGGGTATATGATTATCCCAACTTCCTTTGAATTCCAATATGCAAGCCCTTAACATGTCCTCTAAGGTCTGAATGGTTCGCTCAGACTGTCCATCTGTCTGAGGATGGTAGGCAGTACTGAAATGCAACTTGGTGCCTAGGCTCTTTTGTAGGCTCATCCAGAACTTTGAAACAAATCTTGGATCCCGGTCTGAAATAATCCCTGCGGTATACCATGAAGTCGCACAATCTCTTGATGTAAATCCTAGCCAATTTGTCCAATGAATAGGTCATATTAATTGGTAGGAAGTGTGCTGACTTTGTCAAACGATCCACTATAACCCAGACCGCATCACATCCTGTGGATGTCCTCGGGAATCCACACACAAAGTCCATTGAAATTTGATCCCACTTCCATTCTGGGATAGGTAGTGGCTTTAATAATCCACCTGGCCGTTGATGTTCTACTTTGACTTGCTGACACACGGCACTTCATAACAAATCTGCCACATCCCTCTTCAATCCATTCCACCAATAGTGGCTTTTTATGTCCTGATACATCTTTGTACCTCCCGGATGCACCGTGTAACCGGAGTTGTGAGCTTCGCTCATGATCTCTTTTCTCAATTTTCATCTTCCGGTACACACTCTTCCTTTCATTCTAACCACTCTTCATCATCCAGGGTAAAGTCACTATACTTCCCTTTGAGCACTTCTTCTTTGATCCTCTTTATCGCCTCATCATATCTTTGGGCTTCCTTAATCCTGTCGATCAAAGTGGGTTCCATAACCAAATTTGCTATCTCCACTTCGACGTCTTGCCCTATGAATTCAATTCTCAACCTTTCGAATTCCTTTATCAGCTCTTTTTGTTCCGTGATTAGGCTTGCCACTTCTCCATAATTCTTTCTGCTCAAGGCGTCAGCCACAGCATTTACCTTTCCCGGGCAGTAATTTATCCCCAAATCATAGTCCTTGATGAGTTCCAACCACCGTCTCTGCCTCATATTTAACTCCTTTTGTGTGAACAAATACTTGAGACTCTTGTGATCTGTGTACACTTCACATCTTTGCCCATACAAATAATGTCTCCATAACTTCAAGGCAAAAACCACAGCGGCCAATTCCAAATCGTGTGTTGGATAGTTCTGCTCATGAGGCCTTAATTGCCTGGAGGCATAGGCAATGACTTTCCCTTCTTGCATCAGTACACAACCGAGGCCATTCCTAGAGGCGTCGCTATGCACTGTGTACGGCTTTTCAGGATCGGGCAATACCAAATTGGAGCTGATACTAAGCGCCGTTTCAACTCTTGGAAACTTTGCTCCCTCTTATCTGTCCATTCGAATTTCTCGTTCTTTTGTGTCAGTTGAGTCAAAGGTTTGGCAATCTTGGAGAAATCCTTTACAAACTTGCGGTAATAACCAGCCAAACCTAGAAAGCTTCTCACCTCAGTTACCGTTTCGGGCTGTTTCCAATCCACTACAGCCTTGATCTTTTCTGGGTCTACTGATATCCCTTCTCCCGTCACTACATGTCCAAGAAAAGATATTCTATCCAACCAAAAATCACACTTGGATAGCTTGGCGTACAACTTATTTTCTCTCAAGTTTGTAACGCCATTCTTAGATGCTCCTCATGTTGTTCTCTGGTCTTTGAATAGATTAGGATGTCGTCTATGAACACAATTACACATTTATCCAAGAGCGGTTTGTATACTCGGTTCATGAGGTCCATGAATGCAGCAGGTGCATTAGTTAATCCAAACGGCATCACTAAGAACTCGTAGTGCCCGTACCGTGTGCGAAAGGCTGTCTTAGGCACATCTTCCGGTTTATTCTCAACTGGTGATAACCGGAGCGCAAATCAATGCGCGAGAACACACTTGCCCCTTGGAGCTGATCAAAGAGGTCGTCGATTCTTGGAAGGGGGTATCGATTTTTGATGGTGACTTTATTCAATTCCCGATAATCGATACATAATCTCATAGACCCGTCCTTCTTCTTTACAAACAACACCGGTGCGCCCCATGGCGACACGCTGGGTCTTACGAATCCTTGATCCAAAGCTCCTGTAATTGGGTCTTTAATTCCTTCAATTCCACCGGAGCCATCCGGTATGGTGCCTTTGATATCGGCTCTGTACCTGGAGCTAGAGTGATTTCAAAATCAATCTCTCTTTTCGGTGGTAAACCGGGTAAGACTTCAGGAAATACATCCTCAAACTCATTCACCACGGGTATGTCACTCTTTTCTCCTCTTTCCTCTCTAATCCAGGCATCTTCTATTGGCACAATTTCCTCATCTTCCATCATTAGCTCGAAGGAGCTTAAACCAAGATCTCTTCGCACCGTGATCTCTCCAAGGAAGTCTACTCTCTCCTTCCTGTGGTCATCAAAACTTATCATCTTTCTTTGACAGTCCACAATGGCTTTAACCTTACTCAGCCAATTCATCCCAAGAATAACTTCATATTTACTCATCTCCAAGACTATCAAATCACTTGCTGAGATGTGTCCTTGGATTTCTAGCAAACAATCCTTTATTATCTCTCGAGTCGACACAACACTACCTGTGGGTGTCTTAATCCTTAAGGTTGTGGTTGTCATGGCTATGGGTAGACCAAGCCGCTTAGCCAAGCTGGTAGTGATAAAGGAGTGGGTGGCTCCCGTATCAAACAACACATAAGCTTCATTCCCATTTACTCCTATGCGTCCTGTTACCATAAACATTTATCACTACTTGGTCCTAATCACTCAACAACTATCTATTCCAGGGTTTCCATATTTCACTTTTCCTCTTACAGTTTTAAATTTCCTTTTAAAACTTGCTACGAAACAAAGAACTTTATCTTAAAAAGGAACTTGTTACTAACCTGTCACCAGGCCGCCATCCACATCGCCGTCTTGATCCAGCGCGGCCAGCTCCATGCCTTCCTCCTCATCATCCTCGATCATCCATTGGCCTTCAAAATTTACAGCCGCATACCATGCATGGCCGAGGCTGCACGGCTTCCACTTCTGCTACCGGACCTTTGGGTGTTATCATTTCCTGGATTCCCGTAAGGCCGGGTAGTCCACTTTTCCTCTGAGGGCACTCGGAGGTTACATGGCCCTTTTCCTTGCAAAGGTAGCAGGTTATAGTCATCTTCTTTGGGCAAGCATAAACCAGATGACCTGCTTCGCCACAAAAGAAACACTTGTCCTTCAGCTGGGGACATTGCCTTGGGTAGTGGCCTCCCTTGCACTTCCAGCAGGAAATATTGGACTTGGTTTGGTTAAACCTCCCACCAGAATTATCCTTAATACCGTGGTAGGGCTTGAATTTTTCCTCTGTAGCTCGAGCTGGAGGCATCAAAGTGCCTTTTCCGAACACTCTTTTGTCCGGTTCAGCATACTTTCTCTTCTTGGCCCCTTCAATCAAACGGGCCTTTTCGATCACCTCAAGGTAGGTCGACAATCCAGATTCATGTATCTTTATCCTTAGGTCCTCATCGAGACCTTCCAGGAATACTTGTTTCTGCAGCTCCTCACTATTTTGTATGACTCAGGAGCATACTGCAGTAGGTGATTGAATTCTGTTTCATACTGCTCAATCGTTCTGCCCTTTGTCTCACATGCAGGAAATCTGCACTGTACCTTACTCGGACTGGCGGGGAAATAGTTCCCTAGGAACTCTCTACGAAGGTCTCCCAGCTAACTGGGGTTGCCAAACTCCTTCGTTTAGATTCCCACCATACACGTGCATTATATCTTAACATGTATGTGCCGTACTCCAAACGGAGGTGTGGTGGGGTCTCATATGCTGCAAAAGAACGCTCAATTTGAGCCAACCAATCTTCCGCCTCATCGGGCTTTCCAAACGCCCCATCAAAGTAGCGGTTACTCTTTATAAAATCAGGGAGGGAACTCCTCTGGTAACCTCTTGGTGGTGGAGGGGGTGGATAACGAGCATTATATGATTGCTCCTCTGGTGGCATGGGAAACTCCTCTTGCATTCTCCTGTATGGAGGGGGTGGTGGAGGTGGTGGTAAAGATGCAGAACCCCTTAGACTTGGTTCGGAGTTTTGGGGTTGGTTCTGGTTTTGATTCTGGATGAATGCAGCAAACATATTTGTCAAATTCCCAATGGCATTCATCATAGCTGCCTGGGGGTCAGGCTGAGCAGCTTCAGGTATGCTAGCTTGGGGTTGATCTGGTTGATTCGCACTACTAGCCTCACTTGGGAGTGGTTCTTGCTCCCGGTTTCGGTTCCTCCGGTTTCGTCTGTTACATATTGTCTTAATAAGTTTTATTTCTTCTTTAGAGTTTTGCGGCTTATAGAACTTTAGCTAAAGGATTTTCGAAAATTCTAGAAATAATTTAGAGAAATATAGAATTCATAAAAAGGCTCAAAGAAAATTTAAAGCTCCAAGTCGTTCACAAAAAGGCTCTTAGAGTAAAGAAATCATAGCAATCAAAGGAATTCCAAATCAAGAAATCATAATAATAAAGAATTCTGAATCAAATGATGATATGAATGAGATTATGATTATGCAATTAAGTATAATGAATGTAGTCTACTTAATGCAAAAGTATGATGCTTGTGAAACTTCATTCTTGGAATCAACATAAACTTCATTGACTTGTTTGTGCCGTACAAAAGTTGTTTTCAAATAAGCTTGCAAAATTGGACAACACAAAACAATTCTTCCGATACTACCGACAACTTCTATCTAATAACATCTAAGGACATGGAAAGGAAAAGACAAGGAAAACAACATACTAGACCATAAAGAGATCCTAAGGCAATTTGGCATCCCGCATTGCCTACTATTCAAAAGAAACTATTGGACTTATGGGATACTACATCCTTCATTCTAATCAGAGTCGTCTGTGAGGGGCTGGGGAGTCGTCCTCGACTAGAAGATGCTCCATCATCCTTTCGGATGAACTGACTCAAATAGGCCCTAACAGTCAACCTCCTTCTCTGAGCGGGTCGGGCTAGAGGCTCTGGTTCCTCCTCTTCCTCTTCTTCTTCCTCTTCTCTTCTTCTTCCTCTTCCTCTTCTTCTTCTGCTTCTTCTTCTCTCACTTCTTGATCTCCTACTTGATTTGTTTCCTCCTATCAACTCTATCATAGATTCATTCCTAATTCCCATCTCTCTTCGCTTCTCTTCCTGCTTCTTCCCACATCCTACTCCACCTTTCTCTGAATTCACTATCCAAGGGTCAGCTTCATTCACTCTCCACAGGTTCTGGCTACCGGTTCAGGGGCTATGCCTCAACCTCAGGGGGTTGCTCGCCTACTGGGTATATATCTTTCCATACGGTGGGGTCGAATTCTGGTTCTGCCCTCCCACTATCGGGTATGTCCAGATCCCTATTGAAATCCCATACAACTGGTTCGGTAGTGGGTTGGGTTGTTCTGGAGCATGACTGGAGGGGTAGGGGATCTAGGTATTTCTTCTTCCATCCAGTTTGGGTCCTCTTCTGGGTCTTCCTCCTCCTCAGATTCTTCCACATTATTTTCTCTCCCTCATTGTTTCCTTCATTCCCTTCATCTTCCTCAACAGCTGGGGCATTAATCAGGTGTACTCCCCCGTTTCCTACTTGTGGAGCTGGAGCTCCTCCTAGGAATGGGATAAGATCGAGGTATCTAGCTTGCCACACAAAATGATTTCTGATATCTGCCAAATTCCAATCCCTATGATCATCCAGGTCATCACGGGCATGTACATAAAGTGGTCCTATACCATGCCAATTCCCAAAGTCTGGGTGGGTGGGACTTCCTTCATTCTTAAGAATAAATGTGGCTTCTCTTAACATGGGTTCTCCCGCATATTCTACCATCACCCTCTCTAGGGTATAAATAGTCTCCATGATTGTCCATCTTCTTCTCCTTATTGGATCATATCTTAACTGATCTATCACAGATATCCACCTTGTGTATCTAAGGCCCTCTTTCCATAGCTTATACATCTCTTTTATTGTCCTAGGTCGCTGGAACAATGCAAAGTCTTCACATAAAACTCTTAACCGAAGCCGGTATTCCACCATGGTTTCATCTAGTCTTTTGGTGAAGTTCCTAGCTCTTTCTCGGGTTTCACCCAAGGAAACCTACAACACGAAAACTATTAATTAGCCTAGCTTTTAACTCCAATTTTATCCTAGTTACTTAGTTCTAGGTTTGATTTTAACTCTATTGTCATGCCTAATAACCTAGTGCTCTGATACCACTTAAACTGTCACGCCCCATAGGGTATCCTAAACGTAACAGTCTGCCACATGCCATATAAGATTCCCGAATTACCACCTTAGTCTTTCGGGAGTCTCACATAGATGTAAGGCGTACCTTTACACAATAGAGTACAAGTCCGAATGGAGATAAAAGCTTAATTTGGCATGCATGGGCAATAGGATATAATTCATGAACATAAATAAAGATTACAAATTCTAAGGGGCATTCCCCCGCAAAAGAATAATTAGCGGTCCATTACAGTCATCCAAGTCTTAGAAGTTTTCTATGGAAGTCTAATACAAAAATTATAACTTCTAGGGAAAACTCCTAGCTTCGGTACCTGTTCAGCCGGGTCTCTTCGCCTAAGCCATAAATGCGTAAGCTGCAAAAGGAATGGTCTGTAGGGACGTAAGCTAACTAGCTTAGTGAGTGTAATCTCCCACAAAACATTTATATCACAACAATTCAACCAAGTTATTAATCAAGCAAGTGTATGCATCAAACACATGAGTTCAACATACATATGACCAACCGGAAATCATATGTGGATGGAATTGCGCCCTCCATCCCGGGTTAGTAGATTAACGAATCCTGCGGTACGACAATATCCCGTTTATGGCTCACGGCTAACCTACGATTATTCGATGTCGTTTATGGTTCATGACTAACCTACGATTATTCGATGTCGTTTATGGTTCACGACTAACCTACGATTATTCGATGTCGTTTATGGTTTACGACTAACCTACGATTATTCGATGTCGTTTATGGTTCACGACTAACCTACGATTATTCGATGTCGTTTATGGTTCACGACTAACCTACAAATGCTCATGCTCCATCCCCTTGTGATATGCACATGTCAATTTATCATTTACTCAAGTAGTTGATTAAGCCAATTTACTTAGGCGATCAATCAATTTATCCAACACACATCATAGCTAACTATACAATCAAAGTTTATCACCCGGTTTCGATATTCTTAATTTGTTTTCTCATATCATCAACAATCATATAATTTCCCAATAATCCCCATGATTCATATTCCATTCAATTGACCTACATTCTAGTGCACTACTTTACAAGCACATACAATAAATGAATTGGGAAGAAGAACTCGCTCCGCCATCGGTACTCCGGTCTTCTAGTAGTAATAATCCGGAGGTAACTCGTCACCGTCCACGGGTTCACCTATTCATATAAGAAATTACCCTAATAAGTATTCTATCAACTTAGGACACTAAAACTCTAAGGAAACTTAGTGAAATCGGAATTCGCGTCATTTCCGAAGTTCCGTTTTAAAATGGCCATAACTTGGTCGTTTTAAGTCGGAATTTCGCAAATTATATACCGATTCCTATCTACTTCGAAAGAGCTTTCCAAATATGAAATTTAAACCAAGTTTTGAAAATATCTAAGCCTCGGAATTGAGGGATCAGATCTGTACAGCGGGTTCCTTGATTCCAAAAATGCGGTTTTCATGAATGCATTTAAGATTCCTAAGTGTAATATGATGCTAAATGCAATGGAAATGATTTTCCCTATCATGAATGTCATGATGTGAACCTTAAGAAGTCTATGTTCTTATAACTTTTAGATTTAACGATTTTTAGAAAACAAACTTTCCTTAGAAACCATTTCCTCTCAATATTTAGTAAATGAGTTTACTACATTTTACCAATCTACATTTTACTTGGATTTCCTTTGGAAAAACTCTACTTTATTTAAAGAAATTTTGATCCTTATATTAGTTATATCCTAAGGCCTTTATTTCTTTAATAAAATCTACATTTGCAAACTTTTAAGTGGGTCTTTTAATATGGGGTTTCCAAAAATCCGAATTTACAAAAGTTCATTTTCAAGTTGATTCCTTTAGGAAAAATTATTTTATACTTGAAACTTTAAGTATATTATACCTATATCCTAAGGACTTCATTTATTTAAAAAAAATGTCATTTTTGAAGTTGGAAAATAGTGTTTTCTAACCCTACATCCATTATTACGAATTTTGGTTTTCATAACTTTTAACTCAAAACTCCTATGGACTTCATTTCTTGTTTTCAACATTTTCTTTAGTAAAACTCCTTTAGACTCATGAAAAATACTACTAAACATTATCTATTACCCATAGGCTTTTTTCTCTTATAAAATATAAGTTTAGAAGTTGTTAAAAGTGTTTTTGACCATGGTTTTCAAAGTCATCCGAATTTTCAAAAGTCTTTTTTGTAAAGTATTTTTTTTTGACTTCATGGACCCATATATATATAGATCTACACACTAGAAAGTCATTTACTAAAGACAAAAGTGTTAAAGACTATTTATGCACATGTGAACAAAATAATAATGAAACGATAAATGCCTACATGCTTATGAGTACAAGATGATGGATCTACTTTATTAAAGCTTAAATGAGTTTTAAAAACATAAAAACCATATCTTTAAAAGATCCTTTGTTTAAAAGACTTTTTGATGGATAAAAGTAAAGCTTTGGTATAGAAACTCTTTAAAAGATAGATCTACTTTGTAATGGTTCGGGATTTTTGTTTTGCTATCTCATTGTTCCTACTACAAGATCATGGAACATAGAGTTGAGATAACCAAAAATCACTTAGCCATAACAAAGCTTCATGAGTTGGAAGTAGTGGAGCATAACTTACTTGAAGTGGATGTAAGATGGAAGAAAAAATGAGAAGTTGAGAGTGTGTGTGTGTGGCTCCACAAGTTTCGGCCAAAGGGGAAAAATAAGGAGAGGAAGAGAGCTTTTGCACACTTTGTGAGTTTTTGGAAAAGAAAGTGAGGAGAGAGAGAATAAGATAGTTTATATGGGAAGTGAAATAGGTTAAATGGAGAAGGAAAAATCAATTGAAGCATGGGGGGGGGGACCATATGCGCCGGTTTTGAGAAGGCAAAGGGGGGAAAAAAACTTGATGATTTCCATTTGATTTGGCCTTGATTTGATCTTTGCTTCCTTTGTCATACTTTGTAAGATATGAAGTGACAAAATTATGGAAGAATGGGTTTGATTTGAGTGATAGAAAGGTTTAGGTTGTAGGGTGGCTAATAGGTAGACTAGTAGTGTAGGTGGTACTTTATGAATAGTAATGAATAGTTGACAAGACAATTTAATTTCGGTTGTAATGAATACGAATAAAAAAGGCTATAACTGTATTTTTCATAAACTGGAAAATTATGAAAAATATATTTTTGAAATCCTTATTTTATTTCGGTTCTAATGAGTACTCGTAAGAATATTTTTTGAAATTCTAGTTCTGGGGCACGTTTTTCTATAATGGGTCTCGGGAGACCCGAAATCGAAATTTTCTTAAATCAAATATTTTCTTAGTTGAAATAATTCAAGAATTATAATCAAAAGTAATTTTCTTAGAAAAGTTTATTAATTGGAAACCGAGGAAAAGCCGGAATTAGGGTTCCTAGTTCTCACTCCAGGCTTGAGCTATTCCGGTTTAGGGTTTTAGGTTTCCGGTTCTAGGGTTATCTTAGCTACTTGAAAAACCGGGGTTTACAATTTGTGTTAATTAAATAAATGAAAACAAAATAGATGGATGCATGACGGGGTGTGGCCGGCGCTATTTTGGAGGGAAGAGAGGGGAAAAATTAATTTTTTTTGTCTTTTGATTAATTAAAAGTAAGAAATGAAATATGTGAAATTGTATTGGAAATGAAAATGTGTAAGAAATAGGTGTATGACTTGTAAGAATAGGTTATAAAAAAAAGTAGAGATAGGTGAATAGTATAAAATAGTAGAAAATAGTGTAATGTAAAAGTAGACATGACAATTTAATACCGGTAGTAAGAAAATACGCATATAAAAGCGATATCTGATATTTTTAGTTATCGAAAAATTACGAAATTGGTATTTTTGAAAATCTTATATTTTTACAAGTCTAACTGTGTATTCGGGATATTTTTAGTATTCCGTGCCTCCGGACACGTTTTTTGAGAACTGTGTCCGTTCGGGTTCGAAGGACATCCGAATTTCGCGCAAACTGAAACTTTTATAAAACCTATGGTTATTACGAACTATTCGAGCTAATTTTTCCAACTTCGTTTTCTATGGGCTTGAGAAAACGGCAATGCCGGAGTTAAACGGTTACGGTAAACTAGGGTTTTGTTTGACCTAAGAATCCGTTTGACTTCCGATTAGGGTTTAGGTCTTAATTTGGATAAAAAAATTTCGGGAATTTACAACCTACCCCCCTTAAAGAAAGTTTTGTCCTCAAATCTTGAAATTTGCAACTTGAAATTTGTACCTGATTCTTCTAAGAGATTTGGATATTTCTTTCGGATCTCATCCTCGGCTTCCCAAGTAGCCTCCTCTCGCGAATGATTCCTCCATAACACCTTGACATATCGGATTTCCTTGGTTTCTCAGCTTTTGAACCTTTTGATCCAGAATTCGAACTAGATGCTCCTCATAAGTCAAGTTCTCTTTCAGTCTGACTGGTTCAAGTTCCACAATCCGGTCAGGGGTCGGGGATATGCTTTCTTAGCACTGAGACATGGAAGACATTATGTACTCCCGACAGGTTTGGTGGTAATGCCAAGCGATCATGGTTGTCAAACTCGAGTTTCTACCTAGAATCGCTAAGGGGTCTGTAGAATCGGAACGTAAAATCGAAACGTAGAATCGTAAGATTCTACAACTAATGTAAATTTACTTACAAAAATTATTGATGTACTTACTAAATATAAAAACTTTAAATAAATTATGAAAATAAAGAATTTAGTATTAAATTAGTTATGTACAACCAAAATTTAAGTTTTATCAATCATAATTCACATATGTCATTAATATATTTAGTGCAATTTTATAATTAAAAAATTATTTTTATTTAATGATGATTCATAATCTATAATTATTAAGATGTATTGCAAATCATTTAAATTATCATGTGTAAGTAGTTAGTTTTGTGTAGTGATGATATTTTCATGTTCACTATATATTTGCACAAAAAATCATTACATTAAAAATTCATTATATTTATGGCAAATAATTTATAGATAGAAAATTATTAAAAAAGGAAAAACATAGCACTGTATATATTATTTTAATTTTCATTCAAATGTTCAAAATATTCATTATCATTATATATAACCTAAAAGAAAATAACTCTCTAAAAAATACAAAAAAAAAAAGAAATAAAGGAAAAAATATTAAAAAAACTAAAATTAAGTTAGATTAAGATAAATATCAAGAACCAACCCCAAAACCCCTAAATTTAAATATATTAAATTGATTGCATTTTTAAAGTTCAAATAGAAAAAAAAAAGTGTAAAATTACAACTTTAAGATTTTACTACGATTCTACTTACGATTCTACTACCGATTCTACACCGATTCTACCGTTTTCTACTCACGATTCTACGATTCTACTTACGAGTTTACTCAAAAAAACGATTTTGAATGCGAGTTAAATCGAAATATCATCAACTCGTAAACTCGTAGAAACGTACGAGTAGACTCGCGAGTTTGATAACCATGCAAGCGATAAGTGTAAGCCCCGGAAAATTTCAGTAAATAATTCTACGATGATTTGAAAATAAACCCTAAAAATCACTCCAAATTAAAACCAAACTTCGAACGAGTCCTAAAATATAAACGAAAGTAAGAATTCATTAGTCTTGAGAAAATCTAAAAATAAAATAAGGACTACAAAAGTCCTTTAGTCCAAAAACCATTACGTAAGATAAACTGCTTACCTAATCTATAATTCATAAAAATCGGGATAAAAACAAAACACAGTGATAATTTGCTAAAAAGCAAGTTAATCCATAACATGACAATTTGAAGGATCAGGAAATCACCAAAGGCCAATCCCATAATTAGGCTTTGGCACGATTAAGAAAACTTTATCTGCCAATAATAAAATATAGACTTTGGAAATTCCCCAAACGACCAGACTAATAATCCTAAGAGACAGAAATCACAATAAAGCCCTAATGATCAAATCAAACTCCCAAGAATCATAGAACGAGTTAGAAATTGAAATCTCGTAATCTTAAGAAGGAAGAATTCAAGAAACAAAATAACAAATTAGATAATCCTTAAGTTAACAAATTGTTCATAAAACCTTAAATCGAAGCAAAAATAAATTCGAAAACAAAAGACTATGAAGATCCTTTTTCAAAGCAAATTATAAAAATCAAGATTTCCCCAAAATCATTCCAAAAATCGATATTTGACTCAAACTCAAGAAAATCATATCCGGTAACCATTACCGATATAACTCCGGATATAATGATTCAATTCAAGATTTTCGAAAGCAATAAGAGATATTAAATACTTATAAAAATAAAATTTAAAATAAATTTCTCAAATTAAATACATTGTATAAACAGAAAATCTCAGTTTCCAATTTGGCAAAGGTCTAAACCGGAAAATCATCCGGAAACCCTAACCGGAATACAATAGTGTAAGTCCGGCAATCTAGCGCCCCTAACTCTAGAGGCCGAAAGGTAGTTTAAATATGTAGAATAGCTCGTAGTAATATAAGTTTATTTAAAAACATAAGATTGGTAAATTTTTGACTTATTTTGAACCCGATCGGATACAGACTTCGAAAAGCGTATCCCGGGGCTCGAGATATAAAAAAATATACCATTAGTACCGTTAGACTCGTAATTCCACGAGATTTCTAAATATATCAGTTATATAATTTTTCGGGTTATAAAATTTACAGTTATAACCTTTTTACCGTATTTTCATTTCTACCGGTAATTGATTAGTCTTTTGCACTATTCATTTTAATTCATTACACAATTTATTATTATTTTTTTATACCCCGGGTTTCCTAGTAATCAAGTAAACTTCGAAAACCAGAAAATGAAACCCTAAACCGGTTTAGTTCAAGCTTTGTGAGAAAGGCTTAGAAACCCAAATTCCGGCTTTTCCACGGTTTCCAAATAAGAAACTTTTATAAGCAAAATTAAATTTGAATATAGTTCTTGATTATATTTCAAACCAAGAAAAGATCAGATTTTGAGAAAATTTCAATTCCGGGTCATCCCGCGACCCATTATAGAAAAGCGTGCCCTGAAACTAGAATTTCAAAAATTTACTTATGAGTACTCACTTGAATCGAAATAAAATAAGGATTTCAAAAATATAAATTTCATAATTTTTCGGTTTATGAAAAATACAGTTATAGCTTTCTTATTCGTATTTCATTACTACCGGAAATTAAATTGTCTTGTCAACTATTCACTACTATTCAAAAAGTACCACCTATACCACCTATACTACCTATTAGCACACTCTACAATTCCAACCCTTACCATCACTCAAATCACTCTCTTTTCTCTACACTTTTTGTCCCTTAACTTTTATACAAGTTATGACAAGTCAAACATCAAGTTAAATCAATCAAAACAAAAATTTTGAAAATCAAACTTCCTCCCCCTTGTTGAATAGTGAACGACGAAAATGGCCCCCCCTCCATGCCCCAATTTGCAATTTTTCTTTCTCCATTTAACCTAATTCCATTTAATATATAAGCTACTTTTTCTTTCTCTTACTTCATTCTTTCATTTTCAAACTTTATAAAAGATAAAACACTCTCTTTTTCTCTCCTCTCCACTCCCCCTTCTTCCCTTTGGCCGAGACCTCCATGGCCTTCCCCACACACACACACAACTTGTTTTTCCTCTCTTTTATCTCCTATTTTACTCTATGTAAAAGAACTCTTACTCCTTCTACTCATAGATCCTTGTAATGGCTAGGTCATTCTTGGATATTTCCAACTAAATGTCCCCATGATCTCTTGATAGGGACAAGGAAATATCAAAACAAGAATGCCAAACCATCATAAAGTAGATCTTGTATTTAAAGGAGCTTTCATGCCAAAAGCTTTATGAGTTTTCATCAAAAAGTGTTTGAACAAAAGATCTTTTATAAAAATATAGTTTTTATGTTTTCCAAAACCTATTTAAGCATTTCATATAGTAGATCTACCATTTTACTACTCATATTCATGTAGGCATTTAAGATCTCATCTTTATTTTGAGTTTATGTGCATTAATGGTCTTTAATGTTTTTGTCCTTTGTAAATAACCTTCCTAGTGCATAGATCTATAGATAGATGAGTTAACAAAACCAAAAAGGAAAACACTTTTCAAGAAATGAGTTAGAGTAAATTCGGATGACTTTGTAAACCTAGGTCAAAAACACTTTTATCAACTTCTAAACATATATTTTATAAGAGAAATGAAGCATATGGGTAATAGATAATGTTTGGTAGTATTTTTCATGAGTCTAAATGAGATTTTTCTAAAGAAAATGTTGGAAACAAGAGATGAAGTCCAATAGAAGTTTTGAGCTAAAAGTCAAGTAGACAACATTCGTAATAATGGATGTAGGGTTAGAAAACACTATTTTTCCAACTTAAAAAATGGTATTTTCTTAAATAAATGAAGTCCTTAGAGTATAGGTATAATAAATACTTAAAGTTTTGAGTATAAAATATATTTTTCTCAAAGGAATCAACTTGAAAGTGGAATTTTCTAAATTCGGATTTTTGGAAACCCCCTAGTAAAGGACCCACTTAAAAGTTTATAAATGAATATTTTATTTAAGAAATAAAGGCCTTAGGATATAACTTATATGAGGGTCAAAATTCTTTAAGCAAAATAGAGTTTTCCTAAAAGAAAATCCTTGTAATATGTAGGTGTGACTAAGTGTAGTAAACTCACTTGTTAAACATTCATATGAAATGGTTTTCTAAGAAAAGTTTATGTAAATTCTTTAAACCTAAAGAGCTATAAGAACTTAGGCTCATTAGAGTTCATATCAAGACATTCATGATAGGGAAAATCATTACCATTGCATTTAGTTTCATTTTACACTTAGGAATCTCAAGTGCATTCATGAAAACCGCATTTTCGGAATCTATGTTACCGCTGTACAGATCTGATCCCTTGTTTCCGAGGCTTAGATATTTTCAAAACTTGATTTAAACTTTATATTTAGAAAGCTCTTTCGAAGTAGATAGAAATTGATATAAAATTTGCGAGATTCCGAGTTAAAATGACCAAGTTATGGCCGTTTTAAGTTGGAATTCCCGCTTAGGATGCGGATTACGAATTTAATAAGTTCGTATGAAGTCATTGGATTAGCTTAAGTTGAAATACTTATTAGAGTATTTCTTCCTTTTTAGGTTATCCCGAGTTGGACGATTCCCTACCACCGGATTATTATTACTAGAAGACCGGTGATCCAATGGCTGAGTGAGTTTTCTCCTTGTTTTGTTACCTTGATTGTGCTTGTAGTTAGTTGCATTAGAATTATAGGAACAAGATAAAAATTGATATGAATGGGATGGGAGATATGATGAGACTGTGATGAATGTATGCCAAAGAATACTAAAGCATATCGAAACCATGATTTAATTGAATAACTGCACCGTTCCTATTATTCCTGTTATATGTGTGATATTGGTTGGTCATTCTAAAGAATGTATAAATATTTTGACCTAAGCAAAAAGTAAATTGACCATACATCGCATTGGACATATTGCATTTGGTAGCGTGCTACTCCTACGCAGGTCGATCGGTATGGTCCGAGGACTCGTTTGAATAATGAGACCCGGGATCAAAGCTCATTCATCGGAAACTAAGGCGCATCGGGGATGCAGTCCATGTGTGAGCCTAGCCGAGGCGAGTGCTAAGAGCCAGGGCTTGGGGACTAGCAGCAGTCGTGTAGACTTCAATACCATCCCTAACCCAAGATACGGAGGGCGTAAATCCATTCTGTGTATGGGTTCCGGATACCCATGCATAATTGCTTGCTCATGTGTTTGTTTATGCATAGCATATGATTGATTAATAACATGTTTGTTATGGTACGGAATTAAGGGAATTCTCACTAAGCTAGTGTAGCTTATACCCCAATAGTTGTTTAAATGAGCAGGTTATTCCAAGAATGCTAAGTGGGGACCGAGATAGTTGAAGTCGAGAATGACTTCGGGATTCCGGCAACATATGAGAATGCTTGAAGTTTTTGGCTAAGCCTTACGATTTGCCTTGTGATAGTTTTATGAAGTGAAGTCTTGGGATGAATGTAATTGAAGTTTGATGAATTGTATTTTGAAGCATAGGGTTATGTATTTGGAGTTGAATGATTTGAAGTGTAGTGATTTGTATCTGAAGTGTAGTAAATTGTATTTCCTTTACATTGTTACTCATTGAATCAACATAAAATGTATCATTCCGATGTGTCTCCTTTATGTGTTAGACGCCTTGTACATAGTATGGAAGCCTTCGCGTGACTGAGGTGGTCATTCTTAGGCTTTAATATTGTGTACGGCGGACTGCCACGTTTAGGGTACCCTTTGGGGCGTGACAATAAGCCAAATCTCCTACTCGTTCGAGGATTTCGAAAGGTCCGATATACCTTGGGCTTAGCTTTCCTCGAGCCCGTACACGATGAATACTCTTTATCGGATTCACTTTCAGATACACATGATCACCAACGTTAAACTCAAGGATCCGTCGTTTTTGATCTGCCCAACTTTTCTGTCTATCTTGGGCCTCTTTCATCCTTTGCTGAATAATCCTGACTTTATCTGAGGCGTCTTGGATGAGATCTGGTCCAATTGTTAACTTTTCCACATCATCCCAAAATAGAGGCGATCTACACCTTCTTCCATACAAAGCTTCGTATGGTGGCATCTTAATTGTTGAATGATAGCTGTTGTTGTAAGCAAACTCTACCAAAGGTAGGTGTACTTCCCAGCTTCCTTTGAATTCCATAACACAAGCTCTTAACATGTCTTCCAAAGTCTGGATAGTTCGCTCTGATTGTCCATCAGTTTGTGGATGATAAGCTGTACTGAACTGTAACTTGGTCCCATACACTTCTGAAGGCTTGTCCAGAATTTTGACACGAATCGAGGATCCCGATCCGATACAATCCCTGCTGGAACTCCATGCAGTCTCACAATCTCCCTTACATATAGCCGGGCCAACTTTTCCATCGAGTAGGTCATGTTGATGGGGATGAAGTGTGCTGACTTGGTAAGTCGATCCACAATTACCCATATGGCATCATATCCGCTGATGTTCGGGGCAATCCACATACGAAATCCATGGTAATTTGGTCCCATTTCCATTCTGGTATGGCCAATGGTTTCAAAAGTCCTCCTGGCCTTTGGTGTTCAATCTTTACTTGTTGACATATGGGACACTTCATTACGAATTCAGCTACATCCTTTTTCATACCATTCCACCAAAAGCGACTTTAAGGTCTTGGTACATCTTGGTACCACCGGGGTGCATGGTATATCCTGAGTTATGCGCCTCATCCATTATTTCCTTTTTCATCTCCTCATCATTTGGTACACATAATCTTCCCTTTCATTCTTACTACATCCTCCTCATCTATCTCAAAATCGTCATACCTTCCTCCTGTATCTCACTTTTCAACTTTTGTATGACTTCATCATATCGTTGAGATTCTTTGACTTCTATCAGAGGTTGGCTCCATTACCAAATGGGAAATTTCTATTTCCGCACTTTGCCCCACAAATTCAATGCTCAATCTCTCGAATTCCTTTATAAGTTCTTTTTGGGTTGTGAGCATGGCTCCATGGTTCTTCCGACTCAAAGCGTCTGCTACCGCATTCACTCTTCCAGGGCAATAATTTATTCCAAGATCATAGTCTTTGATCAACTCCAACCATCTCCTTTGCCTCATATTCAATTCCTTTTGTGTAATAAATACTTGAGGCTCTTATGGTCCGTATAAATCTCGCATCTCTGTCCATATAGATAGTGCCTCCAAAGCTTGAGAGCAAAACAACTGCGGCTAACTCAAGATCATGCGTCGGGTAATTTTGTTCATGCGGCCTCAACTGCCGTGAAGCATAAGCAATTACCTTTCCCTTCTTGCATAAGCACACATCCTAAGCCATTTCTTGACGCATCACTATGGACGGTATATGGCTTTTCTGGATCGGGTAAGGTTAAAATTGGAGCAGATACCAACCGTTGCTTTAACTCTTGGAAACTTTGTTCCCTCTTCTCATTCCAAATGAATCTTTCATTCTTCTGGGTCAACTGAGTTAGTGGCTTAGCTATTTTTGAGAAATCTTGCACAAACTTCCTGTAATAGCCAGCTAATCCAAGAAAACTTCTAATCTCAGTCACCGTCCTTGGTTGTTTCCATTCCATTACGGCCTTAATCTTTTCAGGATCTACTGATATTCCTTTCCCTGAGATAACATGTCCTAGAAAAGATATTTGGTCCAACCAAAAGTCACACTTGGATAATTTGGCATATAACTTGTGCTCCCTTAAGGTTTGTAATGCCATTCTCAGATGTTCTTTGTGTTGCTCCCGTGTTTTAGAATAGACCAAAATATCATCAATGAAGACAATCACGCATTTATCCAAGAGCGGCTTATACACCCGATTCATCAAGTCCATGAAAGCAGCTGGTGCATTAGTTAATCCAAATGGCATGACCATGAACTCATAGTGTCCATACCGAGTTCTAAAAGCGGTCTTTGACACATCCTCTGGTTTTATCCTCAGCTGGTGGTATCCAGATCTCAAATCAATGCGTGAGAATACACTTGCTCCTTGTAGTTGGTCAAAGAGATCGTCAATCCTTGGCAATGGATACCTATTCTTTATAGTGACCTTATTGAGTTCTCGATAGTCAATACACAACCTCATCGATCCATCTTTCTTCTTCACGAATAATACCGGAGCTCCCCAAGGCGAGACACTTGGTCTAACAAATCCTTGGTCAAGCAATTCTTGTAATTGCTTCTTAAGTTCCTTGAGCTCAACAGGTGCCATTCGGTATGGTGCCTTGGATATAGGTTCTGTTTTTGGCATCAAATCGATCTCAAAATCGATTTCTCGTTTTGGGGTAACCCAGGCAATTCTTCTGGAAAAACATCAGAGAATTCATTAACGATGGGGATGTCGTCAATGTTGGGTCTTTCCTTATCCTCCTCCGTACTTCCCACATAACTTTCAACTCCTTCCTCAACCTCTTCAATTACTCGAACGAACTTAACTCCAAACTTTTAGAAGTTGCGGATTCTCCCAAAAATGCTTTCTTCCCGTCTTGTCCCATGAATTCCACCTTTTTATTTCTACAATCTACCTTTGCTTCCACCATGGACAACCAACTCATTCCGAGAATCACTTCGTACTTGCTGATTTCTATTACTATAAGATCGGTAGTTGCTTCATGGCCTTGTATCTTCATGGGGCAATTCCTTATTACTTCTTTGGTAGTCACCACACTACCGGTGGGGGTTTTTATACGAAAACTTGTTGTGATTGTGGTGATAGGTAAACCGGTCTTCAAGGCTACACTAGTGGCAACAAAGGAATGTGTTGCGCCGGTATCGAAGAGGGTATAAGCGGTTAGGTCCCCTATTTGTATGGTTCCTGCGTTCAAGACGCGTGTTACTATTCTTATTGTCCTATAAGGTTCCTAGATATCTATTATTTCCAACATACATCATAACTTTATACTCAACAGATATCAAAACAGACATATATTTTAAAGGTTGAGGCTAACCTGTAACCAAGCTATAGTCATACTCCTCTCCATGGTCCAGGGCAGCCAACTCTACTCCTTCTTCGGCATCCTCCTCGCAGACCCATTGCCCTTCAAGGTTATAAATTCTCAGCCCATGCATAGATGATGCCGAGCGACTTCCGCTTCCATTCCCACTCCTTGTCGGGGCAAGTCCTCCGGAGGATCCAACAGGTCGGTTTGCTGTGAGATTCCTTTGGGGACACTCGTTAGCAAAATGTCCCAATTGCTTGCATACGAAACAAGTCGTAGAAGCTTTCTTTGGGCAATCCGGAATCTTATGGCTCGGGTCACCACAGAAATAACACTTGTTCTGGAGAAGGGGGCATCTCTTCGGGTAATGCGCTCCTTTGCATTTCCAACAATTTGCTGCTATCTTGGAATTATCCTTCTGTCCACTAAAATTTCCCTTAAAGTGCTAATTGGTTTAAACCTCTTGAAGGGAAATTGGAGCTTGTTCCTGGTTGAAATTTCCTTCCAAACACATGCACTTTCTTCTCAAAGTCCCAGCTTTCCTTTTCTTGGCCCCTTCAACAATTCTTGCTCTTTCAACCAATTCTCTGAAGGTGCGAATGTCAAACTCTTCTAACCGCATCCTTAAGTCCTCATCTAACCCATTCAGGAACACTTGTCGTTTCAGCTCCTCACTATACTTATAAGAATCCGGAGCATACTGCAGGAGTCGGCTGAATTCCGTCTCATATTGTTCTATGGATTTTCCTCTCTGGGATATGTGCAAGAAATCCGCACTATACCTTACTCTTAAACTTCCAGGGAAATAATTTTCCAGAAACTCATTCCGAAACATGTCCCAGGTGATGGGTGGCAATTCCCTACTCTTGGACTCCCACCAGATGCGGGCGTTGAACCTCAACATATAAGTACCATAGCTTATTCGAAGATGATAAGGAACTTCATAGGCGGCAAAAGACGTTCTACCTGCGCGAGCCAATCTTCAGCCTCATCGGTTTCCCAAAAGCTCCGTCAAAGTAACGGTTACTTTTGATAAAATCTGGGAGTGAAGTTCTGTATGGTCGAGGTGGTGGCGGAGGCGGCAGGGTGCTGTATGTGATTGAGCATCAGGTGCTGCGGTCCATGTACAGATGCTTGGGGTGCTTGCTGGGGTGGTGCTTGTGCTGGTGCCTG
Organism: Combretum micranthum; assembly: GCA_024138025.1. Taxonomy (NCBI): domain Eukaryota; kingdom Viridiplantae; phylum Streptophyta; class Magnoliopsida; order Myrtales; family Combretaceae; genus Combretum; species Combretum micranthum. The sequence continues at coordinate 163,567 of JAMXBD010002499.1, read as the reverse complement.
AGGTGGCATATTCCTCTGTTGTTGTTGAACTAACACATTAAGAAGCTGTGTTAATTGACCCAGAGTGGCTTGGAGATTGCCTTGCTGGTCTGGGGCAGGAGCCACAGGGGGTACTTCTGGTTGGTTAACTTCTTCAGGCGGGTTATTCGATGCCTGCCTCATCCTCGGTCGTCCCCTTCTAGGTCGGCTGTTTTAATTGTTTACGTAAATACTAGATTATTAAGTCTTTTACATACTAAGTTACGGAAATTGCGGAAATTTTCAAAGAAATAAACATATAAAGGGAAATATCACACAAGAGAAATTTAAGCAACTAAATCAAGAGATGAAATTTGTTTAAACCAACATATTTAATTAAAAAGTATAGAAGGGAATAAAATCTTATAAAGAAATCAAAGAAATTCAAAATACAACAAATATTAAACACTTTTTCGAAAACATAAATTAAACTACTAATCGATCCTATATCCTAAGTCGATCTGGTTACAAAATTCTTGTTGGACACATGGGATTGCTCATGTGGATCCTTCCTTCTTTCTTTGATCTTTTCTTCCTGGTGAGGGAGTTGCATTACGGTGGTTGGGTCTAGAAGTCCCTTAGCCATCTTAGTTACGAACAGCTTCAAGTTGCTTCGGTCCATCATTCTTTTTCCTTTGCGGGAGGGTTGATTTCTAGACGTGCTTGGCTCCCGTTGATCAAACTTCGTCTGCGCTGCATGCCCTCTCACTCGTCTTCTTTCTCGATCAGGTTTCTTACACGAGATCGTCTTCGATTCGGGATATTCTCATCAGGTCATTTGAAATCTTGACTGGCTTTACGTTGGTTGGAAATATCCTTATCTCGTCCATGATCTACTGCTCATCGTGGGCTAGATATATAATCGTCCTATGGAATTCCAAACTCGAAAATCGGGAAAACTAACATCTATTATTTCGGAAAAAGAACGTAGCTTTTTGGAGCATAGGGGTTGTAATGGTACGTAAGACATTCCATATCGTAAGAAACTTCTAAGTCTGTCTAATAGGGAAAACTCCTTACAGGGGCTTCTACTTTAATCGGTAATCCACAAGGGTTTCATTTCTTATTCAACACATTGGGCCTTAACCTAACTTCTCCAAGGGTAAACTTTAAAGGACAAGGGAGGTCATAATTCTCCTTTTTGAGAATTTAACTTGTCTAATTATCTAAGTCCTTTTAAACATATCTATCTTTTTCTATTCTAGATTTATTCCTATTACCTTTATTTCTATAAACTTGTTGCTCTGATACCAACTTAAACTGTCACGCCCCGAAGGGTACCCTAAACGTGGCAGTCCGCCACATATAATATCAAGGCTTAAGAATGGCTACCTTAGTCATGCGAAAGCCTTAGTATTATATGTAAGGCGTCTAACACGGTAATAGGAGACGCTTTTGGGAAGCATAGTTTAAGCAAGTAAAGATAAACATACAAGAATCCAGAAATAAAGTATATCATATCATAAATAACCAAAGGTCTGTTACATAATTTCTTAGGGGCATACCCCGCTAATTCCAAGGATCGAGATAAACTTCATAACATCCAAATACTATTAAAGATTTCAAAGGAATTCTAATCTAAGTCTTCGAGTAGATTTCCTCCAAAAGCTTCAACATAAAACGTATACGGATACGGGAAGACCTCGGGCACAAAAATAGGTGTTCCTGAGAATACAAATACCTATAGGGGTGTAAGCTTATGGGCTTAGTGAGTAAATCCCAAAATTCATACTCGAAGAAAATTATCAATCAAGTTTATTATTCAAACATATGAAATGCAACAACCACGTGAGCATACAAGACATATGACTTTCCGGGAATCATATGTTGAATGAATTTACGCCCTTCATTCGGGGTTGGGTATTCAGGCCAATTACAGCCACAACTTTTAAAAACACTTTTATAGATCTTACCGGCTCCTATACGCCATCAAAAACATGTAGTTATTACAGGCTCCTACTAGCCACCAATTTTGTAGTTTTTACCGGCTCCTACTCGCCACTTACATGATATACCGGTTATGTCTACCACCACTATTATACACTTGTCCCACCAATTGTATAGTAGTGAATGCAATGTGACTCAACATATGAAGTGCATGAATAATTTCTTTAATTAAAGTCTAGTAGTTACATTTAGCTTCTTTCAAGTGATCAACCAATTTCAAACAATTCAAGATATTAATGCACATACAACTTTATTTCAAACAAATTGAGTTTCGATGTACTTAGTATCCCTTCAACATATTTTCATACACTTCATTTTGATTTTTGCTTAGATTCTAGTGCAACTAATTTTACAAGCACAATTCAAGAGTACGAGAAAATTAATGGGAAGTAACTCACTCGGCCATGACGACACCGTTCTTGAATTGGATGGGTCGTTCGGAAATTCCACTTAATCGTAGTAGTCCTCGGGATACGAACAATCCTCCTCATGATTATCTAATCAAGAAAAATACCCAAAATGAGTATTTCATAAAATTCTATCCTTGAAGATTCTAATCTTTCCTTAAAATCGTAGTAAAATCGTATAAGGGGAAATTCCAACTTAAAATGGCCATAACTTGCTCATTTTAACTCGGAATTTCGCGTATAATATATCGTTTTCTACCTACTTGAAACGATCTACGCATTTCTAAGCTTATTTCCATAAAACTAAGTCGTTTGGGTTTCGAAAAGGTAGCGATCAGATTTGCCACGAATTTGCAAACACTTTTTTCCTTCTTGTAAACAAAGCTCATTTTGAAAAGATAACTATTTCAATTATTTTGTAAACTTTTGAAAGGTGTATATGTGTAATGACTCATAACAAATGTATGAAGTAAATGAAGTTGTCTCAACTTATAAAAAGTAAGGTTTTAAAATATTTTGAACTTGAGATTCTATTGAATATTTATTCTACTTTTGAAAGATCTTGAGTTATTAAGATGAATGTTCTTTTTCTAAATTTAATCTCTTGTAATTTCTTTAAATTCCTAAGGTGTGGTTTTATTTTCAAAACTTGGATTCAAAAAGTAATAAAATGACATTTTTATTTCTTGTAACGATTCCAAAAGAGTATTCTTGATGAAAGGGAGTTTTCATAAAACCTTTTGTTTATGTAAGAAAAATCATTTTCAAGTATGTTCATGAGTTTTTAGGAAATCTATTTCCTATTTTCATTTAACAAGAACCCTTAGTTTTAGAAAGACACTTTCTTCTCTATTTTTGTTGAGACAAAAACATTATATTCATGCATGAATATAATCATAACTATAGAAATATAAAGGAACATAATAACTTTGAAAGCTTAAGTAAATAATAAAGTAAATCAAGTATTGGGACCTTAGCTTCATCAAGGTACCCCCGGGACTAAGAAAAGAATTGTTTTGACTTGATGAGGAAAGTCTAAGACTAGAATGACTAGTCTTAAATCAACTTGAAATTAAATAACTTGAAATGAAGTAAATAAATTGCATGAAAGATAAATAAATTGTAAGACAATGAGCTTATATGCTCTAAATAATATATATAGCTATATAGATTATTAGATAGTAAAGAACATAAAGGAAGCATAAATGATCATAGAGGAATTTTGATTATGAACAAAAACAAAGCATGAACCTAATGTTGCTTTCTTAACCTCCATGGTTTTAGAAAACACACACTAAGCTCATACTAAGTAAATAACATGAAGAAATCTTGAGAAATTTCTTACCTAAAGAAGCTAAACTAAGAGGACTTCTTGGAAGAACTCTTGAGAGAAGTTGAGAGAAATTTTTGTAGAGTAATTTAGAGAAGAAGAAGTGTGAAAGAATTGAAGGTATGAAGGGGAATTTATAGAAAAATGTGGGAGATAATTTGTGTTAATTAAATAAATGAAAACAAAATAGATGGATGCATGATGGGGTGTGGCCGGCGCTATTTTGGAGGGAAGAGAGGGGAAAAATTAATTTTTTTGTCTTTTGATTAATTAAAAGTAAGAAATGAAATATGTGAAATTGTATTGGAAATGAAAATGTGTAAGAAATAGGTGTATGGCTTGTAAGAATAGGTTCTAAGAAAAAGTAGAGATAGGTGAATAGTGTAGAATAGTAGAAAATAGTGTAATGTAAAAGTAGACATGACAATTTAATACCGGTAGTAAGAAAATACGTATATAAAAGCGATATCTGATATTTTTAGTTATCGAAAAATTTCGAAATTGGTATTTTTGAAAATCTTATATTTTTACGAGTCTAACGGTGTATTCGGGATATTTTTAATATTTCGGGCCTCCAGATACGTTTTTTGAGAACTGTGTCCGTTCGGGTTCGAAAGACATCCGAATTTCGCGAAACTGAAACTTTTATAAAACCTATGGTTATTAGGAACGATTCAAGGTAATTTTTCCAACTTCGTTTTCTAGGGCTTGAGAAAACGGCAATGCTGGAGTTAAACGGTTACGGTAAACTAGGGTTTTGTTTGACCTAAGAATCCGTTTGACTTCCGATTAGGGTTTAGGTCTTTAATTTGGATAAAAAATTTCGGGAATTTACATGTCCCACCAATTGTATAGTAGTGAATGCAATGTGACTCAACATATGAAGTGCATGAATAATTTCTTTAATTAAAGTCTAGTAGTTACGTTTAAATTCTTTCAAGTGATTCAATCAATTTCAAACATTTCAAGATATTAATTCACATACAACTTTATTACAAACAAATCGATTTTCGATATACTTAGTATTCTTTCAACATATTATCATACACTTCCTTTTGATTTTTCTTAAATTCTAGTGCAACTAATTTTACAAGCACAATCAAGAGTATGAAAAATAACGGGGAATAACTCACGATGCCATTGTCGTCTATTCTTCTAAGCGGATGAGTCGTTCACACACTCCACTTAATCGTAATAATCTCGGGGTAAAGGAATCCTTCCTCGGGGTTACTTAACCAAAGAAAATACCCACAATGAGTTTTTCTTGATGATTTTCTTGAATTTTGACAAAACAATGTCAAAGAACGTTAAAGTTCGTATGAAAGGATGTTCCAACTTAAAATGGCCATAACTTGATCATTTTAACTCGGAATTGCGCATATAATATACCGATTTCTACCTACTCGAAAAGATCTACCCATTTCCAAAATTATTTCCATCAAACAAAGCCATATAGGCTCCGAAAAAGTGGCGACAAAATTCACCACGGATTTCCAAGTAAAAACAACTTTGGTTCAAGAAATCGAAATTTGTTTGATAAATACTTAGTTATCTATATAGTTGAAAAATTCTCTTTTTATAACTATATAACTCATATTTAAGCATGCTCAAGTGTCTTGTTGTCCAAATTATTTTTCTTAGGTAAAACAATGTCGGGTTGAAGCTTTTCGGAAATTGTTTTTGTAAATTTCTTTGAAATGAATACCTTGTTTTTCTTTATTTTCTAAAAACGTTTTATGTTGGTTTTATTTATCTTTTTCTAAGTGACCTTTGAAAATAAAATTTTCTACTTTCTAAGTTACAATAATACTATATTCGAAGTTTTCTAGGAAATATGCTATTCTTCATTTTTCTTGTGTAAATTCCTCTATTTACTTGTTTTGCAAAAATCATTACTCAATATTTCTCATTCTTTTTCTCATGTCTCATATTTTTCAAAAATAATCATCCATGCATGAAAATTTGTTTTCTTCATAAAAACAATGTGGAACAATTAAGGACTTTTTGTAGAAAAACTAATTTCTATAATCTCATTAACTTCTTCTTGTAAGTTAAAAAGGAATAACTTTATTAATTTCAAACCATAAATTTTCTTTGCCTATTTGTTTGCAAAGGTCTTTATTTAAAATTTCTTTAGTCATCCATCTTATTTTTTTCTTATGAAAAGAACCATTTTTATCAACAAATATATTTTCTTTGAAAACAAGGTAGAGTAACAAAGATTTATGTTGCTTTTTAAGTAAAAATAGTTTCTAAATTCATAGTGAATTCTTTTTGTAACTTGAAAATGAATGAGTTTATTTTTTGGTTATCTTATATTTTTATTTCACATAAACTTATTCCTAAGTCACAAAAGCCTTGATTATCTTTAGAAAATAAAACTTTTGGACAACAATTTAAATGAACATGATTATGAGAATAATAATAAACAAAATAACATAAAGCATAAATAATAAAGTCAAGTATTGGAGTCTTAGCTTTTTCAAGGCTCCCGGGACTAAGAAATAATTAATCTCATAATGAAATAAAATGAATTAAAGAAAAGCTTGTTTTGACTTGATGAGGACAAGTCTAAGACTAGAGACTAGTCTTAAAAGCAACTTGAAATAGATAAATTGCATTGAAGTAAATAAATTGCATGAAAGGTAAATAAATTGCAAGATTATGAGCTTATATGCTCTAAATAGTATATATAGCTATATAAATATAGTAGATAGTTATGAACATAAAAGAACCATAAATGAACATAAGAGAAACTTAAATGAATATAAGGATACATGAACATAAAGGAATTATGATTATGAACAAAAACAAAGTATGAACCTATTGTTGCTTTCTTAACCTTCATGATTTTAGAAAACACACATTAAGTTCATACTAAGTAGATGAACATGGGAACTTCTTCAAGAAACTCTTACCTAAAAGAAAGCTAGACTAAGAAGAACTCTTGGAAGGAACTCTTGAGAGGATTTGAGAGAGATTTTGCTATAATAACTTTAGAGAAGAAGTGGTGTGAAAGAAGTGAAAGAGGAGGGAGGTATTTATAGGAAATTGAGGAGGGATTTTTGTGTGATTAAATTAAAAAAAAATTGAAACAAATTGATGGCATGGGGGGGGAGAAGTAGCGCCAGCCATGTCCTTTTGGAGGGGAAGTGATTTAATTTTGTGACTTTTTGATAAATGAAAGATGTAATGTGTAGAGTAGATGTGATATAAAGTTATGGGAAAGGTAAAAAGTTAAGATTATAGGTTATGTAGAGTGTAAGAGTAGGTGTAAGAAAAAGTAGAGATAAAAGAATAGTGTAGAATAGTAATGAATAGTGTAATGTAAAGTAGATATGACAATTAAAGTACCGGTAGTAAGAAAATACGCGTATAATAGCTATATCTATTATTTTTACTTACCGAAAAATTATGAAACTGATATTTTTGGAAAAATTATATTTTTACGAGTTTAACGGAGTATTCGGAATATTTTTACTATTCCGGGCTTCCGGACACGTTTTTCAAGAACTGTGTCGATCGGGTTTGAGGGACACCCGAATTTCGCGAAACTAAAACTTTTATAAAACCTATGGTTATTACGAACTATTCGAGCTAATTATCCCAACTTCGTTTTTCAGGGCCAAAGAAAGCGGCAATGCCAGATTAGTTTGATACGGTAAACTAGGGTTTTGTTGACCTTTAGGGTTTTGTTTGACTTCCGGTTTTAGGGTTTTATGCTAAACCGATTTCGAGAATTTAGGGGTTTACACTTATATTTTTAGATAAATATTTTATGTATCATAGAAAATTTTGTTTTTCCAAAATTTAGTTAGTTTCGGGTTTTTACGGGATCAATTTCTATTTAAGACCCAATACTAAAATAAATAAATTAATTTAATAATTAGAAAATATTGAAAAATATTTTTATTTTCATAAAATAAATTTTTAGAATTTTTCGGGTTATAAAAAATATCATTTATAGATCATATTCGCGTATTTTGATTATACCGGTAACTTATTTGATAATTCACTAAAATAAATAAATTAATTATATTATTTTTATTATGAAAAATTTACTACAAATATTTGGAATACATTTTCTATATTTTTCTTATTTTCATTTTATTTATAAAGAAAATACTCTTACAAACCCATACCTTTAAGTACACCTTTCACACATCACTTCTTTTTCACTTCAATCTTTCTACACTTCATCATATCACTTCATGGCAGATTTTGACTCCTTTTTGCTGCCCTTTTTGTCTCTTAAAATACCACAAAATTAATTAAAATAACCCTTTTTCAAATCCTTCTTCAAGAACCTACACATATCATTAATTACATTACAATTCCAAGTCAAAAACAAACCAAATTCCCTCCCTCTCTCTCTATTGAGTTCACGTGCAGCCCTCCCTCCCTAAATCTGCCTTTGTTTTATTTTTTTTCAATTAATACACTTCTCTCTCTCATTTAATGCCTCTCATTTACTTCCTTTCATTCCTTTGAAACCCTACACCATTTACTCTCTTTTTCCTCTCTTTTTCCTCTCTTTCTTTCTTCTTTTGTTCTTATTCTTGCAAGAACATAAGCTGCCCCCATCCAAAAAAAATCACTTCCATACTCCATTCTTGAAGATTCTTTAAGTAAACTTTCTTCTTAAGCTTCCATAGATGATATAGGTAAGGTATAGTGAGAGTTTTATGCATCAAATGACATTCCATAAGCTAAAAAGCTAAGGATGATGATGCCAAAATGAAACACTCCTTTTCTCCATGATTATTCTCTTGTATTATTATTATTTCTTGTTAAAAGTAGTTATATTTTGTAGATCTAATTTTTTTTGTAGCTTTGATTTTGTTTATGTTTTAGATCTTGATATTTGAGTTATTATTTTGTTATTGCTAATGATTTATGCATATATTCATCATTCACATAACTATCTTAGTGTTCATGCATTTATAATTAGTATAGTAAACTAGATCTAGTGTTTTAGATTCATAAATGCATTAGACTTTTGATTTATTTTCTTAAATAACTTCTAATAGCTTGATGATAGTAGAAAAGCTTCAGAAAGCTCAAGATCTATTTTAGTTTCAACAAAAATCATTTTTGAAAATTCGGATAAAAAGGGAACCATATTTAGAAAAGCTATTTTTCAACTCCAAAATATGTATTTTTCATTTAAAATGAAGGACTTAAGGAATAGATATCATAAATGAATATTTTTTAGGAGTAAAGCTAAGATCTATGAGTTTATAGTTTACTATCATGCATTTTTTTATTATTCATGTTCATTATGTGTAAATCCTAGATTTGAACTTGAATAAAAATAGTAAAATTCGTATCTTGACAAAACCTATATTTAAAAACCACTTTTCAAGTCTAAAATGAAAGTTTTAGTTGAGAAAATGAAGGTTTAGTGGATGTATATCATCAAGAATTCTTTTTACAAGAATCAAAGGTTATTTTCAAAAGTTATTTTCAAAATAGAAATCTCATTCTCGGATTTTGGCCAAGGCATAGTTTAAAAACATGTTTTACAACTCAAAAATGAAGATTTTATTCAAGAAATGGAAGGTTCTTAAGATAGGATATGTAAAGGATGATCTTACTAAGTTTAGATGGATTTTATCAAAAGATATGTCCAAAAATAAATTTGGTAAATTCGGATCTCAACCAAGATCAATTTTGAAAACCCATTTATCAACTCCAAAACTCATGTTTTATGTGAAAAATGAAGGGTATAGGTAATAGGTTTCATTAAGTAGTGATTTTTACAAGTGGAAATGAGTTTTGATGAGATTAATGTGTAAAACAAGAAGTAGAATCAAGATGGAAAATTTTGAGTTAGTAGTCAACTTGTAAAATTCGTAACTTTGGATGATGCCCATGAAAACACCTATTATCCAAGTTCAAAATAAAAATTTTATGTATTAAATGAAGTCCATAAGTAGTAGGTATAGTAAAGTCTTAAATTTTAATGCATTAAACAAGTTTTTCCAAAAGGAATCAATCAAAATGTGAATTTCTAAAAATTCGGATTTTTGAGTAAATCCTATTTGAAAACATATTTGCAAAGTGCAAAATGCAAATTTTTATGTGAAAATGAAGGCCTTAGGTAGTATATATTATGAAGACTCAATTTTAACTAAGATAACTAGAAATTCCCAAGAATGAATTCCAAAACACTAGTGTGATGTCAAAATTAGAAAACTAGATTTTTCATAAGTAGTTATTGTGGCCTTGCAAAATAAAAAGTTATAAAATTTTTCTTTTAGCAAAAATCACCAAGATCATGCATACATTAAACTCATCACATGTCATTTATGTTAGGAAATCATCATATTTCATGTATACTTGAATTATCAAATAAGAACATTTCAAACAATTACAAAACTATTTTTCGGAAATGGGGATCATTACTGATCAGATCTGATCCTTCTGTTTCGTGACACAAATGTTTTCAAAACTTGAAAATAATATTAGAATTAGATATATCTTTCCAAGTAGATAGAAATCAATATATAATTTGCTAAATTCCGAGTTAAAACGACCAAGTTATTGCCGTTTTAAGTTGAAATTCCCTCTTAGGACGAGAATTATGAATTTGATAGTTTGTATAAGATAGTTTGGATTAGTTTGATTGAAATACTTATTAGAGTATTTCTTCCTTTTTAGGTGGCCCGAAATCGACGATTCTATACCACCGGATTACTTTTACTAAGAGACCGATGATCCAATGGCCGAGTGAGTTTTCTTCTTATTTTTGTTACCTTGGTTGTGCTTGTAACTAGTTGCATTAGAATCATAGGAACAAGATAAAAATCGATATGATGGGGATGGGATAGATGATGAGACTATGATGAATGTATGCCAAAGAATACTAAAGCATATCGAAACCATGATTCGATTGAATAACTGCATGTTCATATTATTTATGTTATATGTATGATATTGGTTGGTCATTCTAAAGAATGTATGAATATTTTGACCTAAGCAAAAATTAAATTGGTTATGCATCGCATCGGAAATATTACATTTGGTAGCGTGCTACTCCTACGTAGGTCAATCGGTATGGTCCGAGGACTCGTTTAGGTAATGAGACCCGGTATCAGAGCTCATTCATAGGGAACTAAGGTGCATCGGGGATGCATTCCATGTGTGAGCCTAGCCAAGTCGAGTGCTATGAGCCAGGGGGCTCGGGGACTAGCAGTAGTCGTGTAGACTTTCAATACCATTCCTAACCCAAGATACGGAGGGCGTAAATCCGTTCTGTGTATGAGTTCCAGATACCCATACATAATTGTCTGCTCATGTGTTTGTTCATGCATAGCATATGGATGATTTATAACTTGCTTGTTATGGTATGGAATTAAGAGAATTCTCACTAAGCTAGTGTAGCTTATACCCCAATAGATGTTTGAATGAACAGGTCATCTTAAGAATGCTAGGTGAGGACCGAGATGGTTGGAGCCGAATATAACTTCAGTATTCCAGCAGGAAATAAGAATGCTTGAAGATATTAGCTAGGTTTTGTGAATTGCTTTATAATAGTTTTATATAGTGAAATCTTTTGATGAATTGTAATCGAAGTATAATGATTTGTATTTGAAGGATAGTGAATTGAATTTCCTTTACATTGTTACTCAAATTGTATCAACATAAAATGTATCACTCCGATGTGTCTCCTCCATGTGTTAGACACCTTATACATAGTATGGAAGCCTTCGCGTAATTAAGGTGGTCATTCCTAGGCTTTAATATTATGTACGAAAGACTGCCACATTTAGGGTATCCTTCGGGGCGTGACAGCGATCGATCCAGCTTAGCTACACCATGAGGCTATAATCTTCGAATGTCCTAATTCCTCAAGATGTTACTAGGTAGCTTGCCTTTTTCCAGTCCCACGTAAAGAAGTAGTAGCAAAATGCATATATGATTTTCTAAATGATATGCACGATAAATTTGTTGTAAGAGTTTTCCAAATTAGGAATTCATTTCAATTAAGATGATTAACCAATATTCTCACACAAGTCATCATAATAGGAAAGCAATTCACTTTATTCAACCAATCAAGTTTTGATATACTTAACATTCATTGATCACACATAACAAATCACATACATAAATCCTTTCATATCCCACATGCATACCAATTTTATCTTTTATTAGAATCTAGTGCTCTACTTTACAAGCACATGCATGGATTCGTAAAATGTAAAAGAAAACTCACTCGTCCTTAGTACAATCCTTAGTCAAAGTGATCCTCGCGAAATTGAGGTCTTGCATTCCTCATCACCTAGATAAAAGAAATACACCGAATGAGTATTTCATTCAAATTCTACTTAAATTTTCTAATTCTTTTTTTCACTCGTGTCAAAATTCAGATTATGTGAAATGTCCAACTAAAAATTGCCATAACTTGCTCAATTTAACTTGGATTTTCGCATATTTTGATGTCGTATTTCTATCTATTCAAAAATAATTATCTATTTCTATGGTTTTCTTTGACATTTAAAGCCACTGGATTTAGAAATGGGTCGGTACAGGATTAATCTAAAAATTATAACCCCTAAGTTTTCATTTTTTCCAAGTTTAATCACCTAATTATTTCACTATAACATCAAGCACTCAGATGGTTATATAGTTAAAAAATCCTTTAATTAGATATGAACTCATATTATATGCATGATTCTAATGATGTTGTCCTAACAATGATTTTTTATAAAACAATTCATTTTAGAAGTTAAAAAAGTGAAACTTATAAAAATCTATCTTTTGAGTTGTTGGAAAATAACCAAAATTTTTAGTTTGTAACAAGTGAGTATCTACTTATCATAACTATTATTTCTATATTTTCCTTAACTCTATAAGGGTGAAATTATTATTTTTTTTAAATCTTGATTCCTTATGTCATATACCGATTTTATTTCTAAGTGGATTTTTAACTAGTGAGTTGATTTTAAGCTTGACGTAGAAAATTGCTTTTTTTCCTTAGTGTTTATCAAAGTATTGGAATAGGCCATATAAATATGTTTTTAAGAAAAAATCATAACAAAGAATTATCATATTACGAATTCATGATAAATTTTATTTTAATATTTTGAAGTGAATGTAGTTAAAACAATTATCCTAAGTCTTTGTGAAAATTCCGCCAAAGTATTGAAAATCATTTCTCTTAAGAGTTTAGTCCTATTTTTGTATGAAAGAATAACTCACTTTGTTTTGAAATTTTATTAAAACAAAACATCATTCAATGATCATGCATGAATATGAACTTATAGTTATTATAGATGAAAAATAAATCCATGTAGTAAATAAAAGAGATAGAAAAATTAAATGAGCATATACGAACAAAACATGGAAGTCTTAGCTTAATATCAAGACTTCCTAAAACTTAGATTTTGACAAAGTTCTATAAAAGAAGAAAAGCATAAGAAAGCTTAAGAAAAAGAAAAAGAAGAAAAATTGTGGAAGTCTTAGATTTATTCAAGTCTTTCCGCGACTTAGATTCATGCCAAGGCTCCTCAGGATATAGAAATGGACAATTCCCCTTTTTTTTTACTTGATTAATGACAAGTCTAAGACTAGAGATTGACTAGTCTTATTTATTAGTAAAAAATAAATAAGAGCATGAAATAAAACCATGAAATAGAAAGAGTTAGATTAGTGAGCATGAAGCTCTTAAATATATATATACAACTTGTACATACTAGCATATAAAAGGTTAAGTTAGCATTAAGAACAATGTATGAACATAAACATGAACATGAAATAGAACATGACATAAACAATATGTTATTTTTTACATTTATATTCCCTAGCATATGCTTATGGGGATCTCATATGGAAATACTAATATACATATTTTTCATATTATGTTGGTATAATCTAAGGAGGGGTTTAGTGTTTTATTCAAATATGGAGGATTGTATATGAGTGGAAGGGAAAGAAAGTTGGAAGATAATTTAGGCAAAAAAAAGTTTGAGAGAAATTTAGAGAGAGAAGCTAAGAAATGATTTTGGTAGAGTTTTGTTATGGGTAATGAAAAAGTGTGTAAGAAGTGAAGGAGAGAAGGGGTATTTATAGAGGAAAATTGGAGGGAATTAAAGTATAGAAAAGAAATGAAAAAGAAAATAAAAAATGATAGAAAAATAGGAAGGGGGCAACTGCTACATAGCACATAAATCAAGGGAGGGAAGAGAGAGAGAGAGAAAAAGTAAAGAAGAAGTTATGTGTAAAGTAAAGTAGATTATATATGTGTAAGAAAAGTTATGGGTGGTGTAAGAGTTGTAAGAAAAGTGTAAGAAAAAAAGATAGATAAATAGTAATGAATAGTAAAAAGTAAAATGAAGTGATAAATTAATTAACGGTAGAGATAAAATACGCGTATAATAACTATAACTGATGTTTTTATGATTCGTAAAAATTGTATCTAATATTTTTATGAAACGATAGATCATAAATGAATTTTGAAGGTGAATTGTCATTATTTTATCATTTATTGTTATCTAGTTCTGTTATTTTGTTTTGCGTACTAACGATCGGGTGTAGAAATTATTCGGTTGATGAAATTTGGTTTGGAAATTTAGATACCATATTATATAAAATAAATTGGCATTATTTTATTACTTAATATTAATTAAATTATATTCTCTTGATTTAAGTGTTCGTGATCGGATATAAAACTGATCCTGTAAAGGTTCGAAACAATCGGATTTTTAGATTATCTAATCTTTTTAAGGTTTATACTATATATATGATTCAAAATTTGAGTTCATATTATTTTTCTAATTAATTTATTATTTGATGGCGTTTAGAAGTTGTCTGATCGAGTATGGATTTCCTAAGATTTACTGTTGACTCGGTTTGACTTTAGGATTTCGATTTCGTTTTCGAGTGTAAGGTTCTACCTACAAGATTATTGTAAAATTTTGGAAGTTTTTAACTATAGGGAATTATTTCTTATTATTTTACCAATAAATATTATTTGGATATACTGCTTCGGTTTGTGTGTTAGTGATCAAATGGGTGAATCATTTAGCGTAAGGTTTTCGGATCAATTGAGTTATTGGATCATTTTGTCGGAGATATGTTTTTGCTAGATGATTTAGTTTTAAGGTTTCAGGTTTTATTTAATTTATTTGATAAGTTAGGGTTATTGAATTTTTAATTTGATCATGTTTATTGTTTCTAAGGTTTCGAAATTTTTAGCAATATAAGTTTAATTTAATTTATATGATATTAGAAGGTTATAAAATTTATTTGATTTCATTTAAGGTTTCTAAGATTTTGGTATGATCTGACACAGTTTTTTGGATTTTGGTTCTAATGTGAATTTTTAGGTTTATGATGTATTTTATTAAAATTCTAATTAATCTTTTTTATATGATTTTGGTCCATATTATTTGATTAATGTCATCCTATTTTCTTGATTTGCATTTTTTACTTCTTTATTAAAATTATCTTGATACGGTATTTATCATAGCAAATGACCTGTTGAATACATAGTTTGTGCCAACAATTGTAAGTTTTCTTAATTAGCCTTAGGGTCTTGTTATGTTATAGGTTGCATTGATATTATGATTATCCATAAACTTTTACTGTGATTATTAAATTATAAAGGTACTTATCACAATTGCAACGTTGGATAAGAATCTTATAGCATTATTACAAGCTGATAAGTTATCATGATTAATGTAATATTAGCAATTGTAAACCTCAGTTTTCCTAGTAACCAAGTAGACTCCGGGAACCGGAAACCAAAATCCTGAACTAGATTAGCTTAAGCTTGAGAGAGAAACCTAAAAACCCTAGATTCGGCTTTCCTTCTATTTCAAACTAAAAATATTTTGTAAAATAATTTAATATGGAACATTGTTCTAAAGTATATTTCAAACTATGAAAAGATCTTATTTCGAAAAATTTTCTATTCCGAGCCTTCTCGAGATCTATTACAGAAAAGCGGGCTCCGGGACTCGAAATTCAAAAAATATATTGGAATACACTTTAGAACCGAAATTTAATGAGGATTTCAAAAATATAAATTTTATAATTTTTCGATTTATAACAATTACAAGTATAGCCATTTTTCTCGTAATTTATTTACTACCGGTAAATTAATGGTCTTGATTACTATTCACAAGTACAAGCCCATACCCTACTACACTCATAAACCATACCCTATTCTTACATCCTTACAACTAAACCATACCTTATTACATCATTTTCCTTACAATTACTTTTCCAATGCATTTCATTACACATTTTATTTTGAAAAATATTACAAAAATTATTTTCTCTCCCTCTCTCTCCCTCCTAGCAAACCGGCATACCCCCCCCCCCCCCCCTCCTTTACCCTCTTTTGTTTTTTTTATTTAATTTATTAAGCCATTAATCCTAATTTGCTTCCATATATATATATATATATCCATTTATCTCTCTCTTCTCATTTTCACTCTTTCAAAATTTTCATTCAAGTAAAAAATCTCCCTCTTTTCCTCCTTAGTGTCGTAACCTCCCTTTTGCACACACTCACACAAGCTTGTTTTTCTTCTTCATTCTCCTCTTGATTCAAGCTTTAGGTGATGGATCTTAAACATTTCTACACTAAACCTTGTAATGGCAAGACCATTCATGAGTATTTTCATATTTAAGTCCCCATGAGCTCTTGTTAGGGACAAGAAAATACTACATGAATATCAAACCATCACAAGTGTAGATCTTGTATTTGAATGTGTTTTTGTATGATGATCCTCATGTTCATGCATTTAGTTATAGAGTAAAGTAAAGCTCTTGCACAAAAATCTATTTTTATATCTTCAAACTCCATTTCATGCATTTTAAGTAGTAGATCTAGCATTTAAATGCTCATATTATTCTTTACATTCATGATCTTGTGGATGTTTTGTGTTTTGGTGCATTATTGACTATAAAGACCTTTTTCTTGTGTATATAAATGTTGTAGTTTATAGATCTTTAAGTAGATGAGACAAGAAACTCAAAAAGGAAAATTATTTGTTTGAAAAGGTCAAATGCAAATTCGGATGGTTTCAATATCATACCTTAAAAACCCTTTTATCAACTCTAAAACTTATGTTTTATATGAAAAATGAAGAGTATAGGTAATAGATATCATTAAGTGATGATTTTTATAAGTTGAGATGGGATTTGCTAAGAAAAATATGTAAAACAAGGAGTAGAAATAAAGTAGGAAATTTTGAGTTGCTTGTCATTTTAAGAAATTCGTAATAAATGAGTAATGGCATGAAAACACTTACTTTCCAAACTCAAAATAGAAGTTTTATTAAAGAAATGAAGTCATTAAGGGATAGGCATAATAGAGCCTTAAATTTTAGAGTATTAAACAAGTTTTTCTCAAAGAAATCACTAAAAAACAAATTTTAAAAAATTCGGATTTAGGAATAGCCCCTATTTGAAAACATGTTTACAAATATAAAATGGGGGGGTTTTATGAAGAAATGAAGGCCCTAAGAAATAGATATAATAAAGACTCAATTTTACTAAGGATAACTAGATTTTCCGAAGAAATAATTCCAATACAAAAGAGAATGATCAAAGTCATAAAACTAGTCTTCTTAAGAGTAAGTATTCATGGAGTCTTACAAAATAAAGAGTTCTGAAATTTTCTCTTAGTAAATATTGTCAAGAGCATGCATACATCAAGCTCATAACATGCCATTCATGATAAGAAATCATCAATATTGCATGTATAGTTGATCTATAAAGTAGAAACATTTCAAACACTCACAAAACTATTTTTTGGAATTGGATTTCGCTACTGATCACAATATTTCGGGACCCAAACTTTTTCAAAACTTGGAAATAATATTATAAATAGATAGATCTTTCAAATAGATAGAAATCAACATATAATTTGTGAAATTCTGAGTTAAAATAACCAAATTATGACCATTTTAAATCGAGACTTCTGCAATTACGAAATTACTAGGTTTGTTTAATAGTTTGGTTTAGTTAAGTGATGAAATACTCATTAAGGTATTTCTTCCTTTTTAGGTGACCCCAAGATCGACGATTCCCTTCCACCGGACTATTATTACTAGAGGATCGGTGTTCCAATGGCTGTGTGAGTATTTCTTCCCGATTCCATTCATTTTATGTGATTGTAATGATAGTTGCATTAGATTTTAGGCAAAGATAAATGGATATGTATGGTGGGGATAAATGGGAATTATGTATGTTTGCTGATGATATGAGAAATTGAAAATAAGAATATCGAGGCCGGGTGATTAACTAATGGTTGTATAGATGAATTAGGATTGATCGTTTGCAATTATTGATTGATCACTTATGGAATTGGCATAATTGACTATTCGGAATTGATAAGTAATATGAACTCATTCATATCACAAATGGGGATGGAGCATTAGCATTGGTTGGTTGCCTGTGATCCAAAAACGAAGAAAAAGTTGGTTAATCGTGATCCATAAATGAAAAATGAGTTGGTTAATCGTGATCCACAAACGAAATTATAAGTTGGTTGACCGTGATCCAAAACGGCATATTTTTAGTAGTACCGCAGTATTTGTTAATCTGCTAACCAGGGATGGAGGGCGAAATTCCATTCACATATGATTTCCGGCTAGTCATATGTCTGTTGATTTCCATATGTTTGATGCATATCACTTGCCTGATTAATTACTTGCTTGTATGATGTTTTATGAATGTAATTTTGGAAGTTCTCACTCACTAAGCTAGTGTAGCTTACGTCCCTACAGTTTTTATTTGTTGCAGCACTCGTTTGTCTGGCTTAGACAGAAGCACCCTACAACTCAGGTATAGGAGCTAGGCGTTTCCTTTAAAAGTTATATTCATTTCTGTTTAAACTTCCATAGGAAACCGAAAGACTCTAGATGACTGTAATAGACCTCTTACAATATTCTTTTACGGGGGAATGCTCCTTAGTCTTTGTAACTTTTATATGTGTTTTGATTTATATTCTAATGCTATTGAATGTCAATTTGAACTATTTATCTCTATCGGTTCAAGTATTCCATTGTCGTAAAGGTACGCCTTACATCTATATAAGACTCTCGAAGGAGTAATGTAGTAATCCGTGGGTCTTATATGGCATGTGGTAGACTATTATGTTTATGGTGCCTTATAGGGCATGACAGTTTAAGTTGATATTAGAGCACTAGGTTATAAAGCATGATAATAGAATTAAAAATTGAACCTAGAAGTTAAACAAATAAGTTAAAATGGAGTTAAAGTTTTAGGCTAATTAGAAGTCTTTTCTTGTTGTAAGTCTCCATGGGAGAGACCCGTGAGCATGCTAGGAATTTTACAAAGAGGACGGATGAGACTTTATAGTATATCTGTTAAGGTTAAGGGAGTTATGCGAAGATTTTGCTTTGGCACGAAGTCCCCAGACTTTGGGAGAAATGTTTAGACTTTGGAAAGAAGGGTTAAGGTATACTAGATGGGCATCTGTTGTGGACCAAGTGAGGTATGACCCCATGAGGAGAAGGAGATGGACCAAGTTGGAAACCATCTACACTATGGAGAGGATCATGGTGGAATACGGGCATAAGCCCATGACAAGGGAAGCCGCCTTCATCCTGAAAAACGAAGGGAACCCAACTCCTCCAGACTTCCGAGTATGGACTAGCATAGGACCCCTCTATGTTTATGCACATGACAACCTCTTTGACCATCAAGAATGTAATATAGCAGACGGACAGAATCACATAGTTTGGCATGCTGTGTACTTAGACATCCTTCCACCGTACATAGGCATTCAACCTCCAGCTGCTAGAGATGTCGGTATGCAATTGGCTGATGCACCTGCACCAAGAGGAAACAATGTAATTGTGGATGTTGAAGAGGAAGTAGAGGAAGAAGAGGAGGAAGAGGAGGAGGATCCCGAAGAGGACCCGAACTGGGCAGAAGATGGAGTGCTAAAGATCCCTACCCCTCCCGTAGGGATGGAGGAAGATGTGAACCATGAGCCCAACCAAGCCACTTGAGATTTCAACCGAGAACTAGATATCCCTGATTGTGGTAGAAGGGAACCCAAGATAGATCCCACAGTTTGGAGAGACATCTATGTTGAGAATGAGTACCTTCCAATGATTAATGAAGTGATTCTTGAACCCGTGGTCCTTGAACTAATGGAAGTAGAGAATGAGGATGAGATGATTATGAGATAAGCTCGAGAAATAGTAAATCGAGTGTGGGAAGAGGCGGTAAGAGAGTTAGGGATAGAAAAAAACCATATTGATGAACAAGGAATGGGAGTTGGGGAGGAAGAAGTAAACCATGAGGAAGAATAAGAAATGGGAGGAAATGAGGAGGATGAGGAGCATGACCACGAGATTTTGGTTTGACCTACTAGGAGAAGAAGGCTAACGATGAGAGAATATCTAAGCCAGTTCATCTGTCAGGATGATGGCAGTTCTTCTAGTAGAAGACAGCTCCCTAGCCCGACCCCCGATGACTCGAGTGAAGATTGAGGAGAAGGAAGTAAATTTGACCCATAGAGTCCAAATAGAACTTTTTGGTAGAAGGCAATACGGGATGCCAATTTGCCTTAGGTTTCCTTTAACGGCTTAATGTGTGTTTCTTTTCTTTTCTTGTATCATTTGTTTTGTTATCGGCTAGAAGGCAATGTCTAAGACTAAAGTTAGATTGGTAGCTTGCCAAGTTTTCTGAACTAAAAAATTTCAATGTAATTCCTTGTATGGCTCGCTCAATTAATAAAGTACTATGTTTCGTTTCAAAGGAAAGAAAATGTTATTCTTTTATATTACAAAGATTCATAGATTTCGAACAATCATGTTATGCATTAGCTATAAATGAAATTAACCATATTTAGTTGCATGAGCACCACTTTATTCATATCATCATTCTGAACTTGTGATTTTATTACCATATATGAGTTCTTTTGTTTTATGGCTTTCTTATGGTAATATGAAGATTTATAAGATTGATTTCCCTTTTTGAAATTTTATGATTTCTCGAATTTTTCTTAAGTCACGAACCTTGTATGATGAATTAACTTTTACAAATTAAAACTTCAAAAAGACACTAAAACTTACCAAATAATGTGCAATAGACGTAATCGAAAGGAACCATAATTGAAGCAGGATCCCCTCCCAGATGAGGCTAGTAATGAGAATCTACCAAACTACCCACAACCTAATCAACATGGGGCAGCACCCCCAAATCCTCAAACAACGATGATGAATGCGATAGGACAGCTAACAAACTTGCTCAATGCATTCATCTAAACACAGAACCTTCACCAGCAACCTAATCTCGAATAGAGCATGAGGGATTCAGTACCACCACCACCACCTGCAACTCACAGAGGGATGACTGCAAAAATTCCTCTACCTCCAGAAAAGCAATCTTATAATGCACCTTTTCCACCCCTCCACCTTACAGAAGATATCAAAGGAGCTCTTTGCTGGACTTTATCAAAAGTAATTGTTATTTTGATGGGGCATTTGGAAAGCCCGATGAGGCGGAAGACTGGTTAGCATAAGTTGAGTGCTCTTTCACTGCATACGAGATTCCCCCATACCTCTAGTTAGAGTATGGAACTTACATGCTAATGTATAATGCTAGAGTGTGGTGGGAATCAAAGAGGAGAAGCTTGGCTCCACCTGTGACATGGGAAACCTTCTGCAAAGAGTTTTTTGAAAACTACTTCTCCTCTAGTCTTAAAGTATGATATAGCATCGACTTCTTACACATCAAGCAGCGAGGGAGATCCATTGAGCAATATGAAACAGAGTTCAACCATTTACTTCAGTATGCACCGGAATCATTCCGAAATAGTAAAGAGCTGAAAAAGCAAGTCTTCTTGGGAGGTCTAGATGAGGACCTAAGAATTAAATTGGAGGAACCTAGGCTAAAGACTTATATGAAATTGATTGAAAAAGCCCATGTGATTGAAGGGGCTAAGAAAAGGAAGTAACATGAACCAAAAAAGAGAGTATTTGGAAAGAGGCAGTTTGATGCCTCAAGTTCTGGCTACAAGGGCGAGAGATATAAGCCCTATCAAGGATTTAAGGACAACGCAAGTGGGAAGCCCACTCAACCTAAGGCCAACATTGCTTGTTGGAAGTGCAAGGAAAGCCATTACCCGAGGCAATGTCCACAGTTAAGGATCAAATGCTTCTTTTGTGGCAAGTTTGGTCACATGGTTTATGCTTGCCCAAAGAAAATGGCTGTGACTTGTTTCATCTGTAAAGAGAAAGGGCACTTGGCTTCTGAATGCTCACAAAGGAAAAGTGTGGCAGCCCGACCTTTTGGGGCTTTGGGCAACGCTAACACCATGCGGTCAGGAAGCAAAGGGGGAAGCTGTTCGACATCTGCCATGTATAGGATGCGACTCTACAACTTCGAAGGACAATGGATGGTCGAGGAGGTTGATGATGAAGATGTAGAGCTGGCCGCCCTGGATCAAGGAGATGGAGTGGACAGCGGCCTAGTAACAGGTCAGTAGCAAAACCCTCTTAAGTTATAAGTTCTTTAATTAACAGTTTTCTTTAAAGGAATTAAAACTTGTGAAAAGGAAAGATAGAACCTAAAACCTCGGAATAGGTAGTCGTGAGAGTGTTTTAGGATCGAGTAGTGATGGATGTTTGTTGACTACGGGACGCATAAGGGTGAAAAAGTGTGAGGCCTACGTATTGTTTGACATGGGAGCAACCTACTCATTTATCACTACCAGTTTGGCTAGATGGCTTGGATTACTGATTGCTGCGACTATCACCAGCTTAAGGATTAAGACACCCATTAGAAGTATCATTTCAACACGCGAGATGATAAGAGACTACTTGTTGGAAATCCAAGGACATATTTCTACAAGTGATTAAATAGTCTTGGAAATGAGTAAATATGAAGTTATCATTGGCATGAATTGGCTAAGCAAAGTTAAGGTCGTAGTGGATTGCCAACAAAAGGTGATAGGCTTTGAAGATCAGAGGAAGGAAAGAGTGGAGTTCTTTGGAGAAACCACAATTCAAAGAGAGTTTGGGTTAAGTTATTTTGAGTTAATGATGGAAGATGAGGAAATAATCCCTATAGATGGTGTTTTAGACAAAGAGGAAACTCAAGGGAAGAAGGACATACCCGTAGTGAATGAATATGAAGATGTATTCCCTAAAGTACTATCTGAATTGCTACCGAAGCGGGAGATTGACTTCGAGATCACCTTGGCTTCAGACACAGAACCAATATCAAAAGCATCCTACCGGATGGCTCCAGTGGAATTGAAAGAGTTGAAAACCTAGCTACAAGGGTTATTGGATCAAAAATTCATAAGACCTAGTATGTTGCCATGGGGCGCACCTGTCCTATTTGTGAAGAAGAAGGATAGATCCATGAGGTTGTGTATTGATTATAGAGAATTAAACAAGGTCACAATCAAGAATCGATACCTTCTTCTAAGAATAGATGATCTATTCGATCAACTCCAAGGGCGAGTGTATTCTCACGCATAGACTTGCGTTCAGGTTATCACCAGTTAAGGATTAAACCTAAGGATATGCCAAAGACGGCATTCCGTACTCAGTATGGATACTATGAGTTTTTAGTGATGTTGTTTGTACTAACTAATGCACCGGCTGCATTTATGGACCTCATGAACCGTGTCTCTAAACTCCTTTTAGACAAGTGTGTCATCATGATCATCGATGATATTTTGATATGCTCGAAGTCCAAGGAGCAACATGAGGAACACCTTCGGATGGCGTTACAAATCTTGAAGAAGAATAAACTATATGCCAAGTTATCCAAGTGTGACTTCTGGTTGGATAGAACATCTTTCCTTGGACATGTAGCGACGGGAAAAGGAATATCTGTTCCCGAAAAGATTAAAGCATTGGTAGACTAGAAACAGCCGCAAACAGTGACTGAAGTGAGAAGCTTCCATATGTTTGATGCATATCACTTGCCTGATTAATCACTTGCTTGTATGATGTTTTATGAATGTAATTTTGGAAGTTCTCACTCACTAAGCTAGTGTAGCTTACGTCCCTATAGTTTTTATTTGTTGCAGCACTCGTTTGTCTGGCTTAGACAGAGGCACTGCATAGCTCAGGTAGAGGAGCTAGGCGTTTCCTTTAGAAGTATTTGATTTATATTCTAATGCTATTGAATGTTGATTTGAACTCTTTATCTCCATCAGTTCAAGTATTCTATTTTCGTAAATGTACGCTTTACATCTATACAAGACTCCCGAAGGACTAAGGTAGTAATCCATGGGTCTTATATAGCATGTGGCGAACTATTACGTTTAGGGTACCTTATGGGGCATGATAGCAATAATATTGTTAACTTATCAAAATTGTTCTAATATGTGGATCAAGTATAGTGTTACTTATTATATGACAAAATAATCTTGTTATTGTTGCTGCTGTTGCTACTGTTGTTGTTGTTGTTATTATTGTTTTTTTTTTTTTACTACAATGTATCTTTTTAATTATAGTACACTTTTGATGCTATTAATAATGCTACTACTATTATTGTAAATTATAGTAATAGTTTGTATCATGTGCCTAAAATAAGCACATGATTAAATTGATAAAGGTGAATATTTTATAGGTATCAATTTTAGAGCTTTTGTATTTTATTATAATTATTTGTGTACACTTGTAATAAATTATTTGCATCATTTGAGTGACGTCTAAAAATTTTTACTTACTAAATGAGGTGGTGTTATTAGTTTCTTTAAGGGATAATAATCATTTTTAATTATAAGTTCATAAGAAAATATTTATTTATGATTTTTTGGAAATTTACTTGTTAGACGTTGTTTGATTCTATGTGTTAGATGAATCTAGAGATAGATTTATCTTTATTTGTTGAAGTTAAAGTTTTGATTAGTGATTAATTTACGATATTCCTTATTTGAGAATTTTTTATGTATATTTATTGTGTTTTTCTAATTATTTTTCGAAATTGGTTGACAATTCTTTTAAGTTTGTTAGAGCCTTAATAACTACTCTATTAATTCTTTGATTTATCATTACTTTGATTGCAAAAAGGTTAGGGAAATTTTGCTAAAAAAAAATTATGATTTCTTAAACTATGATTGAATTATTTACATTTTAATATTCTTAAATCGAGAAAAACCGGGAGTGATTTTTGGCAACTTTTTCAAAAGCTTTTCAGGATTTTATATCATATTACTGTCAATTATAAAAATTGGAATCTACAAAATTAGGAGGTTTACAATCTCCCCGTTTTTTTTTATGAGAATAATCATACACAATTAACTCATTTCAATTAAGCATACTCTCCCTTATAAGCATTCGGATTTCGAAAGAAGTTTTTTTTTTTTTTTAATTTGATTTCAAGGACTTGATGCTTAATTCTACAAACTACATTTAATTTATCATTTTCCTCCCCCTTTTGGGCAAAAACAAACTTAACATACAAACATAATAGTTCTTCTCCCCCTTTGAACTTATAAAAAATTTTCTAAAACACATCTCATGCATGTTAATTGTGCAAATAGCTTATCATTACCCCTTTAGACTCATCAAAAAATCAACAACACAAGTTAGGTGCATTTAATGTAATCCCCTAGATTTTCATGCTACGGTTATATTCAAATCCTAAACCATAAATCAATCGAAAACCCTAAAATCAACAAATACGTATCAAACCCTAATAGATTGAATCTGGCAATCCCGTTTTCCTAATCCTGAAATATCGAAGTTGAAATAGTAGTGGATAATAGTTTGTTATAATATAAGGATGCATAAAAATATCATATTCGATCATTTTTTGTGTCTTTTGGATCCAAAACGGGATCATTTTTCGAAAATCGTGCCCTAGTACCCCCGACAGCAAAAATATTCTAATAATACCAATGAACTCATAAAAATATAAGGATTTCAAAAATATCAGTTTTATAATTTTGCAGAATCTAAAAATATCATATATAGTTTAATTATGCGCATTTTCTTTACTACCGATATTAATTTGTCTTGTCTACTATTCATAGTACTATCTACACTATTCATTACTGTTCACATATCTCTACTTTTTCTACACCTATTTCTACACTCTATTATACCTATTATCTACTTTTTATTTTTCCCATACATCTTCATTAACATCAAATTTTACGTCTTATTACTTTTAATTAACAAAATGCAAAAAAATCAAAATCACTCCCTCTCTCCTCTCCAAGTTCACGCTAGCCATGTACTATCCACACACACACACATTTATTTTTTTTTTGTCAATTTATTTAATGTAAAATTCCCCGAAATTTTTGGATCTGAATTATAGTTTAAAACCAAAACAAAGTCAACCAACCAAACGGATTTCCAAGTCAACCAAACCCTAGTTTACCGTAACCGCTTAAGTCCGGCATTGCCGTTTTCTCAAGCCCTAGAAAACGAAGTTGGGAAAATTAGTATAATAGTTCGTAATAGTTAGGTTTTATAAAAATATCAGTTTTTCAAAATTCGAGTGTCCTTTGAACCCGATCGGACATAGTTCTTGAAAAACGTGTCCGGAAGCCCGGAATAGGAAAAATATTCCGAATATACCGTTAGACTCGTAAAAATATAAGATTTCCAAAAATATCAATTTCAATTTTTCGATAGCTAAAAATATCAGATATCGCTTTTATACGCGTATTTTCTTACTACCGGTATTAATTGTCATGTCTACTTTTACATTACACTATTTTCTACTATTCTACACTATTCATCTATCTCTACTTTTTCTTACAACCTACTCTTACAACCATACACCTATTTCTTACACATTTTCATTTCCAATACAATTTCACATCTTTCATTTCTTACTTTTAATTAACAAAATAACAAAAAAATAAATTTCTCCCTCCTAAATACACCTAAAATTAGCGCCGGCCACACCCCCATTCAGCATCCATTTATTTGTTTTCATTTATTTAATTAACACAAATTATCTCCACATTTTCCTATAAATACCCCTTCATACTTCACTTCTTTCACACCTCTTCTTCTCTAAAGTTACTATACAAAAATTTCTCTCAATTTCTCTCAAGAATTCTTTCAAGAAGTCTCCTTAGTTTAGCTTCCTTTAGGTAAGAAATTTCTCAAGAATTCTTCATGTTCATCTACTTAGTATGAGCTTAGTGTGTGTTTTCTAAAACCATGAAGGTTAAGAAAGCAACTAAGGTTTGCTTTGTTTTTGTTCATAAACATAATTCCTCTATGTTCATTTATGTTTCTTTTATGTTCTTTACTATCTATATATCTATATAACTATATATATTATTTAGAGCACATATAGCTCATTGTCTTACAATTTATTTATCTTTCATGCAATTTATTTACTTCATTGCAATTTATTAATTTCAAGTTGATTTTAAGACTAGTCATTCTAGTCTTAGACTTGTCCTCATCAAGTCAAACATTCTTTTCCTTTTTCGGAACTAGTCTTTTCTTAGTTCCGGGTACCTTGATGAAGCTAAGGTCCCAATACTTGATTTACTTTATTACTTAAGCTTTCAAGTTATGTTGTTCTTTATATTTCTATAGTTATGATTCATAATTATGCATGAACATAATGTTTTTGTCTCACAAAAATAGAGATGAAGTGCTTTCTAAAACTAAAGGTTCTTATTAAATAAGAATAGGAAATAGATTTCCTAAAAACTCATGAACATGCTTGGAAATGATTTTTCTTACATAAACAAAAGGTTTTATGAAAAATTATTTCATCAAGAAATATTCTTTTGGAATCATTACAAGAAACAAAAATTGTCATTTTATTACTTTTTGAATCCAAGTTTTGAAAATAAAACCACACCTTAGAATTTAAAGAAAGATTAAAATTAGAAAAAGATATTCTTCTCATAAACTCAAGATCTTTCCAAAGTAAAATAAATATTCAATAGAATCTCAAGTTCAAAGTCTTTTAAAACCTTACTTTTTATAATTGAGACAACTTCATTTACTTCATACATTTGTTATGAGTCATTACAAATATATATATACCTTTCAAAAGTTTACAAAATAATTGAAATATTTATCTTTTCAAATGAGCTTTTGTTTACAAGAAGGAAAACAAGTGTTTGCAAATTCGTGGCAAATCTGGTCGCTACCTTTTCGGAACCCAAACGACTTAGTTTTATGGAAATAAGCTTAGAAATGCGTAGATCTTTTCGAGTAGTAGAAAACGATATATTATACGTGAAATTCCGAGTTAAAATGAGCAAGTTATGGCCATTTTAAGTTGGAATTTCTTCTTATACGATTTATTTACGATTTTAAGTTTAGAATCTTCAACAATAGAATTCATGAAATATCATTTTGGGTATTCTTCTTCATTAGATAATCACGAGGAAGATTGTTCGTATCCCGAGGATTACTACGATTAACTAGAAATTCCGAACGACTCATCCGTTTCAAGAGGTGTCATCATGTGAGTGAGTTTATTCCCAGTTATTTTTCATACTCTTGATTGTGCTTGTAAAATTAGTTGCACTAGAATTTAAGAAAAATCAAAAGGAAGTGTATGCTAATATGTTGAAAGAATACTAAGTATATCGAAAACTCGATTTGTTTGTAATAAAGTTGTATGTGAATTAATATCTTGAAATGTTTGAAATTGATTGATCACATGAAAGAAGTTAAATGTAACTACTAGACTTTAATTAAAGAAATTATTCATGCACTTCATATGTTGAGTCACATTGCATTCACTACTATACAATTGGTGGGACAAGTGTATAATAGTGGTGGTAGACATAAACCGGTATATCATGTCAGTGGAAGTAGGAGCCAGTAAGAACTACTTAAATTGGTGGCTAGTAGGAGCTGTAATAACTACAAGATTTTGATGGCGTATAGGAGCCGATAAGATATAAAAGTGTTTTTAAAAGTTGTGGCTGTAATTGGCCTGAATACCCACCCCAAATGAAGGGCGTAATTCATTCAACATATGATTCCCGAAAGTCATATGTTTGTATGCTCACGTGGTTTTGGTCATATGTTTGAATAATAAACTTGATTGATAATTTCCTTCAAGTATGAATTTTGGGATTTACTCACTAAGCCATAAGCTTACACCCCTATAGATATTTGTATTCTCAGGAACACCTATTTTTTGTGCCGTTGTCTTTCGTATCCGTTGTACGTTTTTTATTGAAGCTTTTGGAGGAAATCTACTCGAAGATTAGATTAGAATTCCTTTGAAATCTTTAATGTAGTATTTTGGATGTTATGAAGTTTATCTCGATCTTGGAATTAGCGGGGGTATGCCTAAGAAGTTATGTAATAGACTTTGGTTATTAATGATATGATATACTTATTTCTGGATTCTTGTATGTTTATCTTTACTTGCTTAAACTTGCTTCCCAAAGCGTTCCTATTACTGTGTTAGACGCCTTACATATTAATAAGGCTTTCGCATGACTAAGGTATCTATCTTAAGCCTGATTTATATGTGGCGGACTGCACGTTTAGGGTTAGCCTTTGCGGCGTGACATTTAATTTACTCAATTTTCACTCCAAAAATTCTATAAATACCATCTCCCTCCAATTCTTTCACACATCATTCATCTTACTAAAACTCTTCAAATTCTCTTCTCAAGCATCTCTAACCAAAATCTATCTTTCTTTCTTCACTACCTAATTTTTCTACACAATTCCTACACACATAAACACCATTCAAGCTTTTCTTCTTCTACCACTTCCATTATATTTCTTAGTAAAAGTTATTACCTTTCTTTTATCATATCATAACTTAACATGACTATGATGTATGTTTCTTAAGCATTCCAATGTTATAGAAGCAATATTATGGTCATGTTTTTTTCTGGTTCATGAATAAATTTCATATTATGTTGATTTTCTATTATGTTGTTATTATGATCTTATTATTGTTATTATCATGCTTCTAACCTAACTTCATATATGTTATATCTATCTATCTATATTATATCTATATAATATAAATATATATATATATATTTAGAGCCTAAATGCTCACTAACTAACTAACAAGCTTATATTGCTTTTTCCTTTCTTTCTTTTCTCTTTTTTTTTTTTTTGGGATATAGTCCTGAGATGTCTTGATAAGGTTAAAGCTCCCAATACTTGATCGAGTTGCCTTGATGAAGCTAAGCTTCCAATACATGACCTGGATACCTTGATAAAGATAAGGTTCTCAATACTTGACTATAATATCTTGCTTATTATTGCTATATTGCTTATAAATATTATCTTGCTTCTTATCTCATATTTTCACCATCTACATACTACATGCATCTACATAATGATATTGTCTCAACTAAATTTAAAGTAGAATTTTTCTTTAATAAAGGAACTAGAAACTAAATTTTCTATTATATAACTTGTCATTAAATAATGGAATTATCACCAACAACATATAAATGGAATAATACGAATTTTCTCAAAGTTCTCTCAAATAACAAAAATAGCTTTACCAAAGAAATATAAGAAATAAACACTTTCTTTTCATAATATGGTAATAATTTGTTAGTATTCAAAGTTTTCACAAAAAGCTTAAGATTTAAAGTCTTTTCAAACTCCACAACAAAAATAAGAAGCAAACTAGTTTTCAAAGTTAAAATAAAATCAACCCATAAATTTTAAACCTACTTGGACAAATAATGATTTTCAAGTTTCTAAAGAAAGAATTTATTTTCAAAGAAATAACAAAAATACAAGTATGATAAGATAAAAAAACAAAGGATTTTATCAATAAAGATGATTTATTTTCAAATAAAATTGGTAGAGGAAATAAAAGACTAAGTTTAGAAACAAAAATGTATTTTTAAGGAGCTAATAAACAAGAGTATAAGAGGAAAGGACTCATTTGCTAAAACCATTCTAAAGATAAATTTATAAATAGGTTATCAGTAACTTAATAAACTTTTTGATAACTTTATTCTTTTATCACTATAAGTCAAAACTATAAAAGACCAAAGTTAAGAGAAAATTTATTTGTTTTGGAAAAAGGAATGAAGAAAATAAAATAATAATGTACTCATTTATAATAACCTAGGAAAATATAAAGTTTCTTTAAAAATTTTGAAAAGAAATTTGTCAAGTTTAAGTTTTAAGATTTCAAAATGAATTGTTTTATGAAATAAATTGTTAAGACACTACCATTAGAATTTTTACATATAAAGCGAGCTTATATATACTCAAAGGATTTTTCAATCATATATATATATTATATATATATATTGCTAAAGGATTTTTTGAATAAAGTTGAGTTGGAAAATTGTTTTGTAAAATCTAAAAAATTCCGTTTTAAATCTGTACCGAGGTGTTTAGAAACCCAAATGACTTTATATGTAAAAAATAACTCTATAAATGGATAGATCTTTTCGAGTAAGTAGAAATTGACATATATTATGCAAAATTCCGAGTTAAAATGAGCAAGTTATGACCATTTTAAGTTGGAATTTCACTATATGCGAATTTTGATGAACTTAGTAGAATAGAGTTACAAGTTTAAGTAAATCTTCTAAGAAATACTCATTTCAAGTATTCTTTTGTATAGGTGACGTGGAGTCGAAGCTACCCTACTCGGAGGACTATTTCGACTAAGGAGCTTCTGATATGGCCGAGTGAGTTTAAATTCTCGCAATTGTGCTTGTATATTTACTTGTAGCTTAGTGACACTAGTTTTAGGAAAAGATAAAATATGAAAGCGCATGTGTTTTACTTACATGATTGAAGTTATGATAAGTATATCGAGGCAGGAATTGTTAACTAATCATTCAATGATTTAGTTTAGTATTAATTGTCTACAAATTCTATGGTCACTCATAAAATGATTAATGCTATGCCATGATTACTTAAATTAAATGATTCATGCATGACATGTAGTGAGTCACACTACATTCATCATTATACCCTTGGTGGATGAGAGCATAGTAATGAGATCGATGACCTAAAATCGTAATTTATGACTTAAATTGTTTATAGTTAAATGGTGTGTGGGCACCCAAATCAACTACATTTTAGTGATTAGTAGGAATCTGTACAAGACTACAAAATATATTATTTGCAAACTATGGCTTCGTTGCCCAGAATACCTAACCACCAAATGGAGGGGTAAATCCATTCAAACATATGATTCCCAGAAAATCGTATGTATTGTTTACTCACGTGATTGCTTTCATCTCATATGCTTGATTAAAAAACTTATTTGATTTTTATTTTTGAGTACTTTCATGTGGATTTAATTCTTACAAGCGAAGAAGCTTACCTCCTTATAGATATCTCTTGCAGTTTCCCCATTTATGATTAAAGCCTCGGGGATATTTCTTTCAGGTATTACCTTTTGGCTTAAGGAGTTTTTGGAAGAAGTTAAAGACTAGATGTAGATGTAGACTTAGACTTCTAAGTAAAACTCCTTATAGTTATTTTGATTAGTGTAAACTCCTAAAATTTTCATAATTCTTATAAAATAATCCTAAGAGTCAAACACCGAATCGAAACCCTAAAAATCGAACTAATTTAAAACTTAACTCTAAATAAGATAAAAAACGAGATTTCTTAATCTGAGAAAAAGCAAAACCTAAAAAACAAAATAGAAAATCCAACTATCGGTTGAATCAACATCCATACATCAATCAAATCACATATTTGATTCCTAACACACAAATCAAGACAATATATCCAAATAACGCTCGACAACAAAATGCTAAGATCTTAAAACCCTCGATGAATTTTGGAATCATAAATTTTAATTTTCATGAAAAGTCAAACTAAGTCAACTCATAACACTAGACTCGGTTAAACGATCCGAGAGAATTAAAAACTATTAAATAATCACAAATAAAATGAGATAAACCATAAATATCGAACTAAAAATATAATACGGTCAAAACTACAAAATTATATCTTACGAATAACTCAACAAAACCAGAAGTCAAATCGAAACCCTAAAAGTCTACAAAACTTACAATAAACCCTAGTGTTTAAGATCCGATAATCCCGTGCTCTTAAACCCTAAATAACAATATGGAAATAATTGTTCATAATAGTTCATAATAACATAGAGAAGCTTAAAAATATCAGATTCACGAATTTCTAATGTCCTTCGGATCTAAACGGAATCAGTTTTCAAAAATCTTGCTCTGATACACCGGATGGCAAAAATATACCGTTAATACCAATAGACTCGTAGAAATATAAGGATTTTAAAAATATCAGTTTTAGAATTTTTCGGTGGCTAAAACTTACAAATATCGCATTTATACGCATGTTTTTATTATACCGGTATTTTAATTATTTAGTTTAATATTCATAATATTTTCTACTATTTATTACTATTCATCTATCTCTACTTTTTTTACTAGTTATCTTACACCTACATACCTATTTCTTACAATTTTCTTTTCCCATAAAAATTCTACACCACATATTACTAAACTTCTCTCACACTTTTCTTCCAAAATTAATTTTTTTATCAAATTTCTCTCCCTTTATGCCATGTCGTCCACCCCTCTCTCTTCTCCCTCTCCAATTATTTTCTTTTTTAATTAATTTAATTACATCTAATTTTCACTCCAAAATTCTATAATTACCTTCTTCCTCCTTCATTCTTTCACACAATTCATTTCACTACCAAAACTCTCTCAAAATCTCTCCACAAATCCTCTCTTCAAGAGTTCTCTCTACCAAAACTCTGTTAAACCAATTTTTCACAAAAATCATTCCTTATACACAAACTTTCTACCACATATTACTACTCACATAATACCCTTTTCATCTACCATCTTCATATCACATAAACACTTTAGGTAAACTTCTTTCAACCATTTATTTACCCATGTCATGTAACTTAACATGACTATGGTGTTGTTTTGAAACTCATATGAGTAGTAAAAGCAACAACATGTTCATGTTCATGTTTTGTTCTTGCACATGAACTTCCTATTTTATTATGTTGTTATGTTGATTTTATTATTCATATCTAACTAAATATATTTATGTATTTATATATAATCTTTAGAGTATATAAGCTCACTTGTTATTTATTTAATTTCATACTTTGCAATTTATTTATTTCAAGCTATTTCCTTAAGACTAGTCCTGCTAGTCTTAGACTTGTCCATATCAAGTCAAAACAATCTTTCCTTTATTTTTTTTATTCTTTTGGGACTAGTCTATTCTTAGTCCGGGATGCCTTAATGAAGCTAAGGCTCCCAATACTTGACCAGAATACCTTGATGAAGTTAAGGTTCCCAGTACTTGATATTTTATTTCCTTGCTTATTATTATTTGTTTTTAGTATTTTTTTCATGTTCTTATTATTTTACATGCTCATAATACTTGCATCTACATATATAAATTGTCTCAACTAATTTAAAAGTAGAATTTTACTTTATTAAAGGAATTTAAAACTAGATTTTCTATTATGTGACTTATCACAAAATAATAGAGTTATTATCAACAACATAGAAATAGAGTAATACAAGTTTTTTTTTCAAATTTTTTCTTAAAGGATAGCTTTACCAAGGAAACATAAGAAATAAAAACTTTTTTGGTAACCTAAATTTTAGTAAAATAAATTGTTAATATTCAAAGTTTTCATAAAAGGCTTAAGAATAAACTCTTTTTAACTCCATAACAAAACTAAGAAACAAACTAGTTTTCAAAGTTAAGATGAATTCAACCCATAAATATATCCACCTAGGAAAATAATGATTTTCAAGTTTCTAAAGAAGAAACTTATTTTCAAAGAATACAAATAAAATAAGATTAAAAACAAATGATTTTATCAATAAAGAGGATTATTTTCAAAGGAAATAAAATTTTAAAAAACAAAAACTTATATTTTAGATAATAAATATAAGAAGACAAGACTCATTTTCTAAAACCATTCTAGATACAAATTTATGAAAAGGTTTTCAACAACTTAATACAATTTTGATAACTTTGATCTTTTAACATTAAAAGTAAAATTTATAAAAGATTAAGGTGAAAGGAAAATTTACTTGTTTTAGAAAAAGGAATGAAGAAAATAAAATAAGAATATAATCATTTATAATAACCTATGAAAGTATAAAGTTTCTTCAAAATACTTGAAAAGAAATTTATCAAGTTAAGTTGTAACACTTTAAAAAGAATTATTTTATGAAACAAATTGTTGATACACTACCATTAGAGTTTTTGCATATGAAGTGAGCTTATTTATATACTCAAAGTATTTACCAATTATATATATATATATATATATATATGTATTTACTAAAGGATTTTTGAATGAAGTTGAGTTAGGAAATGGTTTTGCAAAATCTAGAAATTTTTCGTTTTAAAGATGTACCCAATGTTTTCGGAACCCAAATGACCTTATATGACAAAGATAACCTTAGAAATGGATAAATCTTTTCGAATAGGTATAAAATGGTATATTATATGCGAAATTCCGAATTAAAATGAGCAAGTTATGGCCATTTTAAATTGGAATTTCATTCTATACGAATTTGACGAACATAGTGAAATAGAATTAGAAAGTTTAAGTAGAATTTCTTCAAAATACTCATCTCGGATTTTTTTTTTTGTCTAGGTGACAAAGGATACGAGATTACTCTTCCTGAGGATTACTACGACTAAGAAAATCGCGAAATGGACAAGTGAGTTATTCCTTTAATTTCGTTACCTTACTTATGCTTGTAAAGTAGTAGCTTTAGTATACTAATAAAAGATAAAAATGGATATATATATTTGGGGAATTCGGGGTTATGTATATATATGTGATTCTTTGTTTATGCGTGAAATGAGAATTAAGAATATCGCAACTTCAAACTGCATGTTTAAGTGTTTTTGTTTACTTACATGTATAACTATTTATTAATTGCTAAATTGATTGATCACCCCCTAATAAACCTAATCAAGCTTGGCTTAGGAAAAGTAAAACACTCATGCATAGCATCCATCGAGTCACATCTCTTTTAGAAGGCTGCTACTCCTATGCGTAGAGTTGGATTAGCTGTTATCGTGCTGTGACACGGGCCATGTTCCTTCCTAGAGAATCCAAATCGCCTGGGGAATGCGACTCTAGTTCGGAGCTGAGCCAATCGAACGCTTTGGGTGGGGACCTGAGGACTAGCAGTGGAAGATCGAGGATCTTCATCACCGATTCCCTAACTTTCGATACGGAGGGGTAAATCCGTTCTATATATGATTTCCGGATAACTATATATATTCATGTATCACGTAATTATTGAATTGTACGCATAGCATATGTGTGAAAATTTAAATGAACTTGTTTGAAAACATGGTGCGAATGAAAAAGAATATCTCATTAAGTTAGTTGCACCTTATACCTCGATAGATTTTGTTAAAACAGGTATACCCGTGGCTTAAATTGAGGATCATGATTAAGGAAGTCATGGAGGGATGTTAAGCTTCTGTGAAGGAAATGGAAACATAAGATGAAGTAATTTTGTAATGTCCTTTATATCAAATGAATTCTATGTTTGTATTTTGGAGATTCTAAGATGTATATTTATTTGAAGACAATAGATGGATATGCCTCTAAGAATTGTAATTTAATATGTTTATATTTTATGATAAGTATTCTCTTTGCCTTGTTACTTATTTATTATCAATATAAAATGCGTTACTTCGATGTGTTTCCTTGGTTGTGATGTACGTCTTGTACATGATATGGAAACTTTACGTGACTGAGGTAGTCATTCCTAGGCTTTAATATTGTATACAACGGACTACCACTTTAGGATACCCCTCGGGCGTGACAATTAGGCTTCTCCAGACTACGATGAACTATATCTTTTAACAAGGGAATGCCCCTTTGATGTTTGTAAGACCTTTATATAATTTCCTATATCAAGTTATTATATTATGATTTCCATTCTTAAACTGCTATATGAATGTCTTCTTAAATAACTTGTTTCAAAGTTGGTCCTCTATGATTGTGAACGTACGCTTAACACCTGATATCGAAGCTTATGGGATGATTGAGATAGTCATACTTAAGCTTTATTATTAAGTATGGCGGACTGTCACTTTTAGGGTACTCTTTGGGGCGTGATATTTAATATATTCCAACCTATGTACTCATCAATAACATTTCTCTCCCATATTCAATATTTTAACATGTCTCTTTCCTTTTAATTATGCATACTTAATGCATGTTAATTTGTGCATACAACATACCTCTTCTTTGTACTTATAAAAAATAAGATGATAAATTCAGAAGCAACATATCATAAGGAAAGATGTACAAGCATCATACAAGTTCAAAAAAGTTTTAGACATGAAAAAGCATCCACATATCATAAAATTCTTGCAAGATTTTGTGTAAAAATAAGATGAATATGTTCAAAAAAATCATAGATTTTTGTAGACAGAACAAATTACAAACACCACAAAAACATATATGAACATCTAATAGCTTCTTTAGTCTTTATATTAAGTTTTAGATAATCTTGTCTCCATAATATTTAGCATCATCATAGTTGATCATGCCCAATTCTCTACGCAAAGTGCAAAAACGATCCTTGCTTAAAGATATTATAAAAATATCAATAATTCGATTGTTTTTATCAGCAAATTCGAAGCTAATAATCTCTTTATAGCATGATCTCTAATGAAATGATGTATAATTTCGATATGCTTGGTCCTTGAGTATTGAATCAGATTTTTAGTTAAATTTATTATACTAATGTTTTCGTATCGAATTGGAACATTTTCATATTTCAAAACATAATCTAGCAAAATTTGTTTCATTCATAAAACTTGTGCACAACAACTATTGAGCACTATGTACTCAGCTTCAGCAATTGAAATTGCAACCGAATTTTGCTTCTTTGAATGCCAAGATATAAGGGAGTTTCCAAGAAAGTGACATGTGCTACTTGTGCTTTTCCAATCAACTTTACACCCAACAAAGTCAGCATCAAAGTATCCAACTAGATCAAAACAGGTAAATTATGGATACCACAAGCCAATTTCAATAGTGCCTGTAAGATACTTGAATATGCATTTTACTACATTAAAGTATGATTCTTTTGGGAAATATTGAAATTGTGCACATACACACTGAGAACATGATATTAGGTCTAAAAGTTGTTAGATATAACAAACTACCTACCATGCCTCTATGAAGCTTTTCATAAACATTTTTCCTATTTTCATCTCTATCAAGTTCTATATTTATGCTCATAAGTGTAGGTCTTGTTTTGCAATTATCCATTTTAAATCTATTCAAAAGTTCTTTGGTATATTAAAATTTATTTGTGAAGGTTCCTTTTTTCATATTGCTTCATTTGAAGACCTAGAAAATAATTGAGTCCCATCATGCTCATTTCAAATTCGTTCTTCATTCACTCAACAAAAATTTTGTATGACTTATGTTAGTAGCTCCAAATACAATGTCATCTACATATATTTGCATGCTAAGGAGTAGTAGAAATAATGTAAAATGATATTCTAAGTGATATGCATGAGCAATTTAGTTTAAGGGAATTTCTAATTCGACATTAATTCATTTAAAGTGATCAATCAATATTTACACATAGATCAGTATACATAGAGACAATTATAACAATCACAAATTGAGTTCCGATATACTTATCGTTCATTGATCGCACATAACAATTCACATATATAATTCCCATGATAACCCACATACATATCAATTTTGTCTTTTCCTAACATCTAGTGCTCTATTCTACAAGCACATGCATGAATACATAAAGCGTAAAGGAAAACTCACTCATCCATAGCAATCTTCTATCAATCGAAGTAATCTTCGAGAAAGAGAAGATCTTGGTCCACGTCACCTAAACAAAAGAAATACCTTAAATAAGTATTTCATCCAAAATCTACTTAAATTTTCTAACTCTATCTTATTAGGTTCATCAAAATTCACATTAGTGGAAAGTCCAACTTAAAATGGTCCTAACTTGCTTATTTTAACTCGAAATTTCGCATATTATATACCGTTTTCTACCTACTCAAAAAGATCTATCCATTTCTAAGGTTATTTTTATCAAAAGAAGCCATTTGGATCTCGGAATAGTGATGTACAGATTCATCACGAAAATTCCAGATTTCAAAACTCAAGTTTTCGAACTTTTCTTCATTCAAAAATCCTTGTACCAAAATATAAATATTAATATAGTTGAAAAATCCTTTGAACATGTATATATTGACTCATACATAAGAATGAATTTATTGAAGTTGTCCCAACAATGATTTTTGTAAAACAAGATGCTCTAAAAGTTTAGAAAAGTAATGCTTTGAAACTTTTTATTTTAGCTTGGTCGGAAAAGTTCTTGGATTATTATAAGTAAGTATTTTCATCTTTTTAACTTTATCTATCCTTTGAAAACAATTCAAATTTTTCAAAATTTTTAGTATTTTTAAAATTCCTACAACTTCATTTTTAGGAGTTAAAAGTGTAGTTTCTAAATATTTTCTTGATAGTGACAAAAATTTCTTAAAGTTCACTTGTTCTTAGTTTTTCCTAAAGTAAGTTTTACTTTAATAAGTAATATTGATTTCCTAAGTTGTTCACTAATTTTATTCCCTAAGAGAAATTTATTTTCTTAAAAAGAGAACTTCTTGATGATCTTGCTAAACTTGTTTTTCCTTAGTATTTTAGGGAATTTCACAAATAAGTTTAAAGAAACTTTTGCTAAGCAAGAGTTTGAAATCTTAAGTTTTTAAAGAAAACCTTTCCATTTTATCATCTTTGAAAGGAGTATGTGTGAAAATTCACTTTATGCATCCTTTGTTAAAACCCTAATGTACCATTGTTACTAAGACTTATTATGAGTTTACTTAAATTTTTGAAAAAGATTTGTGAAGGTAAAACTCTTAGTTTTTAATGAAAATCCTCTCTTTAAGTAACTGTCATGCCTCGAATGATACCCCAAACATGGCAGCCTGCCGTACATAATATTAAAGCCTAGGAATAACCGCCTTAGTCATGCAAAGACTTCCATACTATGTACAAGACATCTAACACATGGAGGAGACACATCAGAGTAATACATTTTATATTAGTACAACTTGAGTAACAATGTAAAGGAAATATATTTCACTATACTTCAAATTACAATTCATCAAAAGATTTCACTACATAAAACTATTACAAAGCAAATCATAAAACCCAACTATTAACTTCAAGTATTCATACTTCCCGCCGGAATCCCGAAGTCATTCCTAGCTCCAACCATCTTGGTCCCCACTTAGCATTTTTTAGATAACCTGTTCATTCAAACATCTATTGGGGTATATGCTACAATAGCTTAGTCAGAATTTCCTTAATTCTGTACCATAATAAGCAAGTTATAAATTAACCATATGCTATGCATGAACAATCACATGAGCAGACAATTATGCATGGGCATCCGGAACTCACACACAGAACAGATTTACCGCTGCTAGTCCCTAAGCCCTCGGCTCATAGCACTCGACTCGGCTAGGCTCATCCATGGAATGCATGTAATGCCTTAGTTCCCTACGAATGAGCTCTGGCACCGGTCTCGTTATCCAAACGAGTCATCATCGGACCATACCGATCGACCTGCGTAGGTGTAGAACGCTACGAAATGCAATAGGTCCAATGCGATGCATGACCTTTTAATTTTTTCTTAGGTCAAAATATTCATACATTCTTTAGAGTGACCAACCAATATCATACACATAACAGAAATAATATGAACAGTGTAGTTATTCAATCGAATCGTGGTTTTGATATGCTTCAGTATTCTTTGGCATACATTCATCACAGTCTCGTCATATATTCTCCCATTCATATCAATTTTATATTATTCCTATAATTCTAATGCAACTAGCTACAAGCACAAACAAGGTAACAAAATAAGAAGAAAACTTACCCGACCATTGGATCACCGATCTCTTAGTAATAATAATCTGGTGGTAGGGAATCATCGATTTCGGGATCACCTAAAAAGGAAGAAATACCATAATAAGTATTTAATCACTTAACTAATCCAAACTATCTTATACAAACTATCAAATTGGTAATTCTCGTCCTACGCGGGCATCTCAACTTAAAACGACCATAACTTGGTCGTTTCAATTGGGAATTTAGCAAATTATATATCGATCTCTTTCTAAAAGATCCATCTAATTCTAATA
This sequence comes from Combretum micranthum, assembly GCA_024138025.1. Lineage (NCBI taxonomy): Eukaryota > Viridiplantae > Streptophyta > Magnoliopsida > Myrtales > Combretaceae > Combretum > Combretum micranthum. The sequence continues at coordinate 122,753 of JAMXBD010002499.1, read as the reverse complement.
TTATTTTCAATTTTTGAAAATATTTAGGTCACGAAACAGAGGGATCGGACCTGATTAGTAACGATCCCCATTTCGAAAAATAGTTTTGTAATTGTTTGAAATATTTCGATTTGATAATTCAAAAATACATGAAATATGAATGATTTCCTAACATGAATAACATGTGATGAGTTTAATGTATGCATGATCTTGATGATTTTTGCTAAAAGAAAATTTTGTAACTTTTTATTTTGCAAGACCACAATAACAACTACTTATGAAAATCTAGTTTTCTAACTTTGACATCACACTAGTGTTTTAGAATTCATTCTTAGGAATTTCTAGTTATCTTAGTTAAAATTGAGTTTTCATAATATATACTACCTAAGACCTTTATTTTTACATAAAAATTTGCATTTTGCACTTTGCAAATATGTTTTCAAATAGGATTACTCAAAAATCCGAATTTCTAGAAATCCACTTTTTGAATGATTCTTTTGGGAAAAACTTGTTTAATGCATTAAAATTTAAGACTTTACTATACCTACTACTTAAGGACTTCATTTAATACATAAAATTTTATTTTGAACTTGGATAATAGGTGTTTTCATGAGCATCATCCAAAATTACGAATTTTACAAGTTAACTACTAACTCAAAATTTTCCATCTTGATTCCACTTCTTGTTTTACATATTAATCTCATCAAAACTCATTTCAACTTGTAAAAATCACTACTTAATGATACCTATTACCTATACCCTTCATTCTTCACATAAAACATGAGTTTTGGAGTTGATAAATGGGTTTTCAAAATTGGTCTTGGTTGAGATCCGAATTTAGCAAATTTATTTTTGGACATATCTTTTGATAAAATCCATCTAAACTTAGGAAAAATCATCCTTTACATATCCTATCTTAAGAACTTTCCATTTCTTGAATAAAAACTTCATTTTTGAGTTGGAAAACATGTTTTTAAACTAGGCTTGGCCTAAATCCGAAAATGAGATTTTTACTTTAAAAATAACTTTTAAAAATCACTTTTGATTCTTGTAAAAAGAAGTCTTGATGATATGCATCCCTAAACCTTTATTTTCTCAACTAAAACTCCCATTTTGAGACTTGGAAGAGGGTTTTTAAATATAGGTTTTGTCAAGATACGAATTTTACCATTCTTATTCAAATTCAAATCTAAGATCTACACATAATATGAACATGAATATAAAAGAAATACATGGTAATAAACTATAAACTCATAGATTTAAACTTTACTCCTCAAAATCATTCATTTATGATATCTATTCCTTAAGCCCTTCATTTTAAATGAAAATTACACATTTTGAAGTTGAAAAAATAGCTTTTCTAAATATGGTTCCATTTTAATCCGAATTTTCAAAAATAATTTTTATTGAAACTAAAATAGATCTTGAGCTTTCTAATACTTTCCTACTACCATCAAGCTATTACAAGTTATTTAAGAACATAAAATATAAGTCTAATGCATGTATAAACTTAAGACAACTAGATCTAGTTTACTACACTAGTTGTAAATGCATGAACACTAAGATAGATGTGTGAATATGAATAGATGATGAACATATGCACAAATCATTAATAATACTAACATAGCATGAAAATAAAACAAGATAATAGCAAAATAGCTTCAAATAACAAGATCTATAACATTGTGATTGTAAGAATCTCATGTTCAAGTGTTTCCACTTCCCTAGCTTGAAGCTCATGGGGATTTTGTGTGGAATCACACATGAATGATCTTGCAATTACATGTTTCAAGATCCTAAAGTATAGATCTTTTACCTATTTGTTGTATGGAGTAAGAAATTTGAAGGAAAAAAAAAACAAAGTGTGCGTGTACGTAGAGAGAGGGGAGTTCACGGTTTGGAAGAGGAGAGGAAGAGAGAGTTTTTACAACAATTTCTAAAGTGAGAGAGAAGAAGAAAAGAAAGTGAAAAAAAAGTTGGCATAAAGGAGTTTATATAGACTTTGTGGATTAGGGTTTGCTTGGTTAAAAGAAATTAAATAAAACAATTTGAGAGAGGGGAAATGGGAGGGAGTTGCGCCGGCTTCATAGGGGAAAGAGAGAGAGTGGAGTTATTTGAGTTGTGTTGTGTAAAATTTGGAATTAATTAAAGTAATTTAAATGATAAAAGTTATATTGGAAAGGTAAATTGTAAGAAAATGATATAATTGTAAGAGTATGGTGTAAGAGTGTAAGAAATAGGTTATGGGTAGTTGTACTTGTGAATAGTGTAGAAGAATTCAAAAAGTAGATTTGACATTTAAAGTACCGATAGTAATGAAAATACGATAAAAAGGTTTAATGTAGCTTTTATAACCTAAAAACTTATATAACTGATATATTTGGAAATCTTATGAAATTACGAGTCTAACGATACTAATATCATATATTTATATTTCGAGCCCCGGGACACACTTTTCGAAATCTGTATCCGATCGGGTTCGAAATAGATCGAAAATTCGCTAATCTTATCTTTTAAAGCATCTTAATATTAATACGAACCAAACTACACCTTTTACTCATATTCGACTCCTTGATTTAGGAATACGAAATTGCCGGATCTAAACTACTAGGGTTTCTTGGGAATTTATTGACTTAGGTTTTCCGGTTGATTTTCCGGTTTAGATCTTTGCCAATTTGGAAACTGATATTTTATGTTTATACAACATATTTAATTTGAGAAATTTATTTTAAATTTTATTTTTGTAAGTATTTAATATCTCTTAACGTTTTTGGAATTATTGAATTAGATTTTATTTCCGAAGGTTAATCATTATTTAATTTTTTTAATAATTTGCTTTTGAATTCTATATTACCCGATTTTACAATTCAGAGTTAAGTATGGAATTTGTCGTACGTAGTGGTTTTGAATTTAAAGACCATTGAGTCCTTATTTTATTTTCAAGAAATCTCATTTTCTCAAGATTAAGAAATTTCTAGATTCGTTCATGATTTAGGACTAGTCAAAGTTCGGTTTTAATTTGGAGTCATTTTTAGGATTTATTTTCGAAGTTCATTTTGAAATTATTTACTGGAATTTTCCAGGGCTTACAGTAACCAAAGTTTATTTTTTGAAAGAGTTCATAAAAATATCTTCTTCATATTTTTGTTGAGATAATATCAATATGCTAATGCATGAACATGAATATGTAGTCATGAGAAATATAATTAATCTAGCATAATAAGATAAGATAAGATAAGATAAGAATCAATAAGAACATAATAGTAAGGTCAAGTATTGGGAGCCTTAGCTTCATCAAGACATCCCGGGACTAAGAATAGACTAGTCCCAAAAAGAAAAAGAAAATTATTTTGACTTGATGAGGACAAGTCTAAGACTAGAAAAACTAGTCTTAAAATAGCATGAAATAAGTAAATAAATTGCAGAGCATGAAAATAAATAAATAACAAGTGAGCTTATATGCTCTAAATGATATATATATAGGTACATAAATAAGAAATTAGCATAATAACAAAAATAATATGACAATAATGACATAATAGAAAATATAAACATGAACATATTATTGCTTCTTTAACTCTCATGAGTCTAAAAAATATACACTAAGCTCATGCTAAGTTATACGAACATAATGAGTATATGTAAGAAGTTTTACCTAAGGTTATGTGTATGTTGAAGAGGAAAAGAAATGGTTGTAGTAATATGTGGGAAATAGTTTTATGAAGAAAAGAGAGAATTTGGGAGAGAATTTGAGAGAGAGAGATTGTGGAGTGATTTTAGTAGAGCTTTGATATGAAAATGAGTTGTGTGAAAGAATGAAGGAGAAATGGGGTATATATAGAATTTTGGAGTGAAAATTAGATGTAATTAAAAAAAGTGAAAAAAAAAATAAAATTGAGAGTGATGAGAGAGAGGGGATGGACGACAACATAGGGAAAAGGAGGGAAAAATTGATTAAATTTGTTATTTTGTAATAAAAGAAGTAATGTGCAAAGTGTGATGTGATTAAAGTTATATGAGGAAGGTAAATTGTAAGATATAGGTATGGTAGTGTGTAAGAGTAGATTTTAAGAAAAAGTAGAGATAATGAAATAGTAATGAATAGTAGAAATAGTACTATGAATAGTAGACTAGACAATTATAATACTGATAGTAAAGAAAATACGCAAAAACAGCCTATATTTGATATTTTTAGTTATCGAAAAATTCTAAAACTGATATTTTTTAAAACCTTATATTTTTACGAGTCTAATGCTATTGTCAGAATATTTTCACTATTTAGTGTACTAGGACACGGTTTTGAAAACTAATCCCGTTCGAATCCGAAATATACTGACAATTAACGAATAAGATATTTTCAAGATTTTCTATGTTATTACGAACTATTATCCACAATTATCTTGATTTTGTTGTTTAGGGTTTAACAACACGGAATTGTCAGATCTAGATCCACTAAACTAATCATAGAGTTAGGTTGATTTTAGGGTTCCGGTTTGACTTCCGATTCTTAAGGTTCACTTATATATATACCGAAAAAATCTGGGGCTTGCAAAGTCGCTCTCCCTAAACTCATTCTTTCTCTAAACCCGTCTTCTTCCTTAATCCCCTTTCTCTCTTTAGCTTCCTTCTCTCTATAAATTGTGCCCTTATCTACCCAAACAACCAACAACCATCTCCCCCAACGCATTCAACTATCTATCTAACTAGTTTTTCTCTTTCAGTTAAAGACCAAATCGAACTCGATCATCCATCACCAAGTCACTACAGCATCATCTTTCTGTTCAAGCCATCCATCACGGAGATGGATCGATCAATAGGAAGGTCAAACATCGAGTAGCTACTATCTTGTCGAAGTCGATAGAGATTAGGAGATTTGATGGAGAAAAGTTTTTTGTTTCTTTTTTTCTTTTGGGTTCAATGTGCTAAGGCTTCAACTCAACTTGGCAATTTAAGTCTGCATTTACTCAGTGACTACAAGGTATTCAATTTAGGTTTTTGGGTGTTGCAAGTCAAGGGGAAGACTTAGTCCATCGAATTTGAGAGTGCAACTTTGGATTCAGTTTTGTGAGGCTCTTTTTTTTTTCGAGAGAGAGAGATATGCACTAGGAAGAAGATCTAGTTTTTCTTTTTCTTTTAATTTTATCAACATTAGTGTAAGAAATGTTTAAAAGAGAAAATGATAAAAACAATGGTAAAATTTCCTTTTTTTCATTTTTCCATGTGCCATGCACTCACTAGTTGGATGATGTGATTGTAAAAATGACATTAGATCAATTGATTGAGTTATGAAAGGTGACTTAAAAAGTTTCGATTGTAGATGAAATTTAGCAGTTTAGAATAGAGATAATTAATTAACTATCTTCAAAAAGTTCAAGTAGTATTCATACCATTATCCCAATGTCGTAGTAACTATAAAAATCAAGTCATGGCTTAAGTGGTTGTTAGTAATTTCAGAACAAAAAGGTAAATTGCACTTTTACATATAAAGTTTGTTTGGTCGGTGGAATAAATAAAATAAGATATTAAAATGTAATTCTTATAAATAAATCTTTTAAAAAATAGTTATTATATTATTTGATTGTACTTATAATGATATTATAAATATAAAAATTAATTTGAAAATATGGTATACTTATAACTTAGATTATGGTTTAACTATTGGTTGGTATCTTATTGATGACATGCCAAATGTTATAGAAAAGACAAAAGAAAGCCAAATTATTTTTAAAAAAAAACTGTGACTCTAATTCCTCCTTTGGTGGTAAATAAATTGTGTGGTGGGTTGTTACAACTGGTTGATCACGTGCGATAAGCGTAGAGTTCACTTGAGAGAAGTCTTAAACTGATAACACGTGTACAGATATTATAGAGAGAGGCGTAGGAGGAAGAATAGACAAACTCAATTTTTTTAGTGAGTGAGTGTAACAAAAGATCCAATCATATAGATTTAATCTTTCTTGACTTGTTCTTTATGAAGTAGTTGTTTTGATTATTTTTGCAGTTATTTTAGCAGAGTTTCCACGTTACTCTTGATCTTAACAATACACAAAATAACGAGAAAGAGAAGAGAAGCCACTTATTTATAGATGGTAGAGGCTATATCAGCTATTGGATAATACCTAATCAGACGGATGAGATGGAGCATGACTGATCACTGGTAGATCATATCCAAACGATCCGACAACCACCATTGAAGCCTTCATTTCTTTAATGGTGGGCTACACTAGGCTTTGGAAATAGGTTAGAGTACTTTATTTATATTATAAAGAGAAATTTATTATTATTAAAAAAAACAACGCATTTTAAATATAAAAGGGATTAAGACTTATTTGAGTAAATATAAGTTCTATTTTAATCAAACGAAGCCTAAATTAACTATGGAAGATATTTTTGGAGTCTAATTTTGACGTATGAGAAAATTGAATTAAGCCGAGAGCAAAATGAACCGATTTGATAATCCCTATTTCAAGCCTACTAAATCAAATCTTCGTACGATATCCTTTATTATACTTTTCTTCTTAGCCCTGTCACTAGCCCAAAAGACCAGCTCGTGAAAATAAATTAGGCTCCAATTTCAATTACCAAATTGACACTCTATAAAAACTTTGTGGAATTATTATTTTGCAAAATAAATGAAAAATAATTCTTCCATTTTATCCTTCAGTGTCAATCAAACATTAGCAAATATATCGACTAACATAGAGAATGGCCGCGCATGTCAAGATGGTCAAGCTTAACGTGGAGGGTTTCTTCACAACTCGAGTTAGTCGGGAATGGTGCACTTGGGAATGGTCGAAATCTCATATTGATTCGCGGCATTAAACGACTATTTTCATCCTTCATGGTGTTTACAATGAGGGCTATGTGGGTAAGAGGCATTTATTAAATGCAATAACATTTTATATTTCTCATACATAATTAGACATATTATAAAAAGTTGAAACAGAAATCGTAAATAATCCCTTTAAAGTATAAACTAGGTGCATTTATATATTTTCTAAACTTACAAATATTGCAAATAATCCTTTAAATTTTGACAAATTTATTATATTAAGAATGTTCATTTTTTTTATTTCAATAAAAATATACTAAGATCAATGTTGATAGGATATTAAAAGTACATGTTGATATATTCCATAAGATATTTTTGTACTAATACCATAGTTTAAGGAATTATTCATAATCTCTATCAATTATTTATTAATTTGTTTTAGTTTAAATGTTTATTCTTCTAACCTTATTATCCTTATGAACTGACATGTCTATCGATGGATAGGTCCAAACAATTCAAACCTGTAGGGTCCCGGTTTGGTTTTTGGGACCTAGAACTATCCTATCCAAAGGCAGTCGGGTTCACCTTAGAATTTATTTTCAAATAAATTTTAATAAATCTAAAATAAAATTCAAAATTCAAAATAAGAATTAGGTCCAAGATTAATATAGTATTTGCCCCATATTCTCTCAAAACTATTAAAAATATGTGTTTATTTATACACAAGTGTATCCAAGTTGGGTCAAATTATTAGTGATACGAGATTAGAGTAAATCTCTAAAACAGGTTATAAAAGAAATATAAATACCAGATTGCTTAGAAATGAGATTGCTGAATAGGTGGGACTTTATATAAAGCAACCAAACATGTTTTATCTATTGTATTTGTTTATTATGTTGGTATAATAAAATATTAAATAAGGTAAATAGATAACAAATGATTTCTTTTGAAATAGTCTAAACATTAAATGTATTTATGTTTTAAATTTTTTATTACTTTTGTTTTATTTTTTATTTTAAATAATTGGGTCTTTGGATTGGCTTTTTTCTGGCAGATTCAAACTTTTTGCTAACAAATTATTTATCAAGAAATAGATATAGATAAAAAAAAGTTGACAGTTCTCATCAAAAGATCAAATAGAATAAAAATAGATAAAATTTAGATGCAAATCGGATATATTTACACATATCATTTTAAAAAAGATACAGATACAGATGAAAAACAGACAATCCAAACAGACCCATTATTATAGTTTTTTATATGAAGTCATGAACCAACCAGTTCATAAGTGGTCTGCCTAGTCAGACCTGAATCCGGTCCGACCCGACCCTTGGTGTTATAATACGCCCGCAACTTTTCACGGATGCCTTAATGCTTTTTAGTTTTGATGACAGACCAATAAGCTATTATTGATAAACTTATATTCGTTTCTTAATCCCGAAGAGTTGCCACGGCAAGTGTACAAGATGCACATGCGAATCAATTTCAGCATATTAAATCATGGCAATAGTTCCTGACAAAGCGGCATGTGCTCTAGAGCTCGCAGCTTCATGGAAATAGGGGAAACTACTTTTTCAAATATTCAACTCGGATGTATGGTTAGGACTTTTCATTTTGAGGAAAAGTTTTTGCTAAGTAGAAATGTTTTCTTATTGAAAATATATTTTTAGAAAATGACATATTTTGATTTGTTTGATTTATAAAGTAGTATAGTGTTTAAATAAAGTATCATTTATTGTTATGTGGAGTACTTCAGAAAATGATTTCCCTTTAAGAAAACATGAAAATTTTTTCTAAAATCTAGTAATGTTTTTCTTATAAGAAAACGTTTTCCACTTAAATAAATGTATTTAGCTTAACAAACAAATAAAAATAAAGAAAACATTTTATGGAAATTTTTTTCTTCAAAATGAACAAAGCCCAATCCTTCATTATTTTTCTGTTTAAATCTATAACCTTTACTTTTATTTAAATTCTCATCTTTCTACAACTTTTCTATTTTAGTCCTTTTGTTAATTCTATTGAAAGAAAATAAATGGTGACACTTGTGAGTTCTTGATAAGTTTAGAATAATTATTCTAGTAAATGTTAGTATTAAAAACATAAAATTAAAAGATGTAATGAAAATAAATAAATTTAAAAAATAGGAAATAAAAAATTAAGTGAAATCCATTGGGCAACCACATAAAGTGCTCATATATGGCTGGCCACCACAATGTGAGTGGTTTGGTGGGTCATGACGTAGCCCAATTACAAGTTAAAAAGATAAAGGGAGAAAAATCAAATAGAGGTGTTCAGTTTAGTTCCTTGAAGCAATAACTTTATCATGTAAGTTCAATTCATAAATTGCATTACCTAATAATTTTTTAACATTATTCCTAAGATCTTTGATTTCATGATTTTCACAATTTTCGCATATATAGGTGGATAAGTTCACATACCTTTATCTATAGCCATAATATTATTCTTGAATTTTAAAGAATAAGATCACTTTATTTCTTCAAAATCACCTTATCCCTTCAATCTAAACTTATTTCTCTAAAGAGAATGATTCTCTTCCTTCTCTTAATTTGTAGTAATGAATTTTATGATAATGAAAAATAAGAGTGAAAAAACTTAAAACTTTAATGTCTATTCTTGTTCATATATATAATGGCAAGAAGAGAAGCACACATCTTCATGTAACATAAGGATGTCTTCCATCAATACATCTTTATGAAGAGTTATAACTTTCCATATAAAATATTACATATTGAGACATAATTTCTTACATTCTCCCACTTGGACTTTATATTCTTCTTTAATAACTTAGAATAAACATTATGTGCGATAATATTATTCTAAGTATTCATTATGTTGATTGTACTATTATATCATATTATTAAACTAAAAGTTTAGTTATGGAAGTTATACTTCATTAGCTCGACATAGTTCCTTCCATATACTACAAAATTAATTTGTAATTCAATCATAACTTAATAAAGAGCCAAATAAGTGTTTTACTTTAGTGTCTTTATAAAAAACAATTCTTGTTAACACAATATAGCAAAGAAGAAATTTCAGAAACACTTTAATTGAGCTCAAGAGCATCATATAAACAAATACATTAATATTCAATCAAAGCATCATATAATGCTCATTCTTTCAACATGCTCCCTAAATATGTTAGGTAGTAATCCTTTTGTTAATAATGAATTTGCAGCCATTAATTTTGTGCTAATATGTTCAATTGACAACCTTTATTTATGAACTTCTTCCTTAATGGCCAAGTATTTTATTTTCATTTGTTTAACATCCTTTGAATAATTCTAATTCTTTGAGAAGAAGACTGCTATAGAGTTGTCACAATAAATTTCAATGGCTTACTAATAGTGTGAATAAAGCGAAGCCCTGAATAAAATTCTTTTCACACCCTGGGGGTACCTTAGTAGTAGTAAATAAGTTACACTTGAATACTATCACTAGATTACCTTCAAAGAATGATATGTTTTTAAACAATAGGATCTTTTAGTTGCTTTGATAAAAAATAACAAATATATGTAAGCCATAAATTAGTAAATAACTATCATCTCAATGGTCGAATATAATATTACAAACCATACTGTCTTTCTAAAAGTCTCTAAACATATAATTGATAATTTAAATACTAACTAGCTTAGACTAAAAGTAAAAACAAATATCTTATCCCATAATCTTCCATGAACTTTCAGTTTTGAAGCTCTTACCAGATCTAAACTCTTGGAAGTGACTAGCCATGACCTAAGTGTAAATATCAAAGGACTATTGGAGTATGAGCAAAACCACGGACTCAGTGAATAACTAGAACTTACCACATATCAAACAAGTTATTAACAATCATATGAAATGCATCAATCAAGCATATGCACAAATACAAGCCTGGATAACCTAGAATCCAAAGCAGGATGAAGATTTATGCCCTCTCATCAGGGTTGAAGGAACACAATACTATAACCTACCTACTCAGGAGCGACTAAGTATATAGGAATACAACAATACCCACTTTAATTATCACTTTAAATTTATCATGTCTTTAATACTCATTTCCTGTTTTAGTTTTAGAAACTCCACGAAGTGTTAGTCATTTCAAGCAATACCATAAGTGGTGTCCTTCATTTACCATTTAGTTCCTATGGTATCAACAGAACAAAGATAATTTTGCGAATAACTAATAGCTCCCTTGCCTAGATAAACCAAGTATTACTAGAGATCCGAAACACTAACACATAGTAGGCTGCCATTTACTCAAATACTGTGTATGCAAATCATGCAATGCATGTTCATTTCACTTGTGGTACCAGTAGTTTTTAATCAGGTTTAAGGTTATCAATCGTCTCACAGACAAGCAGCGTACTATATAAGCAATATGATCATACAGAATTCTATTATTATTATTATTAGAGTAACTTAGTAATCAACAATTCATTTAGCAAACAACTCCCGTAAACCCATACAGCATATTCAAGTTGTTATCTTTCATTAAAGATCAACTAAGCTACGAGCACATACAATGTAATAAGACTGAGTTACTCACCTGCTCATACTGGCTATTCATAATAGTGAGCTGGGAAATCCTCTATATTTTCAATATCACCTATTGAGATGAATAAAATATTCATCAATAAAACATAAATTATAGAACTAAACTCCTATGAGTGTCAAGTGTCTTATATTGATATTTGGTTTTCTTTCTATTACTATATCGGTCCTTTAATGGTCCTATGATAATCAATTATTCTTTAATATTTATTTTCATTTTGCTTTTCTTGATCTTGTTTGATATTTATATATTATTGGGTAGTTGTAGAATTTATATTTAGTGGATTAATATTTTATCATTACTACTATCATCACTTTTATACTATTCTCTAGTTAACCTATTATAGTAATGAATATTTATTTACTATTATTTAGTTTCGTCTTGTTTCTCTTAATCTAGTTCATATAATTATCTTGTCATTTTTAGGAATCACATTATTCATAATTTCAACTTATTTAAATTTCCATTCTTATGTATTTCTATATAAAACAAGTATTTTATAATTATATTAATTTTATTCTTATTGCATAATATACTAACATTAGCAATAATGATGATGATAACAATAATAATTATAATATGTCATTAATATTAGTATTAATTTTCATAATAACATTAATAAAAATAATAGTAATCTTAATGACCATAACAATAATAATAATAGTGATAGTCATAATAATAATAGTATCTTTAATAATGATAATAATAATCATAATATTAACATTACTAATAATGATAATAATAATCATTAATGATAATAGTAGTTATAATAATAATAAACACGATAATAACATCATTTATAAGATTATTATTAATAATAATCATAATAATAATGATGCCATTAATAATATTAATAATAATATTAACATTAGTAATAATATCATTAACATTAATGCTAATCTGAAAATGATAATAAGATCTATAACAACAACAACAAAACAATAATAATAATAATAATTTCAATTTTTAATTTCGAAACTAAAATAGATTTTTATAATTAATTTTTCTTTTTAAAATTGGGGCCTAGAGAAACATGGCTTAGTACACGGCCATGTACTAGCCGTGTTCTTCTGAAAACACGGCACCCTTAGAAATTGAAGCCGAGAGGTACATAGAGAGTTCACCACCCATGTTTACCCTGTGCCCATTTGGGAATTTGACATTTTACGCACATTGATCCATTTTCTGATGATTTTCCACTTCCAAATTGTATTTAATTCATTCCTTAATGTTTATACATGACATATATATATACACATATATCATCTTATAACACATCAAATGTCCATGATCCTTGTTTTGTGATTAAAAAAAAAAAAGAGTGTAACTAGGGTTTTTCAAAACTTACCTTGTTATGGATAATTTAAACTTCGTTTTTGAGTTATTCTTGAACCTATGATCAACAAATCTTTGTTTAACTTAAATATTTTAACATATTACTATCTAAAAACCGAAATTACTCACATGTTCTTCCTTTCCTAAGCTTATTGTTAAGCTTTAATGGAGTTGTTTTAGGTTTAAGTTATTTGATTTGTTTTGGTGATTTGTTTAGGACCAATTTGAGCTACCGTTATTGTTGTTTTATGTGGTTTAATGGCTTTGTTTGGTAGTATATTAAGGCTTTTTTTTTTTTTGAGTTGTTGAAGAAGCATATATAATGGTATAAATGAAGCTTTAAGGTCTGGTTAAAGGTGATGAAGTTGCCCACCGAATTCTCTTGATTCCACTTGATTGTTTCCTTCATTTAATGAGTTGTATAGGTGGCAAATTTGGATTAGCTATTGAGTTGATTTTTTTTTTTTACTTTTGGTAGATAATTTGGGCAAATTCTCCATGCATTTTGGCTAACACACTTCAATGAAAATCAAGCCATCCATTTTGGTGCAATTTGCACCGATTTTTACATATATATTATAATATTAGTTAGTTAATAATTATATAGATTTTAGGGTAGTTTATTAAGTTAAATGGGTAAATATGACAATTATTCAAGATTTTAATCTCCAAAAATTTATATAAAGTTCTACAAATTTTTTAAATTGTTATTGATTTCAATTATAGGTTTAAGTTTACGTGATTAATTATTTTTAGGTTTTATCTCACCCGATTAGGGTTTTCTAAGCTTAATACGTCAATTTTCGTTTTAGGCTCTAATTGCTTAAGAATACTCTAATTAAAACAATGGTGTAATCCAAATATTTATTTGGAGTGTAGATTATTAGTTATACATCTATTTATGTTTTTATTGTGTATTTATAACCTTAACGGTTTATCTTTAGATTATCGTTTTCTAACTATAAGCATAATTGATTACTTACTCTTTATCACATTTAAAATCTTAACTAAGTTATCCTTATATCTTGAGTTTTCGATACCCACTATGAAATCTTATTAGTAGTATTTAATATTATCTAGGAAACTTTGTTTTAGGGTTTAGAACTATATACAGGCTCATTACTACTCATAATTCTATTATAGAGTCTTTGCTGAGTTCAATAGTAACCATCTATTTTTTATATTTATATTTCTATTTATTTTTTACTAGTATGAAAAATTCTCAAGGTTTACAATTCTACAGTCATAAACCATGAATTATGGCCTCAGAGCAAGCCATAAATTATATTTCCATAGTCAATGTAGCAATGATGGATTGTTTTGCACTTTCCATGATATTAGTCCTTTGGTCAATAAGAAAAGGCAACCAAATGTGCATTTTTTTCATATCAACAGATCCAACATAATCGAAATCTAAATAATTAATCACCTCTAACTAATTGGACCTTCTATAAGTGAGCATGTGGTCCTTCGTTCTATGCAAGTATCTTAAGACTATCTTAGCAACATCGTAGTGATCTAATCTTGCATTACTTTAACATTTGTCTGACATGCCAATGCTGAAAATGATGTTAAGTTGGTACAAATCTATAGATACATCAAACTCCTGACAACATATGCATAAAGAATTCTTACCAATTGTTCGTGTTCCAAATTATTCTTTAGACATTGAGTATTACCAAATTTATCTCCTTTTTGAATTGGAAATATGCCTACTAAACATTTGTCCATCTTAAATCTTTCTAGAAATTTATTGATATCAGCCTTTTGGGATAAGTCTAACAATCCTTATGAACTATCATGGAATATTTCAATTCCTATCACATATGTTGCCTCTTTCATATCTTTCATCTCAAAGCTCTTTGAATGGAATTCTTCGTTTCACATAATAAACCAAGGTCATTAGCAGCAATTAAAATATTATCAACATACAGAACTAAGAAAACAAACTTGCTTCGATTAACCTTATGTATATACATTAATCAACTATATTTTTTATAAAGCCAAAAGAAGTTATGGTATCATTGAACTTAAGATACCATTGGCTGGAAGCTTGCTTAAGTCCATATGTTGACTTCTTAAGTTTATACACCATATGCTCCTTTCCTTTAATTAAGCATCCATCTGGTTGGTTTATATAAAACTTCTTCTTCTAACTCTCCATTGAGAAAGGTAGTTTTAACGTCAATTTGGTGTAATTCTAAATCATAATGAGTAACCAAAGCTAAAATGATCCCAAGAAAGTCTTTCTTTGAGATCGGTAAAAAAGTCTCTAAATAATCAATGCCATCCTTTTAAATGAAACCTTTGGTAACAAGTCTAGCTTTTTACCATTCAACATTACCATTAGAGTCTCTCTTTGTCTTAGGACCCATTGATAGGAATCAGCTTCCAACAGGTCCTATTACAAGAGCCCGAGCTAAGGGGTTACAAAATTTAGCCTTAAGAATTCTATTCAATCAACCCTCCGAAGATGAATACAACTTCATAAATAGCTATGGGTTGTATTGCACAAAGGAGCATGGATCGATTTGTAAGAAGCTAGAAAGGAAATATGAAGAAATTAAAGGATACCTATCGGTCATTATCACGCCCCGAGAGTATCCTAGTAGTAGTAAACAAGATACACTTGAATACTATTACTAGTTTACCTTCTGAGAATGACATATTTTCAATAAACAGGATCTTTTCGATACTTTGATAAGAAGGACAAATATATATAAGACATAAATTAGTAAATAACTATCATCTAAAGTAGAGAAGGTCATAATAATAATATTATAGACCATAACTTTTCTTGAAAATTTCTAAATACATAACTAAAGTTTCTAATGCTAAATACTTGTAACTAGAAATAAAAATAAAAACCTTAACCCAAACTACTCCATAAACTTTCAGCTTCTAAATTCTTACTGGGACCATGCTTCTAGAAGTAATGAGCCAAGGTCACAATATAAACTTGAAAGGACTGTTGGAGTATGAGCGAAACCACGAGCTCAGCGAATAACCAAACATATTACACATCAAGCAAGTTTATTAAAAAATCATATGAAATGCAATCACTCAAACATATGTTCAGATACAAGCTTGGATGATCTAGAATATAAACAGGAAAAAGATTTACGCCCACTTTTTGGGGTTGAAGAACAATTACTTTATGATCCACTTGCCCAAGAGAGACTAAGCTTACAGGAAAATCAACAATTTCTCGTCTTAAGGATTATCACTTTTAACTTAATGATGTTTAACTGACCATTTTCTGTATCAATCGTTAAAAACTCCTTAAGTATTAATCATCTCAAAGCGATACTATGGGTGGCGTTCTTCATTGCCACTTAGTTCTCGTAGAACCGACGGAACAAAGAAAACCTTAGAAGAACTAACACTTTAAAAAAACCAAGCATTAATAAAAATCGAAATATTAATACATAACAAGCTATCACCCTTTTGTATATGCAATAATGTAGTACGTGTAATGCATGACATGTCGTTTCATAAGTCAATAATTCTTATTCAGTTTCATGTTGACCATACATTACACACAATACTCATCATACCATTTCACCTTATCATACCATAATATTATCGCTTTCGTTATCATAGATTAACAATTATACAATCAGATCACATCACATTCCATATACGACACCTTAACACCCATAATAGTTATATTATTATATTTGCATTACATATTCAGCTAACTACAAGTACAGATAGTATAATATGACTGAGTTACTCACCTGCTCATGTTGGCTAGTCGTAATAATGTCAGGAAAATCCTCACAAGTACTAGGATCACCTATTGAGATGATTAATATATGATCAATATCATATAAACTATATCATTAAACTCCTATGAGTGTCTAAATGTCTTATATTGATATTAGGTCTTCATTCTATTACTATATTGGTCCTTTAATGGTTCTATGATAATCAAGTGTTATTTAATATTTATTTTCATTTTGCTTGTCTTGATCTTGTTTGATACTTATATGTATTCATTGGGTATTCGAAAAGTTGATATTTAGTCAGCTTATTTTTATAGTTATTATTATTGTTATTTTTGCATTGTTCATTATCTGACTCATTATAATAACTCGTATTTATTCATTATTGTTTAGACTTATCGGTTTTCTCTTGATTTACTTGATATAATTTTCCCGTTATGTATAGATATCACTTTATTCAAAAATTTAGCTTATTTAAATTTCCATTGTTATATGTATGTCTATATGTATGTAAATCAATAGATACTTAATAAATACCATACTTATATTTTTACTTGTAAAATACTAAGTTCATCTATAATGATGATAAAATTAGCAATATTAAGATTTGCAAAAATTAAAATTAATTTCAGAAATATTAGTAATATTATCTTTGTGTCATCATAATAATAATAATAATAATTATTATTATTATTATTATTATTATTATTATTATTATTATTATTTTCAAAACCAATCAGATTTTTTTTTTTTTGTTTCATTTCTGAGAGGTACATGGCTGCCCGTGTATTTCTGGAAATTAATAGAGAATTGCATGCCGAGAGGAACACGGCTGGGAAACACGGCCGTGTTCATCCCGTACTCATCTGGGATTCGCGTACTGTTCATCTTTATCGTTGGTTCAATCCGATTTTCTTTCATTTTTCATGTTAAAATCCTTTCTAAAGTCTTCCTAAGTGTTCCTACATGTTATATATATACATATATCGACTCATAATACAACAACATGCACATAATCCTTGATTTTCAAAATCAAAGAGTGTAATTTAAGGTTTGCGAAATTTACCTAGTTGAGCTTGTTTGATATAATTCAAAGCTTGTTTTTGGTTGGGTTATGATCCTATGATCCTTGATCATCAGGAATCAATTTAAAACGTTGTTTTTAACAAATAACATGCCAAGATAAAATCTACTTACTTTGTCTTCCTTTCTAAACTTGAAGGGTTGTTTTTAGGGAGTTTGTTCCTTGATTGAGTTTGTTTGGAATTGTTTTTGGATGATTTTTTTTTCGTGGTTAGTTTCTGGAGAGCTTATGCGGCTGGTTAGGGTTGTTTGTATGTGTATAATATCGTTTGTTTGTTTATAAATTATTAAGTCTTTATAAATGAAGAAGAAGAAGAAATATGGTCGGCTTCCAACATGAATTAGCTCCAGAATTCTCTTCAAATTTCACTGTTTAAGCAAGTTGTGTTTGCAGCATTAATTAACTTGTCTGGTTGTCTCCATGTTATTGGTGTGTCTGTATCTTTTGTTGACGAATTTGTATATTATGTGGATTACATCAAGGGCAATTTCGGCTTGCATCAATCGAGGCAATCAAAGCCACAAATCCACACACTCATGCACCGAAATTTTAGGTAGTAATGAAGAAAAACTATTATTATATTTGTTAGTTAATAATTAACTTAGTTTTAGGGTAGTTTATCAAGTTAATCAGGTATAATTATGATGTTTATTCAAGAGTTTTATCTTCAAAAATTTATTTTGAGTTCTACAAATTTTCTAGGTTATCATTGAGTTCATATTTAGATTTAAAGTTTATACGATTAATTATTTTTAGAATTTTATCTTCGGCGATTAAGGTTTTCTAAGCTTATAAGGTCAATTTCGTTTTAGGCTCCAATAGCTTACGAATATCCTAACTAAAACAATGGTATGATCCAAATATTTATTTGGAGTATAGATTATTAGTTATACATCTATTTATGTTTTTATTATGTATTTATAACCCTAATGGTTTGTCTTTAGGTTACCGTTTCCTAACTATAAGTGTAATGGACTATTTACTCATTATCGCATTTAATATCTTAGCTAAATTATCTTGATATCTTGGGTTTTCGATACCTACTATGAAATCTTATTAGTAGTGTTTAATACTATCAAGGAATCTTTGTTTTAGAGTTTGAAACTATATAAAGACTCATTACTACTCATAGTTTAGTCTCAAGTTTTTGTTGAGTTCTAAGGTAACCATTTATTTTCTATATTTATATATTTCTATCTATTTTATTTGTATAACAAGTTTCAGGGTTTAAAAATTTGGGGGTTATTTAATTATATCTTGAGTTATCAGCTCAAGATATGAAATCTCCCTTTTTGTATCAATTAAGGTCAAAGTAGTTTTTATTCAGGCTTCTAAGTCATAATAAGCTAAATTTATCTCATAGATCTATTCTTAGGTTTTTGTTGAGTTCTAGGTTTACTGGCTAGTTTACATTTTCTATTTTAGTATCATGTACTAATGTGAAAATTTTCGGGGTTTATAGTCACGGCCATGACCAAGGCCTTTATTGATGAAGAGGGGAACAATGGAGATCACGAGTGACACTGTAAACCCCTAAAATTTCGGAATCGGTTTAGCATAAAACCCTAAACCGGAAGTCAAACGAAACCCTAAAGGTCAACAAAACCCTAGTTTACCGTATCCAGCTAAATCCGGCATTACCGTTTTCTTTGGCCTTGAAAAACGAAGTTGGGATAATTAGCTCGAATAGTCCGTAATAACCATAGGTATTATAAAAGTTTCAGTTTCGCGGAATTCGGGTGTCTTTCGAACCCGATCGGACACAGTTCTCGAAAAACGTATCCGGAAGCCCGGACTAGTAAAAATATTCCAAATATACCGTTAGACTCGTAAAAATATAAGTTTTCCAAAAATATCAATTTCGTAATTTTTCGGTAAGTAAAAATAACAGATATAGCTATTATATGCTTATTTTCTTACTACCGGTACTTTAATTGTCATATCTACCTTACATTACACTATTCATTACTATTCTACACTATTCTTTTATCTCTACTTTTTCTTACACCTACTCTTACACTCTATATAACCTATAATCTTAACTTTTTACCTTTCCCATAACTTTATATCACATCTACTTTACAAATTACATCTTTTATTTTCCAAAAAGTCACAAAATTAAATCACTTCTCCCCCTCTACTAAAGTGGCCGGCGCCCCCTCTCTCCCCATTCACAATTTTGTTTCAATTTTAATTTATTTAAATCACACAAAAATCACTCCACATTTTCCTATAAATATCTCTCTCCTCTTTCACTTCTTTCACACATTCACTACCCACAAATTCATACCAAAGCTCTCTCAATTTTTCCTCTCAAAGCTCTCTCAAATTACTATCTCAAAACTCTCTCAAAATAATTCCACAACAACTTCCACCAACAACAAAAACCCATAACCACATAATCATATCAAAATCTTCTTTAGGTAACCCTTCTATAATTCTTTCTTCTTCTTCATGTCATGTAACTTTACATGACCATAGTGTGAGTTTCCAAATACTATAAGTTGTGGAAACTACATTATGTTCATGTATTGTTCTTGTTCATGCCAATCCATTTATGTTTATGTTGATTTATTATTGTTTATATATCTATACATATTCTTTAGAGCATATAAGCTCACTTGCCATTTATTTATTTCATGCAAAGCAATTTATTTACTTTTCCATCGCAATTTATTTATTTATTCCTTGTTGAAATAAGACTAGTCTCTAGTCTTAGACTTGTCCTCATCAAGTCAAAACAAGCTTTTCTTCTTTCATTTTATTTCATTATGGGACTAGTTTATTTCTTAGTCCCGGGAGCCTCGAAAAAGCTAAGACTCCAATACTTGACTTTATTATTTATGCTTTATGTTATTTATTATCATGTTCATTTAGATTGTTATCCAAAAGTTTTATTTTCTAAAGATAATTAAATAAAAGAGGGCTTTTTGTCACTTATAAATAAGTTTATGTAAAGTATAAAATCAACACAAAATAAACTCATTTCTTTTCATGTTACTAAAAAAAGAACTCACTATAATTTTATAAACTACTTTTGCTTTGAAAAGATACTAAAATCTTCATTATCCCACCTTGCTTTTCAAAAGGAGATATTTTTGTTAAAATGGTTCTTTTCATAAGAAAGAAAATAAGATGGATGACCTAGGAGATTTTTAAGTAAAGACCTTTGCAAACTATTAGGCAAAGAAAAATTTATAGTTTGAAAATAATAAAGTTATTTCTTTTCAAGTTACAAGAGAAAATTAATAGAATTATAGAAATTAGTTTTTCTACAAGAAGTCCTTAATTGTTCCACATTATTTTTATGAAGAAAACAAATTTTCATACATGGATGAATATTTTTGAAAAAATATGAGACACGAGAAAAAGAATGAGAAATACCAAGTAAAGATTTTACAAAACAAGTAAACAAAAGAATTTGCACAAGAAAAATGAAGAAAAGCATATTTTCTAGAAAACTTCAAATATAGTATTAATGTAACTTAGAAAGTCAAAAATTTTATTTTCAAAAGTCACTTAGAAAAAGATAAATAAAACCAACATAAAACGTTTTTAGAAAATAAAAGAAAACAAGGTATTCATTTTAAGGAAATTTACAAAAACAATTTCCGAAAAGCTTCAAACCAACATTGTTTTACCTGAGAAAAATATTTGAACAACAAGACACTTGAGCATGCTTAAATATGAGTTATTTAGTTATAAAAAGAGAATTTTTCAACTATATAGATAACTAAGTATTTATCAAACAAATTATGATTTCTTGAACCAAAGTTGTTTTTACTTGGAAATCCGTGGTGAATTTTGTCGCCACTTTTTCGGAGTCTATATGGCTTTTTTTGTGGGAAATAATTTTGGAAATGGGTATATCTTTTCGAGTAGGTAAAAATCGGTATATTATATGCGCAATTCCGAGTTAAAATGACCAAGTTATGGCCATTTTAAGTTGGAACATCCTTCTATACAAACTTTAACGTTCTTTGATATTGTTTTGTCAAAATTCAAGAAAATCTTCAAGAAAAACTCATTATGGGTATTTTCTTTGGTTAGGTGATCCCGAGGAAGGATTTCTTCACCCCGAGAACTATTACAATTAAGTGGAGTGTGTGAACGACTCATCCGCTTAGAGGAATAGACGACCAATGGCATCGTGAGTTTATTTCCATTAAATGCTACACTTGTTGTGCTTGTAAATTAGTTGCACTAGAGTTAGGAAAAGATAAACCGATATGCATATAAAATAATTCCTTAAAAGAATTCTAAGAATATCGAAGCCCGAATTGTTCTAAGTGATTGTTTTAGTTTAATATTGATTTGTGTGAAATTCCTTGATCACCTTAAAGTTGAAAATAATTATGTTATGACTTTATAAATTAATGAACTCATGCATACCACGAAGTGAGTCACATTGCATGGTTGGGTTATTATCCTTGGGTGAGAAGGATAGTAGGCTCATGTCGAAAGCAACACTTGGCGGAAGGTCCGAAAGCGATTGCTTGGCGGCTTAATGGAATGTGCTTGGCAGTTGATCCGAAAGCAAGGTCAAATCAAGTAGATTCGGAATACTTGGCGATGAGTGCTCGCAAGTTTAAAAGTTTTAATAAATGCTTGGCGATGAGTGCTCGCAAGCTTAAATTTTCTATCATTAAACTACTTGTTTTGAGTATCACCAAACCCCGAATGGAGGGCGTAAATCCATTCAACATATAGTTCCCGGAAAGCTATATGATTGTTTGCCCACGTGTTTGATGCATTACATATGTGTGATTAACCAACTTGTTTGAATCTTGTTACAAGAAGTTATTTATGGAAATAGTACTCACTAAGCCTATTAGCTTATACCCCGATAGCTATTTTTGCAGTTCCCGTACTTATGGTTAAGGCCACGTGGACCATGCGGGCAGGTAATCCCTTTTGAACATTAGAAATCTGAATAAAGTATAGCTTAGTATTAGCATGTTAATAGATTGGTAATTTAGGGAGTTGTCCCTAAGTTTGAAAAGTTTATGCCATGGATAAATAATTATTGTGATTCTTCTTTTCTTAATATGTTTTTATATCTCCTTAAACTTCATTATCCCACATATGGTCCTCTAAAATTGTGAAAGTAAGCCTTACACTTAATATAAAAGCTTTTGGAAATGACTAAGGATGTCATACTTAAGCTTTAATATTGAGTGTGGCGGACTGTCACGTTTAGGGTACCCATCGGGGCGTGACAGTTTAAGTTGGTATCAGAGCATGGTTTAAGAACCTAGGAATCATAATTATAGAAATAGACTTAAGAAGAATTGACTTAGATAGAAGCAAGAAAGACTTAGATAAAATAGAATGGGTAGAATAAGTCTTCTAATATCTTTCTTTTACGTAGATCACCATAGATGAGGCCCGTCTCCAAGCCAAGAACTTCCGAAAAGGATCCTTCGAAACACCCGAGAACTTCCGAATGAGACTTAGAGTTTTATGTGAAGAATTTGCCCTAGCTGGACAACCTAAGACCCTCCGAGAAATGTTCCAAATCTGGAAAAGGGGAATGATGCAAACCGAATGGAAAGGAGTGTTACGAACTATTCACAACTGCCCTATAGGCAAAAGAATGACCGAGTTGGAAGTAATATATGCTGTGGAACGAATCATTGCTATCGCGGACCACCGACCAATGCTAAAAGAAGCAACCTTCGTTCTTAGAAAAGAGGGAGGACGAACCCTATCGGATTTTCGGACCTGGACCAAGATCGGACCAATATTTGTCTATGCCCATGATGATTTGATGGATCACCTCGAATGGATGAGAGCTGACCTCAACGATACTTTCCATTGGCACGGAGTATATCATGGGATACTACCCCCAACAGAAGTATCCACCGAACCGCCTACCTTCACAGGAATCCAACTAGGAATAAACGAGCCCCTACGATTGCGAGAGGATGGAACAGTGATCAGAGATGAACCAATGCAGGAGGTGAATGACAGTTCGGATGATGAACCCGGCGAGGACTCGGAGGAAAATCAAGAAGAAAGACCGCGCAAGAGATAAGGAACCAAGCTGCCGTAGGAGTCGAGGAACCTTGGACTAACGATGAGTTAAGGATCATTCGCTATCTAGAAGGAAGACATGTTCGGGGAGGACAAGACATGGACTCCACGATGGATACGGAAAATGCCCAGCCAATGAAAACAACAATAGGGAAACCGAAGGAACAATCACTTGGAAGACCATTGATGAGATAGCACCAGCAATGACGGATGAGGAACTAATTGCCTATCACGAACAAGAAAGAGAGAGAGCACGAAATAGAAGAAAACACTTCAACCAAATCATGAGGAGTTTGAACCCAGGATCATCCAGCAGCAACCCGGGAGATGCGCCGGAAGAATGAAGAAAGGAGGAAAGGAGCGTATCCCTAGAAGTCCAGCTTAGATTTTGTAATCATAGACTAGATTCATGATCTTAGTCTATCTTTTAATTTTCGAACAATGTTTGTTATTTCTATGTGATTTTCTTTTATGATTTATCTTATTTCCGATTTCATGTATGAACTTTATTTCTATGATAATGCTCTAAGTTTGATTTCAGAAATTGTTTTGACTTAAATTTTGTTAGCTTTTATGCATATTTAAATTTCCGTTATATTCACCAATTTCCGGTAAAAATTTAATTAAGTTATCAAAACTTTACAAACCTAACTTAGAAAAGCTTAAAACAGCCAAAATAGGAGTAGACGAAGAAGGGAACAAAGCGCCTCTAACCAACTAGACATAGAAGAAGATCCACCTGCTGTTCAAGGAGCCGCCGCACCTCAAAGGGACTTACACGCCACGTTAGGACACCTAACCCAC
The DNA here is from genome assembly GCA_024138025.1 of Combretum micranthum. Classification (NCBI taxonomy): domain Eukaryota; kingdom Viridiplantae; phylum Streptophyta; class Magnoliopsida; order Myrtales; family Combretaceae; genus Combretum; species Combretum micranthum. Next base: position 98,457 of record JAMXBD010002499.1, on the reverse strand, counting down.
GTATTAGAAGAAATTAGGCAAAATATGCCAGCACAAGCACCCGTACCAGAAGCAACACCAGCAACAAATCGTGGGTATACCTGATATACCAGTAGTAATAAAAATTCCAGTAGTAATAAAAATTCATGTAAACAAGCTATATCTGATATTTTTAGTTACCGAAAAATTACAAAATTGATATTTTTGAAATCCTTGTATAATTATGAGTCTTTTTGTGATATCGAGATATTTTTAATATCTCGGGCACCAGGGCATGTTTTTTGGAACTGATCCCACTTTGGTTCAAAACAAATCGAATTTTGAAAAATCTGATCTTTTTAAGCTATCTTATATTATTTCAAACTACAATCCACCATTAACTTATTTCTATTGTTCTTAGGTTTCGAGCAGGGATTGCCGGAGTCGAAACTGCTAGATTATCCTGATCTTAGTTGAGTTTCGAAACTCCGATATAACTAGGTTTAGGGTTTATTCCAACTTTACCCTAGAATTTGTGGGGTTTACAACCTACCTCCCCTTAATGAAAGTTTTGTCCTCAAAACTTGGCTCGTATACTTAACTCGTGATGCATACCCAAGCTCTATAAAGGGTTTAATATTCCTCCAATGGAATTTACCTTCACTATTGACACGATTCTCGACTTTAAATTTAAGAACCTGCCACTTCTAATCTGTCCAACTTTGATTGGTCCAAGGCTTTTTCATTCTTTAGCTTAGAGTATTGGTTACTACATTCATTCTCTTTTGCATGATATCTTATTCTAAGATTACGGTCTTTTATAAACTCTTTAACCATTTCTTCTACCACGTGTTTAGCTCCTTTCACATGAACAAGTGCTTAAGGCTTAGATAACCAATATAAATTCTTTATCCTTGATCATTCAGATAATATTTCCATTTGAAAGCATACTTTACCAGTTAGCTCTAAATCATGTGCCGAATAACTCTGATCTTGCAGCCTCAACTATCGAGAAGCATAAGCAATTACTTCTTCCATCTTACATTGGCACACATCCGAGACCATTTCCCGATGTGTTCCTACGCATTGGGTGGAACTCCTTTTAATTTAGCAACATTACCATTATTGTGAAAACAGTTCAACACTTTAGTCCTTGGAAACTCCGTTCCCTTTTATTTGTTCATGTAGTTCCTTATTCGCTTCCAGGTTATCCGAATAGAAAGCTTAGCTATCTTGGAAAAGTCCTTTACAACTTCCTATAATACACGTCTTGACCGCGTTAATCATCTTGGGTAGTTTCCATACTACCACTCCCTTTATCTTTTTCGGGATTCTCTGGTATGTTTTTATTATAAGCATCTTGACTAAAAAAAGGAAGTTTGGTTTATCTAGAATTCACTCTTTGGTAACTTGGCATATAACTTGTGGGTTCTTGATATTCGTAACACCATTCGTGGATGCTTTTCGTGTTGTCTATGCGTTCTTTGAATAGACAAAAATGTTAGCGATGAAGACTATCACACTTTGTTTGATACTTGAGTCCTTTAAGTCCATAAAGGTGACGGGTGCATTCGTCATTCCATCAGGCATCACAAGGACTTGTAATGCTCGTAGCATGCACGAAAGGCGGTCCTTGAATTTTCAAAGGGATAAACTTTTAGAAATTTTCCTTTTCATCACTACTCGTGAGATTCTTTATTTCACTTTCTGAGGTTTTACTCAATCATCCAATCATTGTTTACTAATCTTTATACTTTTATGGAATTAAAGAAAACACTTGATTAAGGTTTAACATTAACCTATGATTGCGTAATAACGTAGTCGCCCTCATCCTCAAGAGTAGCCTACTCCACATCTCCATCATCCATCTACCCCATCTGCACTAGCCTTCCAATTGTAAACCCTCACTCCATGCATAGAAGTGCCCATGCGATTTCCACTTCCAGTTCCATTCCTTATTCTCATTGGAGTAGGTCCTCTAGATGGCCCAGTTGATCCGGTGAGGGCACTCTTCTTTTGTGGGCATTCCTTAACAAAGTGTCCGATTTGTTTGCACACAAAGCAAATGGAAGATGCTTTCTTTGGACACTCTGGCACTTTATGATTGGGGTCCCCACAAAAATAGCACTTATCTTGCAATTCATGACGTCTTTTTGGATAGTGGGTACCATGACATTTCCAGCAAATTATATTCTTTGGTGCATCCCTTGTCCACTAACTGTTCCCCCAAACTGCTGTTTAGCTTGAACCTTTTTTATGGGTGGCTAAAACTTAGCCTTTCATGAAATCTCCTTCCAATAGCGTGGACCTTCTTTTCCTGTGCATGTGTCTTTCTCCTTTTTGCTCCTCCAACAATTCGAGTTCTTTCTACCAATTCTTGAAAATTCCTTATATCAAATTCTTCCAACTTCTGTCACAACTCCTCGTTTAGTCCATCTAAAAAGACTTTCCTTTTTAGCTCATCGCTATACTTGTACGAGTTAGGCGCATACTAGAGTAGCTGGCTGAACTCGGTCTCATATTGTTCTACCGTTCTGCCTTGTTGCGCAATATGCAAGAAGTCTGAGCTATGCTAAACTCGGAAACTACCTAGGAAATAGTTTTCCAGGAATTCATGTTAGAACATCTCCCACGTGATTAGATGCATTAACTTTCTACTCTTGAATTCCTACTACACATGGGCGTTCAGGCAAAGCATATAGGTTCCATAGGTTACTTTAGGTGTCACGGTAATTCGAACACATCGAATGACCTTTCTATTTGTAGACACCCAATTTTTGCCCAATTAATTAAGGCTTGAATTTATAAAGTTAATTAAACAAAATTTTGTTTAATTAAACTCATTTTTCCAAAAGCCTTAATTAAGTAATGAGTTGGCTAAGTGATCAAGGCACAGGCCAAATGGCCTGTTGGTTAAACACATTGACCCAAATACACACCAAGCTCAAGGACCCAAGTTCAAACCCTAGCAAAGGCAAATTTTTGCCTTTTTATTTTTTGCCTTCTCAAAGTGACTTTTTGTCTTACTTTGCATCAATTTTTAACTGACAAAACATCATTAATTGTTGAAATTGATGATGCAATTGCAAAGTAGACATGGAATATGAAAGATCAATACACAATTCATGTGTAAAAACAACCCAAAAGTCACAAAATTCATGCTAAAAAATTTGGAAAAAAATGCAATTTATAAAGCATTCAATTGCACATAAATGAGGAGTTACAAGAATTGGTAAAATTGGATGATTCATCTACCCACATTGAATGATTTGATGAAATATGAAAGATCAATCATCAATTCATCAGTTTGAAACAAATTAAACACGAATTATTGAATTAAATTCGTGCAAATGAAGAGGCAAAAATTGATTCATTTCTAAAGCAATATGAAACGTAAAATTGAGCTTGCAACCTATAAATAGAGGGTACTAGGATCAAAAGGCAACTCAATTTGAAGAAAACACAATTAGAATGAATGAATTCGAAAATTTCGAAAATTAGGGTTCTTAAGAGAAATTTCGAATTCGAAAATTTCGAATCATTTTTTATCCAATTTGAGTGTTTGAGGAGCTTTAGGAACAAGTTTAAAGTGATCAAGTGTGCTTAGATTTGATCAATTTGTTCGAATTGAGTTCTGCAATTTTTTTTTTAAAATTTTCGAATTTGAACCGCCGGCAACCACCACTTCGAACCGCCGTCCACGGTGGTTCCGGGCGCGAACCACTACCACCAGCGGACGCGCAACCACCAAAGGAGTCGGGCCGACAAGCTTGTGGAGGCCAACAACCACCAGGGACGGCCGAGGAAGGCTTGAAAGGCCGCGTAATCATCTTCTTCGCCCGATAGGGTCGGATCCGACACGAAATTTGACACGAAAATCCGAAGTCCAACCCGCCCCCTGGTCAACGGTCAACGATCAAGCAGATCAGACGGCCCAGATTCAATCATCCAGATCAGACGGCCCAGATTCAATCAAGCAAATCAGATGGTCCAGATTTGATCAAGCAAATCAGACGGCCCAGATTCGATCATCCAGATCAGATGGCCCAGATTCAATCAAGCAGATCAGACGGTCCAGATTTGATCAAGCAAGATCAGATGGCCCAGATTCAATCAAGCAGATCAAACGGCCCAGATTTAATCAAGCAGATCAACGGTCCAGATTCAATCAAGCAGATCAACGGTCAGATTCAATCAAGCATCAGACGGTCCAGATTTGATCAAGGTAATTAACGCCCAGATCGAGTCAACGAGATCAGACGGTTAGGATCGGTCTTCAAATCAACGATCCAGATCATCCGCTTCATCCAACGGCCCAGGTCAGTCCGTATTATTTTATTATATAATTAATTTCGGAAAATAGTAGAAAATAGTAAAAAATTCAGAAAAATTCATAAAAAAATTCAGAAAAATTCAAAAAAATTCAGAAAAATCCAGAAAATCAAAATAATTATTTTTCATATAAATTTATTTTTTTGATATTTTTGAATATTTTTAATAGTATTTATACATAAATTGCTTTTAGAAATATATTTGATGCATAAAAATAATTTTAATATATTGTAAAATATTTTGAATATGTTGTGAATTTATATGATAATTATCTAAAAATAATAATAATAATAATAGTAATAAATAAATATGACAAAATTGGATTTTCCAAAACCAAAATTTTTGATAAAAAAAATGAATTTTTGGACTTAGAAAAATTGTATTTTCATGAAATGAAAAATCAATTGATTAGATCATAGGATCATCAAAAAATAGTTTTCACAAAAAATTTAAAATTTAATGAACTTAAAATGAGAAAAGTTCAAAAATATAAAATTGATCAACAAATTAAAGTTCTTTTTAAAAGAACTACGTTTTGTCTGATCTCGATTAGCGAGTACGTAGGCATTGCGCGGGCGACATTAAAAAATAAAAAAAATGTTTTGTTTTTTTTTTAATATTGTGAATAAATTTTTGTAAATATAATATGTTTTCGTTGATATTCTATTCTAAAAAAAATAATAATAAAAATGAATAAAAGCACATAAAAATAAAAAATGAACAATGTGATTTGTGAATATTGTTTCATAATGTATTATTTGAATTTTTGAGCATATAAAGGATAGATCATAAATTTAAAATTCCGAAAGTGGTAACCGATTTGGTTTTAATAGGTTAGCCCCCGAATCCATGATATCTGGTTTTTTAAAAGTTTGTTTTTTTTTTAAATCAAATTTTTTCGCAGACTAGTAGCTAAGTTAGAATCAACCAACCATTGATCCTAGCTTTTGTTTTTTTCCCGATTTATATCGGGTGGCGACTCTAAAAAGTTTTTAAAAATTAAAATTTCTTTTAACCCCTAGTCGAGGATTCATGTTAAATGGGTTCGGGTTTAATGTGAATCGGGTTATGAGAAATGAACCAGATAGTGGAAAAATCCAGGCTCGACAGCTTGGTGACTCCACTGGGGATTATTTTGAATTTTTTTTTAAAAAAAAAAGAGGGCTAGCCACTTCGGAATTATAAATTTTAAATTTATCCTGCTCATTTTTTGTAAATTACCATGTGAATATATATTTATTTGTATTTATTGAACAATTGTTTTGTAAATATATACTAACCTTGTAAGTATGTAAAATAGAAAGCAAAAGCTTGATTGTTTGTTTGCATTTTGCATTTGCATTAGCATGATTGTGTGCTAGATACGGTCGTACCAGGGCCGTCTTAAGAGCCTAAGCGAGGAGGACGAAGTAAGGTCCGGGGCTGTGGCTTTCCACCCTCTAGATCAAGAAATGTCCTCCCACTCCGGTTTAGTACCACTAAATCGGGGAACCTATAGAACCTTACCAAATCATGCATTCATTAGCATGGGATGACCAACTTTTTCTAAAAAATGAAGTTGAAATATAAATGTACATATGTAAATACTAAAAAAAAATACTTAAAGAAAATTCTAAAAAAATATAAAAGCTGTCAAAAAATTCAAAAAATCTTGTAAATATTAGCTTATACCTTCTGAAAAAATTTCAGAAAATGATGTCTTCAACCGACAGTAGCGATAGCTTATGGGCTCGCCTTATTAGAGAAAATCGAGTTGGAACCTTTCAAAGATCCAATGCTCCTACTGGACCGATGGTTTGTCAGTTTAGTCCGGTCCAAAAGTCATTCATTGAAGATAGGTTAGGCCCAATCCTCAGCCTACCAAAGATCCATGTTCCATTCACCATGTTCCGAGCCCTCACTCATCTATGGGAACCTGAAGAAGTTGTCTTCCGTTTGGGTCAGCATGTACTTAGCCCGACCATTGAGGAATATACTAGACTACTCCAAGCACCTCCTACCTCTGAGGAATCTATGCTCCGAATTTCAAGCATAGCCCGGTCCGTATTATCTCAGAATTTTTGGGGATCAAGAGGGGACCAATTAATTGAAGCTATCAATGATTGCAATGAATATTGCATCCGGCTAACCACACTGATGGACTGGTTTGGAACCCTGAATACTTTAAAAGCAACCGAGCCACTTTCAGTATACCACTTGAAGTTTGGGAAGAAAACGGGTTAATGCCTTCATAGTAGCTGCTTTTGCAACCATTCTCTTCCCTAATGGCAACTTGTTCATCCACTTCCGGGTCATAGAGCTGGTTTCTCAATATTTAGCTGGCAAATCCTATGTTCCTGCTTTTTAGCCAAACAAGTCCGTAGTCTGAATCACATCAAGTCTAAAGGACAAGGCAAGTTCAAAGCAAGCATGCATTTACTGATGGTTTGGTTTGCTAGCCACATTAAGCACTACGGAAAAGAATTGGCTAATGGATCCCTCATCAGTCTGAAATATGATCTTATCTAATCTTTTGCTGAAAGGGTCCACATGGAAGATGATCATCCTCTATGGGATATAATTGCCATTCTTGAAGACATGCACCTGAAGACATGATGTGGCAAGCTCGCTGGTTCAAAAGCCCTGTAGTCATCCTAAGTTGCAAGGAATACATGGCAGTGCCCCTAATTGGACTCACCGGATGTACTGGTTATTATCCCTCAAGTGTTATCAGACAGTATGGTATGTTGCAAGATATTACTGTCAAGCCTAATTTGGAGCAAATCACTTTAGATTATCTGGATCCAACCAAGATCCTACCAGCTAAAGAATTCAAGCTGCATCAAATCCGAGCTATATGGGAAAATAAGAGGTGAAGCCAGTTTTTGAAATCAAACCAGAAAGTAAGGAAACCAAGAAGTATAGAGCAACCAGGTGGTATGTGGCTAGCCAAATGAAGAAAAATAAGGATATCCAATATGAAGCTCCCGATGTCCTTCAACCAGCACCATCGGAACCTGACCCTGAAACAACTGCTTACATGGAAGCTGTTTCGGCTCGCCTGGAAGTATGTCACCGAGATTTCCAAGAAAGAGAGAGGGAAATGGTGGATCACCTGCAAAGTGCTGGAAGCAGAATTGCATTCTTAGAGGCTGAGTTAAAGGAAGCTCGAAAGAAAATTCTAGCCCTGGAAGACAAGATTGTTTGCCCCACTAAGACAAGAAGACTGGTTTAGTTGGTTTAGGTTTAGTCCTTAGGAATCAAGGTTCTTTGAAACCATTAGAGAGTAGTTTTGATTCAGTCACTAGGAAATAAGGTTTCTAAACCATTAGAAGTTTCCGTTATGTCAAACGTTATCTTTTAATACAATTCCATTGGATGTTTTTTTAAAAAAAAAAATCATTGGTCAATATCCCCATTTGCATCTGTGTGATAGCATATCTACATTCTTGCATATGTATATTAATTAATTCATTCATTCTTTAAAGAATATTAATAAAAAATAAATGTACAGGTCTAGCAAATTCGACTTTAAGTCAAAAACTTGAAAGATAGCGCCCAAGCCGGTTAGGAGCCCTGTTGTTACCAGATCCCGAGCTAAGATGTCTAACACCGGGAACAACCCCACAGACCAGACCACAGAGCAAAGACTCAACACCGTGGAACAAACCCTCCTTGGAATTGCTGGACAAATGCAGGCTTTAACACAAAGTCTTGCACAACTTAAGACCCCCACAACTTCTGAAGAATCCTCAGGGACACAGAAAGAAAAGAAATTGAGGGACAGCTTATTCAGCAAGAGGAGTCACCAAATGAGTTTAATGCGGCTGAGTTGAAGAAAGAACTGGAAGCTCAGGCTAAAGAGATGGAGAGAAAACTGCTTGAGAAAATGAAGACGTTCGATGGTTTTGATCAAACCGCGATCCTGAATTTGCCTCAATATGAGGAAGGTGCCTTCACTGAGAAATTTAAGGCACCGGAATTTGAAAAATATGACGGTACAGGTTGTCCTAATATGCATACCAGATTGTATGTACAACGAATGGGGAAAATTGCCTGAAAGCACGGCACAAGATTTAACCAAGTTGCTAACAGAATACTTTGATGTTTTTGCATGGTCGTATAGCGATATGCCTGGTTTAGACCCATCCATTGTGGTTCACAAATTGCCAATAAAGGAGGATTTTAAACCTAAAAAGCAAAAATTAAGGCGATTTAGGCCAGATTTACTCCTCCAAATCAAGGATGAAGTAAAAAAGTTGCTTGAAGTAGGATTCATTGAGGTTTCTGATTATTCGGATTGGGTATCAAACATAGTGCCAGTACTTAAGAAAAACGGGAAAGTAAGAATCTGTGTGGATTTCAGAGATCTAAACAAAGCAACCCCGAAAGATAATTTCCCGTTGCCTCACATTGATGTTTTAGTGGACAATACCGCTGGAAATCATCTATTTTCATTCATGGATGGATTTTCAGGGTATAATCAGATATTAATGGCCGAAGAAGATAAGGTCAAAACCACATTCGTTACAGCCTGGGGAACCTTTTGTTACAAGTCATGCCTTTCGGTCTCAAGAATGCCGGGGCAACTTATCAACGAGCAATGCTTGCTATACTTCATGATATGATGCACAAAGAGGTGGAAGTATATGTAGATGACATGATCGCCAAGACAAAGGAAGGAGAGGATCATGTAGTGGTGTTAAGGAAGCTTTTTGAAAGATTAAGGAAGTTTCAGTTGAAATTGAATCCAGAAAAATGCACTTTCGGAGTGACATCTGGAAAATTATTAGGATTCATGGTTAGCCAAAAAGGGATAGAAATCGATCCTGATAAGGTCAAGGCAATTCAGGATTTGCCTCCACCAAAAACATTAAAGAAATCAGAGGCCTCTTGGGAAGATTGAATTACATTGCTCGATTCATATCACAGTTGACTGATAAGTGCCAACCGCTGTTTAAACTGCTGAAGAAGAATGCCCTAATTGAATGGAATGACGAATGTGAAAAAGCCTTTAATCGGATAAAGCAATATCTGACGAATCCACCAGTACTGGTTACTCCAAAACCGGGGAAACCGTTGTTCTTGTATTTGACGATTCTTCCTGAATCCATGGGTTGTGTGCTCGGGCAAAAAGATGAGGAAGGAAAAGAAAGAGCTGTTTATTATTTAAGCAAGAAATTCTCAAATGGAGAACAAAAGTATTCAGAGATAGAAAAGACCTGCTGTGCATTAGTATGGGTTATGCACAGACTTAGGCAGTATACGCTCTTCTACTCGATCGAGTTGATTACGAAGCATGATCCATTGCGATACTTGGCAAGCAAACCGGCTTTGGTTGGTCGAATCTCGAAATGGCAGATGCTGCTTTCTGAATTTGATATCACTTATGTAAGTCAAAGTTCAGTCAAAGGACAAGTTTTAGCTGATCAAATTGCAGAAAGCCCAGTTGATGATGAAGAATTAAAGGAACAAGATCAGTTTCCAGATGAAGGCATCAGGATAGCAGAAACAGAAGCCGAAAGCAACAGTTGGAATTGTATTTCGATGGAGCAGCCAATGTATATGTGTGGAATAGGTGCAGTCCTCATCTCACCAAAAGAAGAACAGTTCCCGGCATCAGCCAGATTAATGTTTCCTACACAAATAATGTAGCGGAATACGAGGCATGCATCATGGGATTAGAAATGGCAATTCAAATGAATATCGAGGAGCTGAAGTGTTTGGAGATTCATCACTTATCATTTTCCAAACTCGAGGCGATTTTAAAACTAAGGATCCCAAGTTGATTCCTTATCATAATCACTTGGCTGAGTTAGCAGGAAGATTCAAAGAAATTTCCTTCACTTATGTGCCAAGAACTCAGAATCAATTTGCTGATGCATTGGCTACTCTGGCCTCTTTAATCCAATTTACTGAAGGAGCAAGAATACAACCTTTACAAGTCCGAATAAGAAGTGAACCGCATTCTGTGCTGTGATTGAGTCAAGTGAACCATGGTTTCAAGATATCAAAATTTCTTGCAAACAGGTAGCTATCCTGAGTGTGCTACAAAAAAGGATCAGAAATCATTGAGGCGTCTGGCAAGTCATTTCTTGTTAAGTGGAGATACCTTATACAGAAGGTCGTTTGATACAACCCTGTTGAGATGTGTAGATGAAAAAGAAGCTCAAAAATTAATGGAAGAAGTTCATGAGGGAGTATGTGGACCTCATATGAACGGATATATGCTAGCTAAAAAGATTATGAGGCTAGGATATTTCTGGTTAACCATGGAATCGGACTGTATCAAACATGTGAGATCTTGTCATTTATGTCAAATTACGCAAACAAGATAAATGCTCCTCCGAAGGAATTACAGTCAATGTCGACACCGTGGCCTTTCTCAATGTGGGGAATAGATGTAATTGGGCCAATTTCGCCAAAAGCTTCAAATGGTCATCGATTCATACTAGTTGCAATCGATTACTTCACCAAGTGGGTTGAAGCCGCTTCATACGCCAGTGTGACAAAAGCCGTTGTGGTGCGATTCATCAAAAGAGATATCATTGCTCGATATGGAACTCCAGAAAGTATCGTTACCGATAATGGTACAAATCTGAACAACAATGCAATGACTGATTTATGTCAGCAATTCAAGATTAAACACCGAAATTCCACTCCATATCGCCCACAGATGAATGGAGCAGTAGAAGCCGCCAACAAAAACATCAAGAGAATCATTGAGAAGATGACAATTGCATACAAGGATTGGCATGAAATGCTCCCATTAGCATTGATGGCGTATCGAACTTCTGTAAGAGTGTCAACTGGGGCAACGCCCTATTCCCTGGTATATGGACTGAAGCCGTTTTACCAGTAGAAGTTGAGATTCCTTCACTCCGAGTATTGGCTGAAACAGAGCTCGAAGAAGCTGAATGGGTTAGACAAAGGATTGAACAGTTAAATCTTTTAGATGAAAAAAGATTGACTGCCATGTGTCATGGGCAATTATATCAACAAAGGATGGCTAGAGCATTTAATAAGAAAGTCAAGCCAAGAAATTTCCAAGAAGGTGATTTGGTTCTGAGAAAATACTGCCAAATGTGCAAGATTCCAGGGGAAAGTTCACACCAAATTATGAAGGACCATACATAGTGAAGAAGGTCTTGTCGGGAGGAGCATTAATCCTTTCCCAAATGGATGGACCCGATTTAAAGGATCCTGTGAACTCAGATGCTGTAAAGTTGTATTATCCTTGATCAATAAAATTTGTCATTTCAAATGATCAATTGATTTTATTTTAATTAATTATAAGCAAAGTTGATATCCCTGAAATTCTCTGAAGTCGGATCAAAGCCTGACCACAAAATTCTTCCAAATAATTTACAACCAAACACCATTTGAATCATCAGAAAGAAATTTGAGCATCTTATAATGCTGAATAAATGCGTTTATACAGTTTGGTCTTTGATTGTTCTTATTTTAAAAGAAAATATTACTGCAAGGATAACTAATTTTGATAGAAAATTGAAGCATGCTTTTTATCATCAATGTTGGATATGGAACCAAAATTATCATAAAAAAACTCCCAGTGGACTAAAAATTCACAAGTACCCCTCAGTCTAGACTCGACAGATAGTCTAGTACTGACAAATAAAAATCCATCCTTTAGAGATGGTGACCAAATACAAAATCCATCCTTTAGAGATGGTGACCAAATACAAAATCCATCCTTTAGAGATGGTGACCAAATCAAAATCCATCCTTTAGAGATGGTGACCAAATACAAAATCCATCCTTTAGAGATGGTGACCAAATCAAAATCCATCCTTTAGAGATGGTGACCAAATACAAAATCCATCCTTTCGAGATGGTGACCAAATTCAAAATCCATCTTTAGAGTGGTGACAAATCAAATCCATTTTCAAGATGGTGACCAAATTCAAAATCCTTCTTCTCAAGATGGTGGTCAAGACAAAATTAGAAACCCATTCATTCAAGATGGTGATCAAGACAAAATTCAAAACCCATCCATCCAAGAGGGTAATCAAGACAAAATTCAGAAACCCATGATGATCAAGATCAAATTTAGAAATCCATCTATTCCGGATGGTGACCAAGACCAAATGACCAAACCAAAGCCCATAGGTCTGGCAAATGACCAAATTAAAGCCCATAGGTCCAACAAATGACCTAGCAGTATTCTAAAATCTAGACCCGACAGACGGTCTATCAGTTTAGGCCCGATAGATGGCCTATCATTTTTCTAAATCTAGACCTGACAGATGGTCTATCAGCTTTCTAAGTCTAGGTCCGACAGTTGACCTAGCGAATCTAGACCCGACAGATGGTCTATCAGTTTTCTAAGTTTAGGTCCGACAGTTGACCTAGAGAATCTAGACTCGACAGATGGTTATCTTTTTGTCTTTGTGGCAAAAGTTTTGTTCAAACTTTACCACAAAGAGGGGCAGCTGTAGACACCCAATTTTTGCCCAATTAATTAAGGCTTAAATTTATAAAGTTAATTAAACAAAATTTTGTTTAATTAAACTCATTTTTCCAAGAGCCTTAATTAAGTAATGAGTTGGCTAAGTGATCAAGGCACAGGCCAAATGGCCTGTTGGTTAAACACATTGACCCAAATACACACCCAAGCTCAAGGACCCAAGTTCAAACCCTAGCAAAGGCAAATTTTTGCCTTTTTATTTTTTGCCTTCTCAAAGTGACTTTTTGCCTTATTTTGCATCAATTTTTAACTGATAAAACATCATTGATTGTTGAAATTGATGATGCAATTGCAAAGTAGACATGGAATATGAAAGATCAATACACAATTCATGTGTAAAAACAACCCAAAAGTCACAAAATTCGTGCTAAAAATTTGGAAAAAAATGCAATTTATAAAGCATTCAATTGCACATAAATGAAGAGTTACAAGAATTGGTAAAATTGGATGATTCATCTACCCACATTGAATGATTTGATGAAGAATATGAAAGATCAATCATCAGTTTGAAACAAATTAAACAAGAATTATTGAATTAAATTCGTGCAAATGAAGAGGCAAAAATTGATTCGTTTCTAAAGCAATATGAAACGTAAAATTGAGCTTGCAACCTATAAATAGAGGGTACTAGGATCAAAAGGCACAACTCAATTTGAAGAAAACACAATTAGAATGAATGAATTCGAAAATTTCGAAAATTAGGGTTCTTATGAAGAAAATTTCAAATTCGAAAATTTCGAATCATTTTTTATCCAATTTGAGTGTTTGAGGAGCTTTAGGAATAAGTTTAAAGTGATCAAGTGTGCTTAGATTTGATAAATTTGTTCGAATTGAGTTCTGCAAATTTTTTTTTTAAATTTTCGAATTTGAACCGCCGGCAACCACCACTTCGAATCGCCGTCCACGGTGGTTCTGGGCGCGAACCACGACCACCAGCGGACGCGCAACCACCAAAGGAGTCGGGGCGACAAGCTTGTGGAGGCCAACAACCACCAGGGACGGCCGAGGAAGGCTCGAAAGGCCGCGTAATCGTCTTCTTCGCCCGATCGGGTCGATCCGACCCGAAATTTGACCCGAAAATCCGAAGTCCAACCCACCCCCTGGTCAAGATCAGACGGCCCAGATTCGATCATCCAGATCAGACAGCCCAGATTCAATCAAGCAGATCAGACGGTCCAGATTTGATCAAGCAGATCAGACAGCCCAGATTCGATCATCCAGATCAGACGGCCCAGATTCAATCAAGCAGATCAGACGATCCAGATTCGATCAAGCAAGATCAGACGGCCCAGATTCAATCAAGCAGATCAGACGGCCCAGATTTAATCAAGCAGATCAACGATCCAGATTCAATCAAGCAGATCAACGGTACAGATTCAATCAAGCAGATCAGACGGTCCAGATTTGATCAAGGTAATTAACGCCCCAGATCGAGTCAACGAGATCAGATGGTTAGGATCGGTCTTCAGATCAGACGATCCAGATCGCATCCGCTTCATCCAACGGCCCAGGTCAGTCCGTTTATTTTATTATATAATTAATTTCGAAAAATAGTAAAAAATTCAGAAAAATCCAGAAAAATCAAAATAATTATTTTTCATATAAATTTATTTTCTTTGATATTTTTGAATATTTTTAATAGGTATTTATACATAAATTGCTTTTTAGAAATATATTTGATGCATAAAAAATAATTTTAATATATTGTAAAATATTTTGAATATGTTGTGAATTTATATGATAATTATCTAATAATAATAATAATAATAATAATAATAATAATAATAATAAATAAATAAATAAATATGACAAAATTGGATTTTCCAAAACCAAAATTTTTGATAAAAAAATGATTTTTGGACTTAGAAAAATTATATTTTCATGAAATGAAAAATCAATTGATTAGATCATAGGATCATCAAAAAATGGTTTTCACAAAAAATTTAAAATTTAATGAACTTAAAATGAGAAAAGTTCAAAAATATCAAATTGATCAACAAATTAAAGTTCTTTTTAAAAGAACTACGTTTTGTCTGATCCCGATTAGCGAGTACGTAGGCACCTGCGGGGCGACATTAAAAAATAAAAAAAATGTTTTGTTTTTTTTAATATTGTGAATAAATATTTTGTAAATATAATATGTTTTCGTTGATATTCATATTCTAAAAAAATAATAATAAAAATGAATAAAAGCACATAAAAATAAAAAATGAACAATGTGATTTGTGAATATTGTTTCATAATGTATTATTTGAATTTTTGAGCATATAAAGGATAGATCATAAATTTAAAATTCCGAAAGTGGTAACCGATTTGGTTTTAATAGGTTAACCCCCGAATCCATGATATCTGGTTTTTTAAAAAGTTTGTTTTTTTTTTAAATCAAATTTTTTTGCAGACTAGTAGCTAAGTTAGAATCAACCAACCCATTGATCCTAGCTTTTGTTTTTTTTCCCGATTTATATCGGGTGGCGACTCTAAAAAGTTTTTAAAAATTAAAATTTCTTTTAACCCCTAGTCGAGGATTCATGTTAAATGGGTTCGGGTTTAATGTGAATCGGGTTAAGAGAAATGAACCAGATAGTGGAAAAATCCTGGCTCGACACTATTTATGCAAACCAATCTTCTGCCTCGTCAGGCTTGCCAAATGCTCCATCAAAGTATCTATTACTCTTGATGAATTCTAGTAAAACACTCTGGTAGGGTCTTAAGGGTGGTGGTGGCGACTGTAGTATGTGACTGCTCATTCTATAGTGTAGGCACTTCTACAGATGCTTGATATTCGTTTTGGCGTGCTATCGGAGCAGGTGCGTGTGTATTCTATTGCTGCACAAGAATATTTAACAATTGTGCTATATGTCCAACAGTGGCTTAGTTATCAACCAGTGGATTCGGCAGGGATAGCTTGCAGATTTGGAGGAGGAACTTCGAGTTGATTTCCTTCCTCGGCTAGTTGGTTCAAAGCATGTTGCTCACGATTTTGTCCTCTTTTAGTTCGACTTTTTAAATTTTTAATTACGTGAGTTCATTCTTTTCTCTTAACTTATTAAGTTTTTGCGCGATATTTATCGGAAATCTAGAACAACCATAATTATCAAAATTAAATACAAAAATTTATGAAATCAAAAGCATGACAAATAAAATTCAAATAGCCATAAAAGGAAATTTCATTTAATGAATCATGGAAAGCTTAAACATAAAAGATTAGAAATTATGATTAAAATTCAAACTCATGGAAATAAAATCATAGAACAGACACTCAACAAAAGTTGGAAGGCAATCAAGAATTCTCAAAATATAACTCATGAAATTGTAGAATAAGACATCTTTTTCTATTATTAGGAAATTTATTTGCGAAATAAAGGTATAACATAAATATCATAAAATGATATAAGAAATTCATATTAAGGAAATCATCCATTTACTTATTATCTTCAAAACACGTAACTACTTCTTTTAATTATTCTTAATTTAGTTAATTAAGGCACTATGCTTCGGGAGAATGCGTTGCTTTCTTCTCGACTTGACATCCTCTTCTTACGCTCGTGAACTCGTGCTTGGTTACGATATCCTTTCTTGGAGCTCCTATATTGACTTTTGGTGGTAGAGGTGGGAGTCCTTGTCTTTTGGCACACCGATGGAAATATTCGTTGTTAAAACTAGATCACATAGTCTTTTATTGGTTTCTTTATTCACAAAATAGGAAATTTTTTGATTCCTTGTAAAGATGATATTTTCCTGTGACTAAATATGGTTTAAGAGTAGGACAAACACCAGTTCTATTGTAAACCCTTGGTTTTTAGAGTAATCCTAAGCCTTAACCCTAAGTCGGAAAGTCAATCGGAAACCTTAAGTCAACAGATCTCAAGTTAAACCCTATAGTTTAGATCCGAAAATTCCGTGTTCGTAAACCGAGAAGTCGAAAATTAAGTAAAGTGTGTAGAATAGTTCGTAATAATATTTGATTTCTTAAAAATATCATATTGGTTTATTTTCGGCTTATTTCGAACCTGATTGGGTATTATTTTTGGAAAGTGTGTCCCGGGGCTCGAAAAATTAAAAATATATCTTTAATATTTTTAGACTTGTATTTTCATAAAGATTTCAAAAATATCGAGTTCATAATATTTCAGAATCTAAAAATATCAGTTATAGCTTATATAAGCATATTTTGATTGTACCAGTAACATATTTATTGAAATACTAAAATATTTCAATTAATTATTTAATTTTATTTATGAAAATTCTACCACTCATTTAAAAATATTTTTCTTAATTTTATTTTATATTTTTTTCTTAATAAAAAGCATTTTTTCAACCCATACTTTAAGTACACTTCAATTGTCACTTCTACACATTAATCATGTTTTTTTTCACTCATTCTACACTCCATTTTCAATGCATGGCAGCTGACAACACTCCTAAAAAACAGCCACTTTTCTTTTATTATAATGATTTATTTAATGATTTAAAGTCTCTTTTAGTTAGCAAATTAAGTAACACAAGTTACACTTTCAAAATTCAAGTTACAAACTAACTACACTTCCCTCTCTTTCCTCATTTGAATCATGCCAGCCCCCCATTTCTGTCCCTTTTTTATTTTTCTTTTTCTATTTATTGAACCCACATTAATACACTCCTCTCTCTCTATTTAAAGCCTCTTATTTACACCCTTTCCTTCTTTGCAACCCTACATCATTTACTCTCTCTTTTTCCTCTCTTTAACTCTTTCTTAGCCTTGTTCTTGCAAAGGAAATAAGCTGCCCTCATCTCAAAAAAATCACTTCCATACTTCATTCTTGAAGATTTTCTAAGTAAACCTTCTTCTTAAGCTTCCATAGATGCTATGGGTTGATTATATGGAGATTTCATGCATCAAAGGACTCTTCATAATGCCTAAAGGCTAGAGATGATGATGCCAAAACTTTGAAACACTCCTCTTGTTTATGATCTATATTGATATTGCTAGATTTGTTGTCTTTAAGACTTTATTATCTTCATATTTATATTATACTTTGTAGATCTAAATTTTTATGAAACTTGGTTATGTTTATGTTTAGATCTATAGGTTTAGGACTTACTACCATGTATTTCTTTTATATTTATGCTCATACTATGTGTAGATCTTAGATTTGAACTTGAATAAAAATAGTTAAATTCATAACTAGGCAAGACATATATTTAAAAACCCTCTTCCAAGTCTCAAAATGGAAGTTTTAGTTGAAAAAATGGAGGTTTAGTGAATGTATATCATCAAGACTTTTTTTTTACAAGAATCAATGGTGGTTTTCAAAAGTTACTTTCAAAAATAAAAATCTTATTTTTGGATTTAGGCCAAGACATGGTTTAAAAACATGTTTTACAACTCAAAAATGAAGATTTTATTAAAGAAATGGAAGGCTCTTAAGATAAGATATGTAAATGGTGATTTTTCATAAGTCTTGATGGATTTTATCAAAATATATGTTCTAAAAAAATTTTTGAAAATTCGGATCTAAGCCAAAATCCATTTTTAAAACCTATTGTCTAACCTCAAAATGAAGATTTAGACAAAAATTATAAAGGGCTCTTGGTATTGATATCCTAAGGATCGGATTTTCATAAGTTTAGATGAGTTTTCCTAAAAGATATTTCTAAAATAGAGAGTTTTGTAAAAGAAAAGTCTAGGTCTTATTTTCATTCTAAAACTTAAGGAAGAAATTCGGATTTAAAGGAGATGAATTTTGAAACCTTATTTTAGACTTCAAAAACAAGAGTTTTATGTGGAAAATGGAATGCTTTGATAATGGGTGATAAGAAAATTATTTTCATTGAGTCATGTTAGTTTTTGAAAGGATTTTCTCAAAACAAGAAAATGAGTTTCAACTCAAATTTCGGTTTTTACAAAAGTAGATTTTGGAATTTTCATTTGGACAATATCATTAGGATCATATAAGTATTTAATCTTTTATCTTTGGCTAGAAGTTCTCTTTACAAGTGTAGAACCAATATAAGTTCATCTAAAAGGTTAAATGGAACAAAAGTAGCAATTTTTAACCATAACTCAAAATCGGAATTTTCGTAACCTGTTGTACAGTAGCTTTTCGACCCTCAAATGACCTTAGATGTTTGATTTACTTGGGAAATGAATATATTTTTTGAAGTAGATAGAAATCGATATATAATATGCGCAATTCCGAGTTAAAATGAGCTAGATATGACCATTTTAAGTTAGGACTTCAACTTAGGCGAAAATTGACGAACTTAATAAATACAATTGTTAAGTTTATTAGAACTTTATGAGAAATACTCATTGCGGGTATTCCTTGTACTATGGTGAATTGGAGGATGGATTTCCACTTCCCGAGGCTACTACAACTAATGGATTTCTCTTTATGGTCGAGTGAGTTCATTTCTTAAATAGTTGTGCTCATGTATATGCTTGCAATCGTAGTGGCATTAGAATTAGGAAAAGATAAAAGTATGATGAGTTGTGATCTAATCTTGGTTGAATGAATGATAAGTATATCGAGATGACTTGTGAAAAATCATTGTATGAGCTAGTATAGACTTGAATTGTCTGAAATTCTCTATGATCGCACTTAACCTACATAATTAACGTGCCACGATTATATGAATAAATTGTACATGCATATCATGTAGTGAGTCACATTACATTAGCTAATATACCTTTGGTGGGACAAAAGTATATTAGCGGAGGCGAGGAGCCCTGTGTTAACATTAAGGATGTGAGAACGCTTAAGTTAACGGAAGTGGTGTAGGCACTTGAATCAACTACATAAAACAATAGATGTTGTAAAACTAAGAGAAAGAGATCGGGATTATGATTGCATGACTTATGGACCACCCCAACCCCAAATGGAGAGCATAATTCCATTCACATATGGCTCCTCGAAAGTCATATGCTTGTATGCTCATTTGCTTGTGCATTTCATATGGTTGCTAATAACTTGTCTGTTATATACTGTTGTTGAGTTTAAATATTTGGAAATGAATCTCACTAAGCCTGTTAGCTTATACCCCTATAGTTTTGTTGTAGTGTTCCCATTTTTTGGGTTGTTCCAAGAGAACACTTTTCACAAGTTTATCTTTTGGATTAAGGAGCATTTGCAGAAGTCGGGACCTAGCTATAGGCGTAAACTTCTAGAAAAATCTCTTTAACATAAACTTTAATGTTTGTAAGATGGATTTAGCTGGATAGACTTCTATTATTTTGGCGGAGGTATGCCTCCTTGACTTTTGTAAGGACTTAACTCATTTATCTTGTTGTGATTTATATTCTTAATGCTATTGTATACCTTCTTAAGATTATTCGATTCAAAGTGTGATCCTAAAAATTGTGCAAGAACACCTTACACCCAGTATGTAAACTTATGGGATGACTAAGGTTGTCATACTTAAGTTTAAATATCGAGTAAGATGGACTATCGCGTTTTGGGTACCCTTTGGGGTGTGACATCTACATTTATATTTTTGGTGAGTCGTGAAATATGAGATCTTTCCACTTAACACCATATGATCCCACTTGCTACAGTTCTAGGACTTTCTAAATTGTTCTTGCCTTATCGAATAGGGCAGTCTCATAGGATTATTAGGTTTTTCCTTCACTCCACCTACGGTTCCTCTATCTTATGATGAAAAATCTATCTATCTTTTCCTATATTAATCTTCCTTTTGGATACTCATAACTCACAAGGATCTCCCCAACACTCTCATGATTTATTCTTAAGCTTATCACTCTAAGACTTCTACTTCTAAATTATGGTTTTCTTCCCTAATCTTGATGCTCTGATACCACTTAAACTGTTACGCCCTAGAGGGAATTGTAAACATGACAGTCCGTCATAGATATTAAAACTTAAGAATGACTTCCTAAAGTCATACGAAAGCTTCAACACCATATGTAAGTAATTTATCACCGCAAAGAAGAAACAATGGGATGTGTAGTTAGATAGCAAACATACCATATAAGAAACCTAGATAAATATCTTACTTCAACAATTAGAATTTGGTCTTTACATCATCATAGGGGCATTTCCCCGATAAATCTTCAAAGATCATAATATCATTTTAGTCTTACACCAAAAAGAAACAAGACTAGAAATAAAAGATTTTAAAGGAAATCTATTCTAAGATCTTCAAAAGGATTTCCTTCCAAAACTTCCAAAACACATAATCCCATCCAGATATATGAGATCCTCGGGCAAAAGAGATATCGATCCCGCTTCATCAAAAGTCTAATGGGGTGTAAGCTCAACTAGCATAGTAAGAATATTCCTAGATTAACATACTTATATCAATAAATTCAAACAAGTTATTAACAAGCATATGAAATACATCGAGTAAGTGAACAAGCAATACATATGATCTACCGAAAATCATATGTTTGAATGGACTTACCCCTCCATTTCGGGGTTAGGTATTTCAGGCTCTTTAAAACCCATCTTTGAATTCCGATGGTGTAGTTATTTCGAACTCCTACTTACCCATCCTTAAATAGTTTTTTTGGGCTCATATTTGCCCATCTTACGGACTTACGAGTTCCTACGAACTCCATTACTATACTCTTGTCCCATCGAGCATAATAGCTAATGAAATGAGTTTAATTATGTGATATGAATGAATCAATTAATATAACCCATAATATGTGATTAAGGTAATTTAAAGGTGATCACAAATTTGTAGACACTCCATGATAATAATGAAACATAATTTAATTAACAACAATTATGTCTCGATAGGCTTAGTATTTTTCAACCAATATTATCATGCATAATCCATTTCCATCTTTTCATACTTCTAGTGTCTCTAATTACAAGCACAAAAAAATACGTAAAAGTAAGAAATAAACTCACTTGGCTATCCTTGCTAAAATTCTTTACTCGTAATAGTTCTTTGAATACGGATCCTCCCAAGCTTTGTTACCTAAACGAAAGAAACAACTGGAATGAGTATTTCATTAGAGTTCTACTTGAACTTTCTAATTTTATTCTAGTGTTTGCACCAAAATTCGGATAGGAGGAAATTTCAACTCAAAATGGCCATAACTTGCTCATTTTAACTCGGAATTTTGCTTATTATATATTGTTTTCTATCTATTTGAAAAGATCTATCAACATATAAGGTTATTTTAGCCATAAAAAACTATTTGGGTTGCAAAATACCACAGTACAGAATAGCCATGAAATTCTCAGCTTTTAAAAATTCAATTTTTCCAACTTTCCTTCATCTAAAAACTCCTAAACAAATACATGGATATATGTATAGTTGAAAAATATTTTAACATATATATATATATATATACTCATTTTGCATATATGATTTTTGTAGTGTTGTCTCAACATTAATTATTTCACTAGACAATTAATCTTTAAGAGTTTTAAGAAATTAAAACTTTGAAAAATTTTCCTTTTTAGATTGCTAGAAGGAAAACTTAAAAATTCTTGGGTTGTTATAAGTAAGTGTTTTCCTATTATAATTTCATTTTTTAACATTTCAAAGATAAATTAATTTCAAAAAATTTGGTCCTTTAAGTTATCTATCTATTTTATTTCTAGTGATTAAAAGATAATGTTTTCAAAATTTTTCTAAGTTGTTGGCGTTATCTAATATTTGAAGTTATGTTAAATGTATGTTTTTTCCTTATTTTTATATTATTCTACTCCGTTAGAAAATAAGTTTACTCTTTTAAAACTTCATTTTCTTGGTCAATTTTATTTCTCTAAGTTTGTTTCTAAAATAGTAAGTTGATTTTTTCCTTGATTTGAAAAACTTGCTTTATTCTTAATATTTATCAAGTGGCTTTTTAGATAAGTTTATAAGGAAAGCTTTCATAAAAAAGAATTATCAACATTAGAACTTAGCAAAAATTTCATTTTAACTTTGGGAAGAAAATAACAATATTAAAAATTAATTCTTGTAGAAGTTTACTTAGGAAGTGATTTTCAAAATCTAATATGAACATATTTAAGTTTTATAAAAGATATGGTTGGGTTAAAATATTGAGTTTAATGCTAAAATTTAAATTTTTATGGAGTATTTAGTTCCTATTTATAAAAGAAATGAGTTCCTTTTATTATTTGAAGAAATCTTCATTATTAATACTTTAAAATTTATAATTAGCTTGTCTAGACTATTGAAAAGAATTTAGAGAAAAACAATACTTAGGTCTTTTGAAAAATCCTTTGTTAAGGGATAAGAAATTTAGTTTACTTTTGTTTATCAACAAAAGGACTCATTTTTATTTTTATTAAAACAACAACATTCTAATCATGCATGAATATGATTATGTAGCAATGAAAAAAGGTAAAAATAATACATAATAAAATATAAAGATATAATAAGCAGATAAGTAAAATAATATGATCAAGTATTAGGAACATTAGCTTCATCAAGGTATCTCGGTTAAGTGTTGGAAGCCTTAACTTCATCAAGGCTTTCCGGGACTAAGAATAGACTAGTTAAGAAAGAAAAGAAAAGAAAAGAAAAGAAAAGAAAGAAAAGAAAAAAAAATCATTTTGACTTGATAAGGATAAGTCTAAGACTAGAAAGACTAGTCTTAATTTAATAGCATGAAACAAGTAAATAAATAAATTACAATGCATAAATAAATAAATAAATGTTAGGTTTGTTAGCTCATATGCTCTAGGAAATATATATATATATTCACTAACATATAGGAATTAGATAATAATAACAACATAATGATATAACAATAATAATAAAACAACATAATAACAAAATGAGATTTGTTCATGAACAAGAACAAAACATAAACATATTATTGCTTCCATAACAATTATATGTTTATGAAACACACACCATGGTCATGTTAAGTTACATGACATGGTAAATAAATTGTGGTAGGAATTTTATCGAAGGTTTAATGAAGGATTTGAAAATAAATAAATGGATAGTGTGTTTGTTATTTTTCTTGAAGAGTGGTGAATGGTAATGTAAGCCCCGGCTTTCTTGTAAACCAAGCTTGACTTTGAGAACCGAATCGGCAACCGAAACCCTAAATCGGAATAGCTAGGGTTAGAAAGAAACCTAGAAACCCTAAGTCTGGCTTCACAAGAATTAAACCGTAGAACTTTTGAGAGCAAGTTGACCTAGATTATAGTTCTAAGGAATTAATTAACATAAAAAGATCAATTTTAGAGAAATTATTTGTTTTGGAACCAACCAGATCCGTTCCGGAAAACCGACCTCGGAACTTGAAATTAGAAAAATATTCTGGAATACTCATTAAGACCGAACTTAATAAGGAATTCAAAAATATATTTATTATAATTTTTTGATTTGTAAAAATTACAGTTAGAGCCTTTATATTTTATTTTCGTTACTAACTGGTAATTTAATTGTCTAATCTACTATTCATTACTGTTCACAAGTACAAAGCCCATACCTTACTCACACTCGCAAGCGATACCCCTACTCTTACATCCTTACAGTCAAGCCTTACCTTATTACATCACATTCCTTACATTTGATTTTCTAATACACTTTATTACACAAATCAAATTTTAAAAATTTGTGAAACTCTCATTTTCTCTCGCTCTCTCCCTTGTGGCCAGCTTGAACCCCCTCCCTTTTCCCTGATTTTTTCTTATTTTTCTTCTTTTATTTTAAACACACAAACCCTAATCCCATTCCCTATATGTACTTTTTTATGCCTTTCCTTTCTTTTTCTTCATTTCATTTTTTGGAAAAATTTACGAACCCTCCCTCTCTTCTTTCAAGTGTGCTATGAGCCCCTCTCCATCTAAATCACACACACAACAATTTTTCCTTCAAGCTTTCTTGTTTCAAACATTAAATAGGTATAGATCTAAACACTAGCACCACAAAAACATGTAATAGCAATATCATTCATGTGTGGATTCATAAAAATCCCCATGAGCTTCATGCTAGGGATGTGAAACCACTAGAACATGAAGATCAAGCCATCATAAGTTATGGATCTTGTGATTAAAGTTTATATTTTTGTCGTGATCATAATATATGTTCATATAGTGATGGTTTCATGTAGGAATCTTGCTACTACATTATTGTCATAGTAGTATACTTTATCCCATGCATTTATTAGGTTTAAGATGAATGAATGATCATAAAGATTTTTTTTATATATAAATGAATGTCTTGTTACTCCTAAAAGTTAGGAAATTTATAAAGATGAGCCAAAAAGCTCGAGAACAAATTTGGTTTCATCAAAACAATTTTTTGTAAATTCTGATGGAAAAAGATTTGTAATTTGAAAACCTATTTTTCAACTCTAAAACATGATTTTTGTAGGAAAAATAAAGAGCTTATGGAATAGGTGACAATAGGAAATGATTTTAGTAAGTTAATGGTAGATTTACTAAGAGAAATTTGTCAAATAAGAAATAATTACAAGATAAAACATTTAGATCTTAGGATAGTTACATGAAATTCATAACTACGAAAAGAGAATATGTAAACACTTATTTTTCAAACTCAAAATGGAACTTTTATTAAGGAAATGAATTTCTTAGGGGATATAAACAATAGAGCCTTAAATTTTAAAGTATCAAACAAATTTATCTTAAAGAAATCACTTGGAAACCATTTATACAAAATTCGAATATAGGAATAGCCAATATTTAAACACTTGTTTACAAAGTGTAAAATGAGGACTTGTGTTGAAAATGAAGGTCTTAAGGAATAGATATGGTAAAGACAATTTTAGTAAGAACAAATAAAATTTATTAAGGAAAATCTCTAAAACAAGTGTGGTTTGTCAAGAACATAAAACTAGACTTACTAAGTTAAGTATTCATGATATCTTGAAAGTAGAAGTTTCCAAAAGTGTCTTTAATAGATATCATCATGAACATACATATAGAGCTCATAACATACCATTCAATTGAATTGTTAATATTGTATGCATATTTGGCATGGATAGTAGAATATCATAATTCCTCACTAAAACAAATTCGAAAATGGGTGTTCGGATACTGACCAGAACTATTCATCTTTTCAAGACCTTACAATTTTTCAAAATTTAGATATTATATTAAAATAGAGTGATCGTTCGAAGTAGATAGGAATCTATATACTTGCAAAAATTCCAGTTAAAATGACAAGTTATAGCCGTTTAAGTTGGAATTTCCATTAATGATGATTACGAACTTAATAGTTTTTATGAAATAAAAATGGATTATAGAGTGAAATACTTTTTTGAGTATTTCTTTTGTTTAGGTGACTTGGATCCGATGATTATTACCACCGATTACTATTACTAAAGGACCACGACTAATGCCGAGTGATAATACTTTATAATTTCATTTCTTGCTTGTGTTGTAGCAATTAGTTGCACTAGATTATATGGCAAAAGATAAAATGGAATTTCATGATGGGAATTATGGGATTTGTGTGTTTGTTGATGAGTTAGAAAATGTAATAAGAATTCGAAACCAGATGATAACTTATGCTCTTTAAGTATTCTAGGATTGATTGTCTGCGAGATTAGTTGATCACCTAAAAATTTGTATTAACAATTATTCAGATTTATAAATTAATATGGACATAATCACTTCACGATGGGAATGGAGCATTAGCATATGTTGGTTACCCATAATCCTTAATCGGCTAAAAGTTGGTTGATTGTGATCCATAAATGACACAAATGGGTTAGTTGATCGTGATCCATAAACGACATAAGTTGGTTATCCGTGATCCATAAACAGCACATTAATTCAATGGTAGTACCGCAGTATTCGTTAATCTACTAACCCTGAATGAAGGGCGTAAATCCATTCACATATGATTTCCAGCTGATCATATGATTGTTTGTTCATGTTGTTGATGCATTCCATACGATTAAATAATTAACTTGACTGAATGATTTGTTATAAATCTCTTTATGGAAGTATTCACTCACTAAGCTAGTGTAGCTTATGCCCCTACAGCTTCTTCTTATTGTAGTATTCCTATATATGGTTAAGGCCGAGGCATCCTACCGAGCAAATACAAGAATTATGAGTTTCTATTAAAAGTTTATGTTTGATTTTGTATAGACTCCCATAGGAAACCTTAATATTTATTGGATGACTGTAAAAGACTGTTTTTAAACTCGATATTATTTTTGCGGGAGAATGCCCCTAGAACTTTTGTAATTAATCATGTAGACTCATCGCTTATATTCTAATGCTTGTAGTATGGCAAATTAAACTATTTATCTCCATTGGTTCATGTATCCTATTGTCGTAAATGTACGTCTTGTATCTATACAAGACTTTGGAAAGGTTGTGATAGCAATTCCTAAGTTTTATATAGTATGCGGTGCATGTTATATTTAGACTACCCTATGGGGCGTGACAAGTAGAGAGTGTTTGAGAAGGAAATGTTAGAGAGAGAATTTAAAGGGAAAATTTTGTACAGTTTGTTAAGGTTTGAGAAGTATGTGTAAAGTGTGAGGGAGGAAAGGAGTATTTATAGCGTTTTTGAATGAAAATTAGATGTAATAAAATAAATTGAAGAGAGAGAAGAGGGCTAGTGGCATGTAAAGAGAGAGAGCGAGAGAGAGAGAGAGAGAGAGGTTTTTATTAAATTTTGTATTTTGTAATAATAAGTAATAATTTGTAAAGTATGATGTGAATAAAGTTGTATTGAAAATGTGAAAGTGTAAGAATAGGTGTGTATATTGTATAAAGTAAGTTATAAGAAAAAGTAAAGATAGTAAAATAGTAATGAATAGTAGAAATTATACAATGAATAGTATACTAGACAAATAAAATATCAATAGTAATAAAATACGCGTAAACGAGCTATATCTAATATCTTTGATTACTAAAAAATTACGAAATTAATATTTTTGAAATCCTTGTATAATTACGAGTCTTTTGGTGTTATCAAAATATTTTTACTATCTAGGGCACCTGTGCACGTTTTTCAGCAACTGATCCCATTTGGGTTTAAAATGAATCGAATTTTGAAAAATGTGATATTTTTAAGCTATCTTATACTATTCCAAACTACAATCCACCATCAACTTTTCTATTGTTCTCAGGTTTTGAGTGCAGGATTGCTGGAGTTGAAACTGCTAGATTATCTCGATCTTAATTGACTTTCAAAACTCCAGTTTGACTAGGTTTAGGGTTTATTCCAACTTTACCTTAGAATTTGTGGGGTTTACAATTAGCTTTTGCACTAAAAAGTTTTTGAAAGAAATCAAAGACTAGATGTAGACTTATACTTCTAAATAAATCTTCATGTATTATTTTGAATAGACTTTAATGGACCTTATATTTGATGGGGAATGCCCCTTTGATATTTTGTATGACCTTTATATTTCCATATTGAAGATCCTATGTTATGATTTCCATTCTTAAATTGCTATGTGGATGTCTTCATTAACAACTCGTTTCAAAGTTGGTTCTCTATGGTAAAAATGTACGCTTACACCCAGTATCGAAGCTTATGAAATGACTAAGGTTGTTATATTTAAGCTTAGTCATCTCATAAGCTTTAATAATGAGTGTGGCGAACTGTTGCGTTTAGGATACCATTTGGAACATAACAGTTTAATTTGGTATCAGAGCATAGTTAAGAATTTTAGATCATAGCAATAGAAATGGACTTAAATAGAAAATGAGTAGAATGGAATAAGAAAGACTTAGATAGTTTTAGCATGAGTAAATAAGTTTTCTGACTCCCTTTCTTTTGTGAATAGATGTCCCTAGGAGAAACCCGTCTGGAGGCATAGAAATTCCAAAAGAGGACTAATGAGACCCTTGTCAACTACCGGCTAAGACTTAGAGTCCTTTGTGAAGAGTTTATGTAAACCTCAATATTCTCAATAGTTAAGAAACCCCGAGAGTTGGAAACGAAACCCTAATCCAGTCTAGTTTGAGTCCTGTGAGAGAAGCCTAGGAACCCTAAATCCGGCTTTCCTTCGGTTTCATAATAAAAGAAATTTTATAAAGTAAATGAAGTTGAATTATTGTTTTAAAGTATATTTTAGACCTTTGAAAGTTTTCAATTCAGGAATTTTTCAATTCCGAGCCTTCCCGAGCTCAATTACGGAAAAGCGTGCCCTAGGCTACGGATTTCAGAAAAATGTTCCGAATATTCATTAGAACCGTAATTTTATAAGGATTCCAAAAATATCAATTTCATAATTTTCCGAGCTATAAAAATTACAGTTATAGCTTTTCCCGTGTTTTCGGTACCGGTAAAGTAGATGTCTTGTCTACTATTCACAAGTACAACCTACACACACACTACCATATCCTATTCTTACATCCTTACAATTACTCATTTCAATTTTCTTTTCCAAGAAATTTTGTCTCTTAAATAATTATCACATTTATTATACTTTTAATTTACTAAATTACAAAATATCAAATTTTCAAAACACACACACACAAACAAGAGATGTGGCCGGCGCCCACTCCCCCTCCCCCTTTGTTTTCCTCTCCATTGATTTATTTAACTCAATTTTATTAACTAAAACCCTAATTCATTTCATATATAAACATAATTTCTCTCTCCTCTTCATTTTTACTTGTTTCAAATTTTGTAAAAAGAAGAAAAACCTCTCTTCTCTCCTCTAGTTGTGCCGTGAGCCCCCTCTCCCCCTTCCCTCACATTTCCAACTTGTTTCTTCTCTTTTTCTCCTTCAAGACTCCTTTGGTATGTGTATTTAAGCTTTGATCCTTCCTAATCTTGGCATGGCAAAGCTATATCTTGTGTGTTTTCTCACTTAAATCCCAATGAACTCATGCTAGGGACATGAAAACACATGAGCAAGAATATCAAGCCATCACAAGACATGGATCTAGTGTTTAGATGTGTTTATGTTAAGATATCTTCTAGTTCATGCATGTAAAGTAGAGATCTTGTATATATATTGTTGTTCATGCCATGAGATCTATGATTCATGCATTATATTTAGTAGATCTAAAGTTTAAATATTCACATTTTCATGTACATGCATGATCATAGGTTTATTTTGATTTCCATGCATTGATGATCATAAAGATGTAGTCTTGTATATGTATAGAGATGTTAGATAGTAGATCTTCTTATATAGGAAGCAAGAACATTAAAAAAAAAAAAAAAAAAGGTTTTGTTAGATATGAAATGTTGGAAATTCGGATGAAATTGAAACCCTACCTTAAAAACCACCAAAATCATTTTTAAACTCATAGTTCACAAGAAAAATGAAGGGTATATGTAATAGATATCTTGAAAGAATGATTTTCACAAGCTTAGATGAGTTTTGGCATGATAAGAATGTAAAACAAGTGGTGGAGTTAGAATGAAAAATATTGATAGGTTGATCAATAGTTAAATTCGTAATTTAGGTTCATGCCTACAAGAACACTTAGTATCTAAGTCTAAATTGGATGTTTTATGAGCTAAATGAAGTCTTGATATAATAGATATATTGGAGCTTCAAATTTTAATGCATTAAACAAGATTTCCCAAAGGGAAAATGTAAAAAAATGAAATTTCAAAAAATTCGGATTTTTACAAGGGGCTTGTTTAAAAACATGTTTACCAAATGAAAATGGGGATTTTTATGCATAATGAAGGCTATGATTAACATAGACTTTAGAACTCATTTTTTTAGATAACAATGAATTTCAAGAATAAAAATCAAAGAAACCCTAAGGAATGTAAATTGAGAAGAATAGCCTTTTTAGAGATAACCTTTATGTAATTTTGTAACAATTAGGAGTTCCTAAGGGTTTATCATCAAAAATCATCATGACCATGCATATATTGAGTTCATTACTGGCATTCATGTTAGTAATTCATTCCTATACCATTCATCCATGAATCATCAACTAGGAACATCTCTTATCAAAAGCAAGACAAATTTTCGGAATTGAGAAATTGCGGAACAGACCTGATCCTACTGTTCGTGACCTTAATGTTTTCAAAACTTGAATTTAATATTAGAAATAGATATCTTTCAAAGTAGATAGAGATCGATATAAAATTTGCGAAATTCCGAGTTAAAATGACCAAGTTATGGCCGTTTTAAGTCGGAGCTTCCGCAAATAGCGAGAATTCCGAATTCATCTAGTTTAGATACATGATGAGAATCTCATTAGGACTATTCTTACTTGGTAGGTGATCCCGAGTAGGACAACACCTTACCGCCGATTATTACTACTAGAAAGACCGCGTCCAATGGCCGAGTGAGTTTTATTTCCACTCTCAATTAATGTTGTGTTTGTAATGTAGTGGCACTAGTGGTGTAGGCAAAGATAAAATAATATGCATGATGGGGTATATGGGAATTATATAGTTGTCTGCTGTGATATGTGAATGGAACTTAAGAAATATCGAAACCGATTGTTAAGCTATTGACTGATTAGCTAGTATTCTATATTGAATGTTTGAAAATACCTGTTGGTCACCTAAAAGAATTGAACTAATGCATATTCGACTTCAATTGTAATTGGACTCATTCATATCACGTTGGGGATGGAGCATTCGCATTGGTTGGTTTTTCCTGATCCATAAAACGAATATGTTGTTTAATCATGATCCATAAAACGAATTTGTTGGTTAATCGTGATCCATAAAACGAAATATTGTTAGTTGATCGTGAGCTTAAACGGCATCGCACCGCAGGACTCGTTAATCTGCTAACCCAGGATGGAGGGCGCAAGTCCATCCACATATGATTTCCGGTTGGTCATATGTTTGTCAAACTCATTTGTTTGATGCATACATTTGCTTGTATAATCACTTGGTTGAATGAATTGTATTTAGTTGTGATATGGAAGTTATTACTCACTAAGCTAGTTAGCTTACGCCCCCATAGTTTTTACTTATTGCAGCACGAGTTTATCTGGCTTAGGCCGAGGCAAGCCACAGCACAGGTACCGGAGATAGGAGTTTCCATAGAAGTTTACTTCATTCTTTTTGTATAGACTTCCGTTGGGAACTAAAGGACTCTGGATGACTATAATGGACTTGATATTATTTTGCGGGGGAATGCCCCTTAGATTTTGTAAAATATAAATTATGCGTTTTGGTTTTATTATCTATAGCTAATGAATGCACGTTAACTGTTTAACTCCATTTGTAGAAGTATTATTGTCGTAAAGGAACGCCTTACATCTTTATAAGACTCTGAAGGGCTTGGATAGGGAATTCGAGAGTCTTGTTAGTATGTGCGGACTGTTACGTTTTAGGATACCCTATGGGGCGTGACAGTTTACTTTAGTGGGAAGATCGAAATCGTTGAGGGAAATGTTTGTTTTATGGTAAAAGGGTTGAGATATACTGAATGAACAAAGGTTGTTGAGATGATAAGGTACCATCTATAAGAAAGAAGAAATGGTCAGAGTTAGAAGTGATATATGCCATCGAAAACATCGCCTTGCTTACAAACAATGAGTCCATGTTACAAGAGGCGACTTTTGTGCTACGAAGGTAGGGAACACCAACATTTCTCGATTTCCAAACTTGGAGGCAAATTGGACCACTGTTCATCTATGCTCATGATGAACTCAAGGATCATAGTGATTGGTATAGAGTCGATTATGGAGGAGCCTTTTATTGGCACAGTGTGTACTAAAATATACTTAAACCACCCGATGAAGAAGCACCTCGACACACCATTGACGGGAATTCAACTTGATGAAGATGAAGTCCTAGTGAATATTAGATCGGGTGAAGCCGAAGAAGGAGAACCCAAGGAGGAAGTAGAAGAAGTTGAAGAGGAGGAAGA
The DNA here is from genome assembly GCA_024138025.1 of Combretum micranthum. Classification (NCBI taxonomy): domain Eukaryota; kingdom Viridiplantae; phylum Streptophyta; class Magnoliopsida; order Myrtales; family Combretaceae; genus Combretum; species Combretum micranthum. The sequence goes on along the minus strand of JAMXBD010002499.1, from coordinate 65,983 downwards.
AGATCCTGAAGAGGACCCCGAAGAAGATCTGGAGGAAGACCCGAAAGAAGAGTATACCGAGAATGAGCCCATAATCCTTTGGGAATATCAAATGTGGACCAAGAGACTACCCTGGCGATGGATGTTGATGTTGTGCCTTCAAATCCACCAATGATAAATGTTGAGTCTAAGGATGACACCTTAGAACCCCGCTTGTGGAGAAACGCATATGAGCAAAGCGAGTACTCCCTTAGTTGCCAACGTTACGCCCCAAAGGGTACCTTAAACGTGGCAGTTCGCCACATACAGTATTAAAACTTAAGACTGACTTTCCGAAGTCATGCGAAAGCTTTAACACCATATGTAAGGCGTCTATCACAACAATAGGAGACACCGGTGGGATGTATAGTCCAAGATAGTAAATACAGCATACAAAAAAATCTAGATAACCATTTAATTCCAACATTATAAGAATATAATGTTTACATCATTTTAGGAACTTTCCCCTATAAATCTCAAAACAATCATAATATCAATTTAGTCTTTCACACAAGAAAACAATACTGACACCAAAAGATATTAAGGATATTAAGCATAAGATCTTCAAAGGATTTTCAAAAGCTTTCCAAAACATAATCCCACTCAAGTATATGAGTCTTTGTGCATAAAAGATATAGTCCTGTTACATCAAAAGTTTATCGGAGTATAAGCATAACTAGCTTAGTGAGATTATTCCTAAATTAACGTACTCATATTAATAATTTCAAACAAGTTATTAAACAAGCATATGAATGCATCAAGCAAATGAACAAACAATACATATGATCTATCGGAAATCATATGTTTGAATGGATTTACCCCTCCATTCAGGGTTAAGTGTTTCAGGCTCTTTAAAACCCATCTTTAAAATCCAACTTATATAGTTTATTTCAGGCGCCTACTCGCCCATCTTGAAATAGTTTTTTTCAGGCTCCCAATCGCTCATTTTGCAGATTTATGGCTCCTGCAAACCTAGCTACTATACTCTTGCCATGAAGTACAGTAGCTCATGAGATGAAATTAACTACATGATATACATGAATCAATTAATACAACTCATAATATATGATTAGAGTAATTTAAAGGTGATCATAAAATTTGCACACACTCCAACATAATAATAGTAAAACACAAGTTAATTAACAACAATTCATGTCTCGGTATACTTAACATTCTTTCAACCAATATTATCATATATAATTCATTTTCATATTTTCCTACTTCTAGTGCATTTAGTTACAAGCACAAACAAGTATGTAAAAGGTAGGAAATAAACTCACTCGGCCATGAGGACACTTCTTTCTTATGGAGGAGTCGATCGGTAATTCCACTAATCAAATAATCCTCCGGAAAGGAATTCCTCATCGGGATCACTAATCAAGAAGAATACTCATAATGAGTATTTCTTGTTGATTCTATGGTACTTGTCAAAAACTATATCATAAAATCGTTAAAATTCGTTTATAGAAGCTATATTCTACTTAAAATGGCCATAACTTAGTCATTTTAACCCGGAATTGTGCAAATAATATACCATTTTACCTACTTGAAAGATCTATCCATCTCTAAGGTTATTTTTGTTATAAAAAGTCATTGGGTTGGAAATACTACGACAAAATAGTTACGTATTTATAGTTTAACAAAATATTATTTTTCTAAACTTCACTTTACTAAAAAATCCTTAAACAAAATATGGATATATATAGTGGAAATATCCTTTGAACATATATATACACTCATATTGTATGCATATTTTTTGTAGTATTGTCTCAATATTGATATTTCATAATCAATTTGTCTTTAAGGGTTTTAAAATATAAAACTTTTAAAATTTCTCCTTTTTAAATTGTTAGAAGAAAAACTAAAATATACTTGGGTTGTTATGAGTGAGTGTCTTCCTATTATAATTTCATTTCCTATCTTTTCAAAAGTAAATTTGGTTTTTAAGTTATTTACCAACTTCATTTTTAGTGATTAAAAAAAATGAGCTTTTCAAATATTCCTTAAGTTTTTTGTGTAGTTAAATATTTAGAGTTATGTTGAATGTATGTTTTCTTCTCATTTTCTTATTCTTTTTCTTCTTTTAGAAAATAAGTATACTTTTAAAATTTACTTTTTTGATAAATTTTATTTTTCTAAGTTGGTTTCTAAAATAGTGAGTTGATTCTACCTTGGTTGAAAAACTTGTTTAATTCTTAATTTTTGTCAAGTGGTGGAATAATTATTTTTAGATAAGTTCATAAGAAAAGTTTTCTTAATAAAGAATTGTTAATATTAAACTTAGCAAATTTCATTTTAATTTTGAAAAGAGAATAATAATATAAAAATTAAGTTTTGAAGAAACTTTTTTAGTATGTGATTTTTTAAGTTTATAGTGAAACTATTTAAGTTTTATAAAAGATATGGTTGAGTTAAATCTTAAGTTCAATGCTAAAAATCCTATCTATATGGAGTATTTAGTTTGATTTATAAAAGAAATAAGTTCCTTTTATTATTTTGAAGAAATCTTCACTTCTTCTAGAATTTATGATTAGCTTATCTTTTGAAAAGAGTTTTTAAAAAAACAAAACTTAGATTTTTTGTTGAAAATTTCTTTTGTTAAGAAATCTAGTTTACTTTTTTTATTAAGAAATAACCCATTTTATTTTTATTTTTATTTAAGACAACAATATTCTAACCATGCATGAATATGATTATGTAGAAATGTAAAAGTAAGAATAATGCATAATAAGATAGAAGGAAATACTCATAAGCAAATAAACGTAATAAATTGGTCAAGCATTGGAACCTTAGTTTCATCAAGGTATCTCGATCATATATTGGGAGCCTTAACTTCATCAAGGCAACCTGGACTAATAGACTAGTCCCAAAAAGAAAAGAAAGAAAATCGTTTTGACTTAATATGGACAAGTCTAAGACTAGAAAGACTAGTATTAATAAATTGCATAAAATAAATAAATTGTAAAGCATGAAAATAAATAAATAACAAGTGAGCTTATATATTGTAAAGAAATATATATACATAATACTATATAGAGATTAGATTATATTAGAGCAAAAATTATAATAACAATAATAACATAATATAAAATATGAACATGAACATGAACAAAAACAAAACATGAACATATTGTTGCTTCTTTAACTCATATGAGTCTAAGAAAGATACACCAAGCTCATGCTAAGTTGTATGAATATGATAAAAAATATAAATAGGATTTTATCTAAGATTTAATGGAAGATTTGAAAGGAGATGAATAGGTAGTGTGTTTGTTATTTTTCTTGAAGAGTAGTAAATGTTAGAGAGTGTTTTGAGAGGGAATTGTTGGAGAGAGGTTTTAAGAGAATTTTGGTAGAGTTTTGTTATGTAAAATGGATGTGTGAAATAATGAAGAAGGAAGGGGGTATTTATAAAATTTTGGAGTGAATTTTTTATGTAATAAAATAAATTGAAAAATAAATAATATAGAGAAGAGAGAGAGGGTTGATAGTACTAGAGGAGAGAGAAGGAGGATTTTTGTTCGTTTTGTAATTTTTGTAAAGAAAAATAAATAATGTGTAAGGTTTGAAGTAAATAAAGTTATATTGAAAATATAAAAGTGTAAAAAATAGGTGTATAGGTAGTAAAAAAATAGGTGTAAAAAAAAGTAGAAATAGTGAAATAGTAATGAATAGTAGAAATAGTACTATGAATAGTAAACTAGACAAATAAAATACCGATAATAATAAAAATACGCGCAAACGAGCTATATCTGATATTTTTAGTTGTCGAAAAATTATGAAACTGATATTTTTAAAATCCTTGTATTTTTACGAGTCCATTGGTATTAACGGAATATTTTCATTATCTAGAGTACCAGGGCACAGTTTTTGAAAACTGATCCCGTTCGGATCCGAAAGACACTAGAAAATTGCGAATCTAGTATTTTTATACCTCCTTATATCATTACGAACTATTATGAGCCATTAACTCCATTTCGTTTTCTAGGGTTTGAGAGCGCGAGATTGCCGGAGTTGAAATTGTTTGATTGTCTTGATCTTCATTGACTTTTGAAACTCCTGTTTGACCATGGTTAGGGTTTAATCCAACTTTACCCTAGAAATTAAGAAGTTTACTTTAAGGATCAGATAGATGGACCTTCTCATGTTCGGATTTTTTAATCGAACGATTATTGAATTTTCAATTTTTGTTTTTGAAGATTCTCTTATGAAATCCTGTGATCAAATTTGTTTAATGTTCGGTTTCAACTTGAGTCAGACTTTAGGGTTTCGTTTCGGTATTCCAAAACCATTCTCGAAAAATTCGGGGGTTTACAGCCAAAGTGTATCTCAGGAACCAACCCCACAGCTTACCGCTAAAGATGAGTCCCTACTCAACCAACTATTGATTCCTAACAACGATGCAGTTTATGGAGAGTATGCAATTGCCAACTTACCCGAAATAGCAAAGGAAGTAGTGAGGAAGAGAAGGATGACGGTGAACCAAGACTTGTGCAAATTTTTGAGCAAGAGGCAAAGGGGCTTATCAAGTAGAAATACAGGTGATGCACCATCCCCGTGAAAATTAGCAAAGAAGGAAAGAATGATGAAGAAGGAAAGAGGAAGGGAGGAAGAAAGTCAAGAGTTAGACCCGAGCATATCCACATAGTCCAATAGAAATTTTGTAAAAAGGCTTAAAATGTTAGGTGTCATGACCCTAAATACAAGCCTAATGGGTTTATTCTAAAGTCATCATATCATGTGTGCACCTATAAAATGAAGACCGTCTTGCAAGACAGATATTACAAGACTCTAATTACCTATTCTCTCAGTATGTTATACATATTATATATATATTTAAAATAACAATTTAAGATACCGATATTTCCACAAATTACAAGGATCGCAGAGAATCAGATACCCTACCGAAGATGAAACAAGGTAAAGCAACTTAGGTTACCTATCATCTACAAGCAATGGAAATTACAAAAGAAATAAATTAAGTTTTAAGACTTTTCTCTCAAAGAAGTTTAATCTACCAACATTATAATCCTCTAATTATCTTGACTTGATTTTTTATACGCTCTGCACTCAGTTCCTATCTCAATCCAGGCTTTATGATTTTTCCTACAAAAACGAACTATTGGGGGTGTAAGCTATATCCAGCTTAGTGAGATGGTTCCTTATGCAATAATGTACTTGTAAAAAACTAAAACAAATGAGTTTGTTAACAAACATATGAGATGCAACATCCATAAGAGCAAACAATACATATGATCTATCAGAAATCATATGTTTGAATGGATTTAAGCCCTCCATTCGGGGTTAGGTGGTTATCGGCCTATACGTCCATCATAATTATGTAGACTATCTGGCTCTTGCGTACCCATGTAGACTTTCCGGCTCCTACGTGCCTATATAAACTTCCCAGCTACTATTGGCCACCACTACTATTCTCTCGTCCCACCGAGGATATAGCAGCGAATGCAACATGATTCACTTCATGATATGCGTGATCCAATTATTAGTGTCACGCCCCAGAGGATATCCTAAACATGGCAGTCCGCCGCATATAATATTAAAGCTAAAGAATGACAATCCGTTGTCACGCAGGAGCTTCGATATCATATGCAAGGCATACTTCCAAGATAGTAAGAGACTCACAGGGGTATTACGTTTAAATAGATAGCAAAAGCAAGCATAAACTTAAATAGATAAACATGGTATCTTCCTTTAATAACAAGTTCGTACATCATCTTAGGGGCATTCCCCCGCCTTAAAGTCTTTGTTCAACTATACTAATAACAAAATAAGCATAACTACTACATGAGTCTACTATAGAGATTTTTCATAGAAGTCTATGTTCAAAACTAAAAATACATAAACTTCCTCCAAAAACTCCTAGTAGCGTAAGCTCATACCTGGCACATTGGGCTCCTCGGGGCCAACCATAGATAATCATACTGTAATAGAAAACTATAAGGATATAAGCAAATCTAGATTAGTGAGATAATTCCTAACTATATAACATTTCCATATGACAACCAAGTTATTTAATTCAAACATATGTAATGCATCAACCAAATACACATGATTATTAGGAAATCAAGTGTAGCATGGATTTAACGCCCTCTATGACAAGGGTTGGGTGGTTACAGGCCCATACGACCATTAATATTTGCAGATTTACCGGCTCCTACTTGCCCTGTAAACTTCTTGACTCCTACTAGCCCATGTAGACTTACGGGCTCCTACTAGCCACCACTACCACTTCCTCGTTTCCCCACACGAAGAATAGTAGTGAAATAAATGTGACTCACAAGTATGATATGCATGCATAAATTTCAATTAAATATTTAACCATATAAGTTGAATTCATGTTAAAGGTGATCAATCATAATTTCATCATATCAATACAAATGTCACACTTTTATTTAACATATCGTCTTTCGATATACTTAATTTTATTCAACAATTATTTCATAACATTTGTTCATTATCTTTTCCTAAAATTTGTAGTGCCACTAATTACAAGCACAAATAAGGAAATGTAATAGGAAAAGAATTAACTCACTCCATAATCGGTAGGTCTAATCGAAATAATCCTTGGATAGACGATCTCGGGTCCCTCGTCACCTAAACAAAATGAATACCAAAATGAGTCTTTCATAAAACTTCTATTCTTGAATTCTAATCTTTCTTAAAATCGGTAAAATCATATGGGGAAATTCCAACTTAAATGGCCATAACTTGCTCATTTTAACTCGGAATTTCGCGTATAATATACTTTTCTACCTACTCGAAAAGATCTACGCATTTCTAAGCTTATTTTCATGAAATTAGGTCGTTTGGGTTCCGAAAAAGCACGACCAGATTTGCCACGAATTTGCAAAAACTTGTTTTCCTTCTTATAAGCAAAGCTCAATTGAAAAGATAAACATTTCAAGTATTTTGTAAACTTTTTGAAAGGTATATACATATATGTAATGACTCTCATAAAGATGAAGTAAATGAAGTTGTCTCAACTTATAAAAAGTAAGGTTTTAAAAGACTTTGAACTTGAGATTCTATTGAATTATTTATTTTGAAAGATCTTGAGTTATTGGAGATAATATTCTTTTTCTAAATTTAATCTTTTGTAATTACTTTAATTTCTTAAAGTATAGTTTTATTTTCTAAACTTGGATTCAAGAGTAATAAAATGATATTTTCGTTTGCTGTAATGATTCTAAAAGAATTTCTATTTCTTGATGGAAGATAAGTTTTCATAAAACCTTTTGTCTATGTAAGAAAAATCATTTCCAAGCATGTTCATGAGGGTTTAGGAAATCTGTTTCCTATTTTTATTTAATAAGAACCTTTAGTTTATGATAACACTTCCCATTTATTTTTATTGAGACAAAAACATTATGTTCATGCATAAATATGAATTATAAATTATAGAAACATACTAACTTGAAAGATTAAGTAAATAAGAAAGTAAATCAAGTATTAGGACCTTAGCTTCATCAAGGTACCTCGGGACTAAGAAAAGACTAGTTCCAAAAAGAAAAAGAAAAAGAATTGTTTTGACTTGATGAGGACAAGTATAAGACTAGAATGACTAGTCTTAAAAACAACTTTGAAATAAATCATTTGCAATTAAGTAAATAAATTGCATGAAAGGTAAATAAATTGCAAGACAATGAGCTTATATACTCTAAATAATATATAGTATATAGATATATTAGATAGTTATAAACATAAAGGAAACATAAAAGAATTTGTGATTATGAACAAAAACAAAGTATGAACCTATTGTTGCTTTTTGAACCTTCATGGTTTTAGAAAACACACACTAAGCTCATACTAAGTAGATGAACATAGGATTTTTTTGAAGAAAGTTTACCTAAAAGAAGAAACTAAAGAGGGCTTTCTTGTAAGATTCTTGGAGAGAATTCTTGAGAGATTTTGAGAGAGATTTTGGTATATAACTTTAGAGAAGAAGTGGTGTGAAAGAAGTGAAGGTATGAGGGGGTATTTATAGGAAAATGTGGGAGATAATTTGTGTTAATTAAATAAAAAAATAAAACAAATTGGATGAGAGGGAGGGGTGTGCCGGTGCATACATGGGGAAATGGGGAGAAATTTATTTTTTTGTTATTTTGTTAATTAAAAGTAAGAAATGAAATATGTGAAATTGTATTGGAAATGAAAATGTGTAAGAAATAGGTGTATGGTTGTAAGAGTAGGTTGTAAGAAAAAGTAGAGATAGGTGAATAGTGTAGAATAGTAGAAAATAGTGTAATAAAAGTAACATGACAATTTAATGCCGGTAGTAGAAAAATACGCGTATAAAAGCGATATCTGATATTTTTAGCTACCAAAAATTACGAAATTGATATTTTTGGAATTCTCATATTTTTACGAGTCTAACGGTATATTCGGAATATTTTTCCTATTCCGAGCTTCCAACAAGTTTTTCAAGAACTATGTCCGATTGGGTTCAAAGGACACTCGAATTCCTTCAATCTGATATTTTTATATAACCTATAGCTATTACGAACTATTATAGCTAACTTTTCCAACTTGTTTTATAGGGCTTGAGAAAACGGCAATGCCGAACTTAAGCGGTTACGGTAAACTAGGGTTTTGGTTGACTTAAGAATCCAGTGACTTCTATTAGGGTTTAGGTCTTTAATTCGATTGCAAAACTTCGGGGGTTTACAACCTACCCCCTTAAAGAAAGTTTTGTCCTCAAAACTTGAAGCATACCTGATTCCTTGAACAGACTGGGTATTTCTGGCGTATGTCGCTTTCTGCCTCCCAGGTTGCTTCCTCGTGTGAGTGGTTTCTCCATAGAACCTTCACATACTTGATCTCTTATTCCGGAGCTTCTGCACTTGTGATCCAAGATTTGAACTGGGTTCTCCTCATATGTGAGATTTTCTTTTAGTCGAACAGGCTCTAGCTCTGTAATCCTGGTAGGGTCCGGCACATGTTTCCGTAAGACTGATACGTGAAACACGTTATGGATTCCAGATAGGTTGGGAGGGAGTGCCAGACGATAAGCAAGATTTCCCACTTTTTCCAACACTTCAAAGGGTCAATGTAGCGTGGGCTCAGCTTTCCTTGTGCTCGTACTCGCTGAATACTCTTGATGGGATTTACCTTTAAGTACACATGGTCTCCTACTTCAAATTCAAGCACAAGTCTCTTTATATCTGCCCAGCTCTTTTGCCTATCTTAGGCTTCTTTCATCTTTCTTTGGATAGCTCGCACTTTGTCAGCTGCATCTTGCACCAAGTCAGGACCAATGCTTAATTTCTCTATATCGTCCCAGAATAGCGGGATCGACATCGCCTTCCATACAACGCTTCATAGGGTGGCATCTGGATCATAGAATGGTAGCTGTTATTGTAGGCAAACTCTACCAGAGGTAGGTGTGCGTCCCAGCTACCTTTAAACTCTATTACGCAGGCTCGCAGTATATCTTCCAACGTTTGTATTGTCCTCTCCGATTGATCGTCCGTCTGTGGGTGATAAGCAGTACTGAAATGTAACTTAGTCCCCATACATTTCTGCAAACTCATCCAAAACTTGGATACAAACCTTGGGTCTCGGCCGAAGACTATTCCAGCGGGTACTCCATGTAAGCGTACTATTTCTCTTATGTACATTCTTGCCAACTTGTCCATAGAGTACATCATGTTCATTGGAAGAAAATGTGCCGTTTTCGTCAATCGATCCATGATGACCCAAATTGCATCATATCCAGCCGATGTCCTTGGAAATCCACACACAAAATCCATTGTGATTTGGTCCCATTTCCACTCTGGTATTGGCAGGGGTTTCAGAAGTCCACCAGGTCTTTGGTGCTCCACTTTCACTTGTTGACATGTGGGACATTTCAACACAAAGTCTGCTATGTCTCTCTTCATATCGTTCCACCAATAGTGGCTCTTCAGATCTTGGTACATCTTTGTTCCTCCTGGATGCATGGTGTATCCAGTGATGTGCTGCTTCCATAATTTCCTTTCTTATGTCCTCATCATCCGGAACACATAATCTCCTTTTCATTCTCACTACTTCATCCTCATTTATGGCAAAATCGGTGTACCGTCCTTCCTGCACTTCTTTCTTAATCTTCAGAATTGCCTCGTCATATCGCTGGGCCTCCTTGATTCTTTCTACTAAGGTGGGTTCCATGACAAAGTTGGCAATCTCCACTTCCACGCTTTGTCCTATGAATTCAATGCTCATTCTTTCAAATTCCTTTATCAACTCTTCTTGTCAGTGAGCAAAGAGGCTACTTCCCCATAATTTTTCCTACTCAGGGCATCTGCAACTGCATTTACTCTCCCTGGACAGTTGTTGATTCCAAGGTCGTAATCCTTGATGAGCTCTAACCATCTCCATTACCGAATATTTGGCTCCTTTTGTGTAAAAAGATACTTGAGGCTCTTATGGTCGGAGTAAATCTCACGCCTTTGTCCATACAAGTAATGCCTCCACAACTTTAGTGCAAACACAACGGCAGCTAACTCCAAATCATGGGTGGGATAGTTTTGTTCATGGGGTCGGAGCTGTCGAGATGCATAAGCGATTACCTTTCCGTTTTGCATCAACACACATCCAAGGCCATTCCTTGATGCGTCACTATGTACTGTATAGGATTTTTCGGGGTGGTAGAATTAAAATCGGGGCAGAGACAAGTCTTCTCTTTAGCTCCTGGAAACTTTGCTCCTCTTGTCTGTCCAGATGAACTTCTCCTCCTTTTGGGTTAACTGAGTGAGGGGTTTGGCGATGGTTGAAAAATCTTAACAAACTTCCTATAATATCCTGCCAAACCGAGAAAAATCCTCACTTCAGTAACTGTCTTAGCTGTTTCCACTCCATTACTGCTTGATCTTCTCAGGATCTACCGATATTCCTTCTCCCGATACGACATGTCCTAAGAAGGATATCCTATCCAGCTAAAAGTCACACTTAGATAGCTTAACGTACAACTTATGCTCACGCAAGGTCTGTAACGCCATCCTTAAGTGTTCTTCATGTTGTTCTTGCGTCTTTGAGTAGATCAGAATATCGTCGATGAAGACTATCACGCACTTATCCAGCAGGGGTTTATATATTCGATTCATGAGATCCATGAATGCGCTGGCGTGTTGGTTAAGCCGAAAGGCATTACTAGAAATTCGTAATGTCCATAGCGAGTCCTAAAAGCTGTCTTTGGTACGTCTTTAGGTTTAATCCTCAACTGGTGGTATCCTGACTGTAGATCGATTCTTAAAAAGACACTTGCTCCTTGAAGCTGATCCAAAAGGTCATCTATCCATGGGAGTGGATACTTGTTCTTGATGGTAACCTTATTAAGCTCCCGGTAGTCGATGCATAAACGCATGGAACCATCCTTCTTCTTTACGAACAATACTGGTGCTCCCCAAGGTGACACACTTGGTCGGATAAATCCTTGATCCAATAAATCTTGTAGTTGAGTTTTTAACTCCTTCAGCTCTAGTGGTGCCATTCGATAGGGTGCTTCTGAGATCGGCTCCGTATTGACTAATAAATCAATTTCAAAATCTATCTCTCTCTTGGGTGGCAATCCATGCAATTCATCTGGAAACACGTCTGGGAATTCCTTCACTACGGGTATGGATCCAAGCTCAGGCTTTTCTTCTTCTTCTTCGTCCAGGTTACTAAGGTCAATTTCATCCTCATCCACCAACTCAAATGAGTTTAACTTCACTGCGGACTCTCCTCTAGACACTACTTCACATCCACTCTGGTCTTTAAACCTTACTTCCTTTTGTTTACAATCCATTAAGGCTTTGATAGATGTCAACCAACTCATACCCAAGATGACTTCATATTTGCTCATCTCCAAGATTATTAGGTCACACTTAGAGTGACTTCCTTGTATCTCCATTGGACATCCTTTAAGCATTTCCTTTGTCATTACTATGCTTCCGGTGGGGGGTTTAACTCGAAAACCAATAGCAATAGAATCTATGGGTAACCCAATTCGCTTGGCCAGGCTAACGGTGATAAAAGAATAGGTAGCTCCCGTATCGAACAAAGCATAAGCGGGTTGACTAGCTATGAGCATGCGTCCTGCACTCGAATTTTCATACTAATTACAAGACTAGTATGCATAAGCTAATCACGGGTATAAAACTTTATACTTGTATCGTAGGTATTGAACGTAGGAAACTTAACAAATTACATCAAAGAAAAGGGTTTCAATTCTGACCTGTCACCAACCCAAAATCTGAGCCATAATCTCCATCTACAGCGGCGAGCTCTGCTCCTTCGTCATCAGACTCCTCGCATACCCACTGTCCTTCCAGGTTGTATATCTTCATTCCGTGGACAGCTGCTCCAGATCGGCTTGGGTTGCTTCCTCCGCTTCCGTTTTTCGCCAATGCCACTCCTCCCACCGACCCAAATGGTCTAGCTGGGGCATTCTTTCTTTGTGGGCATTCGTTGGCAAAGTGCCCCATTTGCTTGCAAACGAAGCAAACAGTAGAAGCCTTCTTTAGGTAATCACCTATCTTGTGACTGGGGTCTCCACAAAAGTAGCACTTGTGTTGCAACAACGGGCACCTCTTTGGATAGTGCTCTTCCTTGCATTTCCAGCAGGTTACCTTAATCTTGGATGTGTCCTTATTACTAACAGCACTTCATTGGAAGCTGTTGAAGGGCTTGAACCTTTTACTCTGAAAACTGGGGTTATAGCCATCCTAAGCTCTTTTACCGAACACGAAGGTCTTTTTCTCAGAGGCTTTGCTCTTCCTTTTCTTTGCTCCCTCAATGATACGAGCCCTTTCTATCAACTCTTGGAGGGTTCTTAGATCTAACTCCTTCAGACGCATCCTTATATCTTCATCCAGGCCACTCAGAAATACTTGCCTCTTCAGCTCCTCACTATGCTTGAAGGATTCAGGCGCGTATTGAAGCAGTCGGCTAAACTTTGTCTCGCACTGCTCTTTGTTCTTCCCTTCTGGGATATATGGAGAAAATCTCCACTATACTGTACTCTTAAGCTGCCAGGAAAGTAGTTGTCCAAAAACTCTTTACGAAAAGCCGCCTAGATCACGGGTGGCAACAATTCCCTGCTTTTCGACTCCCACCATATTCTAGCATTGAACCGCAACATATATGTGTCATAATCCAGGCGTAGATAATGGGAAACTTCGTAAGCGACGAACGACCTTTTAATCTGGGCTAGCCAGTCTTCAGCTTCGTCTGGCTTTCCAAAATTTCCGTCGAAATATCTATTGCTTTTTATGAAGTCCGGCAAGAAACTTCTGTAAGGTCGTGGTGGTTATGGTGGTGCTGGTAAAGGAACAGTATGTGACTCAGCTTCTAGGGCTGCAGGTGCTTCAACAGTTGCTTCTGGTGCATTTGCGGTAGGCGGTGGCATATTTTGTGCATTTTGCATGAAATTATTGACCAACCCTACTAGTTGGTTGATGGCGGCCCACACATCTCCTTGTTGATTCGGTAGGGGATTTGGTGCTTGTTGTCCTGCCGGAGGATTCTCCGGTTCAGCTGGTATATTATTAGAAGCGCGACGTTTGCGTCTTCTACCTCTCCTACCACGTCTGTTAAGTTTTATACTTCTTAAATTTTTGCAACAAGGAAAAGATCGGAAATATCGGAAATTCCATAGAATAATTAAGGCAATCAAATCCAGAAATCATCAAATCAACATAAAATTCTTGCATTTAAAATAAAAAGAGGAAATTAATAATCCTTACATAACTTTGAGAAGGTAGAAACCATTCTCATCAAAAGATAATTGTTCATAAAAAGCAAAACATTAATGCATTAAAACAAAGATAAGCCTAGGAAAAGGCTATGTTGGACTCGTCGAGTTATGCTCCCTTTCTTCCTTCATTCCTTCCTTCTTCAGACTTCTTCTTTTTACGGAGATGGTGCTGGTTCATACTCTTGCTAGTGGATCCTTTGTGCCGTTTGACAAATTGTCGAAGATACTGACTAACCGTCATCCTCTTTCCTCGGTATCGTGAGGTGATCTCAGCTTGAGACGGCCAAACTTCGTCATGCACAGAAATCCTCTCTCCACGGGTCGTGCCATTCGTTTCCTCTGGTCCTTCTTCTTCCTCCGGTGCCATTGCCATTGTGGGGGTCTGGGATCTGCTTCTCAGGAATCTATTTGGATCAAAAGCGTTGTTTCTTCTTCCCTCCTCTTCAGAATCGGAGATCATTACTGGGTTATTCCTTGCAATGGTCTCCATGGGTACATCTTGGCTCAGTCTTCGAGGAGATGCTTGACTGGGGATCAAAGGGCTATCTTCCCAAAGGGATGCAGACTGGCTCTCTCAGGCTCCGAGTCTTCATTCTGATCTCCTTCCGTGCCACCGTTTGTCTCTCCATTCCCTTCGTTTGCTTGGACCTCCTCCATGATGAAGTCCTCATCTAGGATAACGTCTAGCTGCATTCCGACGGAGTTGGGCTGAGTGTTGTACTCTAATGGCAGGGACAATCGTCGGTAAGCGGCATACCAATAAAATCACTCTTCAGCATCTGCCTTTAGCCAGTCCGTATGATCCGCTAATTCATCATGCGCGTAGATGTATAGAGGTCTAGCTTATTCCAAGTCCAGAAGTCTGGTTCCTATCGTTCGTCTTCCGCTATCAGAATGAAGGTCATTTGTTGTAGCATGGTCTCCTGGTACATAAAAACCATCATTCTTTCGACCACATAAATAACTACTACATCACTCCATCTCCGATTGCTTATAGCGTCGAATCTCAGCTCGTTGGGTAAGTTCCTCCACAGGGAATGTCTCAATCCTTTATTCCATAACTTGAACATTTCACAGGCGGTCCTAGGCCTTCCGACTAATGCGAACTCCTCACACAGGACCCTTAGTCTAAGATGGTAGTTCACGAAGGTCTCGTCATGGTCCTTAAGGAATTGTCGGGATTTTCCCTTGACTTCAAGGAAAGTCAACTATCAAGTAAAACAAAAAGGGGATAAGATCTTATGCTAGAGTTTTATCTATCTATCTATCTAAGTCTATTTCTACTATCTTATGTCTAAAACTTGCGCTCTAATACCAACTTAAACTGTCACGCCCAAAAGTATCCTAAACGTGGCAGTCCGCCGCATATAATATTAAAGCTAAAGAATGACAATCCGTTGTCACGCAGGAGCTTCGATATCATATGCAAGGCATGCTTCCAAGATAGTAGGAGACTCACAGGGGTATTACGTTTAAATAGATAGCAAAAGTAAGCATAAACTTAAATAGATAAACATGGTATCTTCTTTAATAACAAGTTCGTACATCATCTTAGGGGCATTCCCCCGTCTTAAAGTCTTTGTTCAACTATACTAATAACAAAATAAGCATAACTATTACATGAGTCTACTATAGAGATTTTTCCTAGAAATCTATGTTCAAAACTAAAAATACATAAACTTTCTCCAAAAACTCCTAGTAGCGTAAGCTCATACCTGGCACACTGGGCTTCTCAGGGCCAACCATAGATAATCATACTGTAATAGAAAACTATAAGGGTAAAAGCAAATTTAGCTTAGTGAGATAATTCCTAACTATATAACATTTCCATACGACAACCAAGTTATTTAATTCAAACATATGTAATGCATCAACCAATTACACATGATTATCAGGAAATCAAGTGTAGCATGGATTTAACGCCCTCTATGACAAGGGTTGGGTGGTTACAGGCCCATACGACCATTAATATTTGCAGATTTACCGGCTCCTACTTGCCCTGTAGACTTCTTAGCTCCTACTAGCCCATGTAGACTTACTAGCTCCTACTAGCCACCACTACCACTTCCTCGTTTCCCCATACGAAGAATAGTAGTGAAATAAATGTGACTCACAAGTATGATATGCATACATAAATTTCAATTAAATATTTAACCATATAAGTTGAATTCATGTTAAAGGTGATCAATCATAATTTCATCATATCAATACAAAGGTCACACTTTTATTTAACATATCGTCTTTCGACATACTTAATTCTTATTCAACAATTATTTCATAACATTTGTTCATTATCTTTTCCTAAAATTTGTAGTGCCACTAATTACAAGCACAAATAAGGAAATGTAACTTAGGAAAAGAATTAACTCACTCCATAATCGGTAGGTCTAATAGAAATAATCCTCTGGATAGACGATCTCGGGTCCTTCGTCACCTAAACAAAATGGAATACCAACAATGAGTCTTTCATAAAACTTCTATTCTTGAAGATTCTAATCTTTTCTTAAAATCGCGGTAAAATATTATAAGGGGAAATTCCAACTTAAAATGGTCATAACTTGCTCATTTTATTTCGAAATTTCGCGTATAATATACTGTTTTCTACCTACTCGAAAAGATCTACGCATTTCTAAGCTTATTTTCATAAAACTAGGTCGTTTGGGTTCCGAAAAAGAACAACTAGATTTCCAATGGATTTGCAAAAACTTGTTTTCTTTCTTGTAAGCAAAACTCAATTGAAAAGATAAACATTTCAAGCCCTAGAAAACATAGTTCTTGAAAAACGTGTCCGGAAGCCCGGAATAGGAAAAATATTCCGAACATACCGTTAGACTCGTAAAAATATGAGATTTCCAAAAATATCAATTTCGTAATTTTTCGGTAGCTAAATATATCAGATATCGCTTTTATACGCGTATTTTCTTACTACCGGCATTAAATTATCATGTCTACTTTTACATTACACTATTTTCTAATATTCTACACTATTCACCTATCTCTATTTTTTCTTACAACCTATTCTTACAAACCATACACCTATTTCTTACACATTTTCATTTCCAATACAATTTCACATCTTTCATTTCTTAATTTTAATTAACAAAATAACAAAAAAATAAAAATTTTCCCCTTCCCCATGCATGAGTAGCGCGGCCCCCTCTCCCATCTCTTCCAATTTGTTTTATTTTTACTTATTTAATTAACACAAATTATCTTCCCCATTTTCCTGTAAATACCTCTCATACCTTCACTTCTTTCACACCACTTCTTCTATAAAGTTACTATACCAAAATCTCTCTCAAACTCTCTCAAAAATCCTCTCTAAGAAGTCTTACAAGAAAGCTCTCTTTAGTTTCTTCTTTAGGTAAACTTTCTTCAAGAAAATCCTCCAAGCTTTTTTATGTTCATCTACTTAATATGAACTTAATGTGTGTTTTCTAAAACCATGAAGGTTAAGAAAGCAACAATAGGTTCATACTTTGTTTTTGTTCATAATCACAAATTCCTTTATGTTTCCTTTATGTTTATTACCATCTAATATATCTATATAGCTATATATACTATTTAGAGCATATAAGCTCATTGTCTTGCAATTTATTTACTTCATTGCAACTATTTATTTCAAGTTGATTTTAAAACTAGTCATTCTAGTCTTAGACTTGTCCTCATCAAGTCAAAACAATTCCTTTTCTTTTTCTTTTTCGAGACTAGTTTTTTTAGTCCCGGGGTACTTGATGAAGCTAAGGTCCCAATACTTGATTTATTTCTTCATATGCTTATTCTTTTAGTTATTATGTTTTTCATATTCATAGCTTATGATTCATATTCATTCATGAACATAATAGTTTTGTCTCAACAAAATAAATGAAGGAAATGTTTTCTTAAGATAAAAAGTTTTCCACTAGAAATAAAAATATGGAGTTAATGTTTAGAGGAACTTATAAGAGATTTTACAAACATACAAAAGACTTATGAAGTAAACAAGAGTTTTACAATAACTTCATCTTTTTCCTAAGTAGAACCCCTTTTCATTAAAATAAAATAATCCCAAGAAACCAAGGAACTAAAATATTCTTGTGAGAAAATTGTCATAACTTTTACAAAATTGTTGGAATCTAAGTTTAGAAAATAAAACCACTCCTTAGGAATTTAAAGTAATTACAAGAAATTAAATTTAGAAAAAGAATATTCATCACAAATAACTCAAAGTCTTTCAAAAGTAAAATGAATATTCCAATAAAAACTCAAGTTCAAAGTCTTTTAAAACCTTACTTTCCATAAGTTGAGACAACTTCATTTACTTCATACATTGGTTATGAGTCATTACATATATGTATTTACCTTTCAAAAAGTTTACAAAATACTTGAAATATTTATCTTTTCAAATGAGCTTTGTTTACAAGAAGGAAAACAAGTCTTTGTAAATTCGTGACAAATCTGGTCGCTACCTTTTCGGAACCCAAACGACCTAGTTTTATAAAAATAAGTTTATAAATGCATAGATCTTTTCAAGTAGGTAGAAAATGGTATATTATACGCGAAATTCCGAGTTAAAATTAGCAAGTTATGGCCATTTTAAAATGGAATTTCTCTTTATACGATTTTTACCGCGATTTTAAGAGACATTTTGAAACTTCAAGAATAGAAGTTTTATGAAAGACTCATTTTGGGTATTTCATCTTGTTTAGGTGACGAGGGACCCGAGATCATCTATCCATAGGATTATTTCGATTAGACCTACCGATTATAGAGTGAGTTAATTCTTTTCCTAAGTTACATTTCCTTATTTGTGCTTGTAATTAGTGGCACTAGAGATTTAGGAAAAAAATGAATGAACAAATGTTATGAAATAATTGTTGAATGAAAATTAAGTATATCGAAAGACGATATGTTAAACAAAAGTGTGACTCTTGTGTTGATATGATGGAATTATGGTTGATCACCTTTAACATGAATTCAACTTATATGATTAAATGCTTAATTGAAATTTATTCATGCATATCATACTTGTGAGTCACATTTATTTCACTACTATTCTTCGTGTGAGGAAACGAGGAAGTAGTAGTAGTGGCTAGTAGGAGCCAGGAAGTCTACAAGGCTAGCAGGAGCCGGTAAATCTGCAAATATTGATGGTCGTATGGGCTTGTAACCACCCAACCCTTGTCATGGAGGGCGTTAAATCCATGCTACACTTGATTTCTGAATAATCTTGTGTAATTGGTTGTTCATGTGATTGGTGCATTACATATGTTTGAATTAAATAACTTGGTTGTCATATGAAAATGTTATATAGTTAGGAATTATCTCACTAAGCTTGATTTGCTTATACCTTTATAGTTTTCTATTACAGTATGATTATCTATGGTTGGCCCCAAGGAGCCTAGTATGCCAGGTATGAGCTTACTACTAGGAGTTTTTGGAGGAAGTTTATGTATTTTTAGTTTTGAACATAGACTTCTAGGAAAAATCTCTATAGTAGACTTATGTGATAATTATGTTTATTTTGTTATTAGTAAAGACTTAAAGACGGGGGAATGCCCCTAAGATGATGTACGAACTTGTTATTAAATGAAAACCTTATCTTTATCTATTTAAGTTTATGCTTGCTTTTGCTATCTATTTAAACGTAATACCCCTGTGAGTCTCCTACTATCTTGGAAGCACGCCTTGCATACGATATTGAAGCTCCTGCGTGACTATGGATTGTCATTCATTAGCTTTAATATTATATGAGGCAGACTGCCACGTTTAGGATACCCTCTGGGGCGTGACAGTTTAAGTTGGTATCAGAGCGCAAGTTTTAGACATAAGATAGTATAAATAGACCTTAGAGATAGATAGTAACAAGATAGAAACTCTAGCTTAAGATCTTATCCCCTTTTGTTTTACTTTATAGTTGACTTTCCCTGAGGTCAAAGAAAAATCCCGACAATTCCTTAAAGACCATGACGAGACCTTCGTGAACTACCGTCTTAGACTGAGGGTCCTGTGTGAGGAGTTCGCTTTAGTCGGAAGGCCCAGGACCGCTCGTGAAATGTTCAAGTTATGGAAGAAAGGATTGAGACACTCCCTGTGGAGGAACCTGCCTAATGAGCTGAGATTCGACGCTGTAAGCAATTGGAGATGGAGTGACGTAGAAGTTATTTATGTAGTCGAAAGAATGATGGTTTTTATGTACCGGGAGACCATGCTGCAGCAAATGACCTTCATCTTGAAAGCGAAAGACGGACGGCAGGAACCAAACTTCCGGACTTGGAATAAGCTAGGACCTCTATACATCTACGCACATGATGAGTTAGCGGATCATACGGACTGGCTAAATGCAGATGCTGAAGAGTGATTTTATTGGTATGCCGCTTACCGACGGATTGTCCCTACGCCATCAGAGTTCAATACTCAGCCCAACTCCGTCGGAATGCAGCTAGATGTTATCCCAGATGAGGACTTCATCATGGAGGAGGCCCAAGCAAACGAAGGGAATAGAGAGACAAACGATAGCACGGAAGAAGATCAAAATGAAGACTCGGAGCCTGAGGAGAACCAGTCTACATCCCTCTGGGAAGACAGCCCTTTGATCCCTAGTCAAGCACCTCCTTGAAGGCTGAGCCAAGATGTACCCATGGAGACCATTGCAAGGAATAACCCAGTAATGATCTCCGATTCTGAGGAGGAGGGGAGAAGAAACAATGCTTTTGATCCAAATAGATTCCTGAGAAGCAGATCCCAGACCCCCACAATGGCAATGGCACCGGAAGAAGAAGAAGAAAGACCAGAGGAAACAAACGGCACGACCCATGGATAAAGGATTTCCGTGCATGACGAAGTTTGGCCGTCTCAAGCAGAGATTACCTCACGATACTGAGGAAAGAGGATGACGGTTAGTCAATATCTGCGACAATTTGTCAAACGGCACAAAGGATCCACCAGCAAGAGTATGAACCCAGCACCATCCCCGTAAAAAGAAGAGGTTTGAAGAAGGAAGGAATGAAGAGAGAGACGAGTCCAACACAGTCTTTTTCCTAGGCTTATCTTTGTTTTAATGCATTAATGTTTTGCTTTTTATGAACAATTATCTTTTGATGAGAATGGTTTCTACCTTCTCAAAGTTATGTAAGGATCATTAAATTCCTCTTTTTATTTTGAATGCAAGAATTTTATGTTAATTTGATGATTTCTGAATTTGATTGCCTTAATTATTTATATGGAATTTCCGATCTTTTCATTATTGCTAAAATTTAAGAAGTATAAAATTTAACAGATATGGTAGGAGAGGTAGAAGACGCGAACGTCACGCTTCTAATGATATACCAGCAGAACAGGAGAATCCTCCGGCAGGACAACAAGCATCAAATCCCCCATCGAATCAATAAGGAGATGTGTGGGCCACCATCAACCAACTCACAAGGTTGGTCAATAATTACATGCAAAATGCACAAAATATGCCACCGCCTGCCGCAAATGCACCAGAAGCAACCGTTGAGGCACCTGCAGCCCTAGAAGCGGAGTCACATATTGCCCCTTTACCAGCACCACCATCGCCCAGACCTTACAGAAGTTCCTTGCTGGACTTCATAAAAAGCAACAGATATTTTGACGGAAATTTTGGAAAGCCAGACGAAGCTGAAGATTGGCTAGCCTAAATTGAAAGATCGTTCGCCGCCTACGAAGTTTCCCATCACCTACGCTTGGATTATGGCACATATATGTTACGGTTCAATGCTAGAATATGGTGGGAGTCGAAAAGTAGGGAATTGTTGCCACCTGTGACCTGGGCAGCTTTTCGTAGAGAGTTTTTGGACAACTTTTTTCCCTGGGAGCTTAAGAGTACAGTATAGTGGAGACTTTCTCCATATATCCCAGAAGGGAAGGACGATAGAGCAGTACGAGACGGAGTTTAGCCGACTGCTTCAATACGCGCCTGAGTCCTTCAAGCATAGTGAGGAGCTGAAGAGGCAAGTATTTCTGAGTGGCATGGATGAAGATATAAGGATGCGTCTGGAGGAGTTAGATCTGAGGACCCTCCGAGAATTGGTAGAAAGGGCTCGTATCATTGAGGGAGAAAAGAAAAGGAAGAGCAAAGCCCCTGAGAGAAAGACCTTCGTGTTCGGCAAGAGAGCTCAGGATAGCTATAACCCCAGTTTTCAGAGTAAAAGGTTCAAGCCCTTCAACAGCTTCCAAGGAAGTGCTGTTAGTAACAAGGACACATCCAAGATCAAGGTGACCTGCTGGAAATGCAAGGAAGAGCGCTATCCAAAGAGGTACCCGCTGTTGCAACACAAGTGCTACTTTTGTGGAGACCCCAGCCACAAGATAGGTGATTGCCCAAAGAAGGCTTCTACCGTTTGCTTCGTTTGCAAGCAAACTGGGTACTTCGCCAATGAATGCTTACAAAGAAAGAATGCCCCAGCTAGACCATATGGGTCAGGGGGAGGAGTGGCATCGACGCAAAACGGAAGCGAAGGAAGCAACCCAAGCCGATCTGGAGCAGCTGTCCACGGAATGAGGATATACAACCTGGAAGACAGTGGGTATGCGAGGAATCTAATGACGAAGGAGCAGAGCTAGCAGCTGTAGATGGAGATTATGGCTCAGATTTTGGATTGGTGACAGGTCAGAATCGAAACCCTTTTCTTTGATATAATTCATTAAGTTTCCTGCGTTCAATTCCTACGGTATAAGTATAAAGTTTATACTCGCGATTAGCTTAAGTATACATGTCTCGTAATTAGTATAAAAAAAAATTCAAGTGCAAGACGCATACTCATAGCTAGTCAACCTACTTATGCCTTGTTCGATACGGGAGCTACCCATTCATTTATCACAGTTAGCCTGGCCAAGCAAATTGGTTACCCATAGATACTATTGCTACTGGTTTTCGAGTTAAAACCCCCATCGAAAGCATAGTAACGACAAAGGAAATGGTTAAAGGATGTCCAATGGAGATACAAGGAAATCACTCTAAGTGTGACCTAATAATCTTGGAGATGAGCAAATACGATGTTATCTTAGGTATGAATTGGTTGACATCTGTCAAAGCCTTAGTAGATTGTAAACAAAAGGAAGTAAGGTTTAAAGACCAAAGTGGATGTGAAGTAGTGTTTAGAGGAGAGTCCACAGTGAAGTTAAACTCATTCGAATTGGTGGATGAGGATGAAATCAACCTTACTAACCTGGATGAAGAAGAAGAGGAAAAGCCTGAGCTTGGATCCATACCCATAGTAAAAGAGTTCCCAGACGAATTTCCGGACGTATTACCTGGATTACCACCAAAGAGAGAGATCGATTTCGAGATTGATCTATTAGTCAATACGAGCCGATATCAAAAGCACCCTATCGAATGGCACCGGTAGAGCTAAAGAGTTAAAGACTCAACTACAAGACTTGTTAGATCAAGGTTTTATCCGACCAAGTGTGTCACCTTGGGGAGCACCAGTGTTGTTCGTAAAGAAGGATGGTTCCATGCGTTTATGCATCGACTTCCGGGAGCTTAATAAGGTTACCATCAAGAACAAGTATCCACTCCCAAGGATAGATGACCTCTTCGATCAGCTTCAAGGAGCAAGTATCTTTTCAAGAATCGATCACGGTCAGGATACCACCAGTTGAGGATTAAACCTAAAGACGTACCAAAGACAACTTTTAGGACTCGCTATGGACATTACGAATTTCTAGTGATGCCTTTCGGCTTAACCAACGCGCCAGCAGCATTCATGGATCTCATGAATCGAATATATAAACCCCTGCTGGATAAGTGCGTGATAGGCTTCATCGACGATATTCTGATCTACTCAAAGACGCAAGAACAACATGAAAAACACTTAAGGATGGCGTTACAGACCTTGCGTGAGCATAAGTTGTACGCTAAGCTATCTAAGTGTGACTTTTGGCTGGATAAGATATCCTTCTTAGGACATGTCGTATCGGGAGAAGGAATATCGGTAGATCCTGAGAAGATCAAGGCAGTAATGGAGTGGAAACAGCCTAAGACAGTTACTGAAGTGAGGAGTTTTCTCGGTTTGGCTGGAAATTATAGGAAGTTTGTTAAGGATTTTTGAACCATCGCCAAACCCCTCACTCAGTTAACCCAAAAGGAGGAAAAGTTCATCTGGACAGACAAGAGGGAGCAAAGTTTCCAGGAGCTAAAGAGAAGACTTGTCTCTGCCCCAATTTTAATTCTACCAAACCCCGAGAAGTCCTATACAATGCATAGTGATGCGTCAAGGAATGGACTCGGATGTGTATTGATGCAAGACGGAAAGGTAATCGATTATGCATCCTGACAACTCTGACCCTATGAACAAAACTATCCCACTCATGATCTAGAGTTAGCCGCCGTTGTGTTTTGCATTAAAGTTGTGGAGGCATTACTTGTATGGACAAAGGTGCAAGATCTACATCGACCATAAAAGCCTCAAATATCTTTTTACACAAAATGAGCCGAATATGCGGCAACAGAGATGGTTAGAGCTCATCAAGGATTACGACCTTATAAACTACTGTCCAGGGAGAGTGAATGCAGTTGCAGATGTCTTAAGTAAGAAGAATTATGGAGAAGTAGCCTCTTTGCTCACTGACAAGAAAGAATTGATTAAGGAAATTGAAAGAATGAACATTGAATTCATAGGGCAAAGCGTGGAAGTGGAGATTACTAACCTTGTCATGGGACCCACCTTAGTAGAAAGAATCAAAGAAGCCTAGCGATATGATGAGACGATTCTAAAGATTAAAAAAAAAGTACAGGAAGGAAAGTACACCGATTTTGCCATAAATAAGGATGAAGTAGTGAGAATGAAGGGCAGGCTATGTGTTCCGGATGATGAGGGCATAAGAAAGGAAATCATGGAAGAAACACATCACTCTGGATACATCATGCATCCAGGAGGAACGAAAATGTACCAAGATTTGAAGAGCCACTATTGGTGGAATGGCATGAAGAGAGATATAGCGGACTATATGTTGAAATGTCCTATATGTCAGTAAATAAAGGTGGAACACCAAAGACTTGGTGGACTTCTGAAAACCCTGCCCATACCCGAGTGGAAATGGGACCAAATCACAATGGATTTTGTGTGTGGATTACCAAGGACGTCGGCTGGATATGATGCAATTTGGGTCGTCGTGGATCCATTGACGAAGACGGCACATTTCCTTCCAATGAACATGACGTACTCTATAGACAAGTTGGCAATAATGTACATAAGAGAAATAGTACGCTTGCATGGAGTACCCGCTGGAATAGTCTCCGATCGAGACCCAAGGTTTGTATCCAAATTTTGGATGAGTTTGCAGAAATGTATGGGAACTAAGCTACATTTCGGTACTGCTTATCATCCACAGACGGATGGTCAATCGAAGAGGACAATACAAACGTTGGAAGATATGCTGCGAGCCTGCGTAATAGAGTTTAAAGGTAGTTGGGACGTACACCTACCTTTGGTAGAATTTGCCTACAATAACAGCTACCATTCCACGATCCAGATGCCACCCTATGAAGCATTGTATGGAAGAAGATGTCGATCATCTTTGTTTTGGGACAATATAGAAAAGTTGAGCATTGGTCCTGACTTGGTGCAAGATGCGGCGGACAAAGTGCAGGTTATCCAAAGAAAAATGAAAGAAGCCCAAGATAGGCAAAAGAGCTAGGCAGATATGAAGAGACGTGTGCTTGAATTCGAAGTTGGAGACCATGTGTACTTAAAGGTAAATCCCATTAAGAGTATTCACCGAGTTCGAGCACAAGGAAAGCTAAGCCCACGCTACATTGGACCCTTTGAAGTATTGGAAAAAGTGGGAAATCTTGCTTATCGCCTGGCACTCCGCTCTCAACCTATCTGGAATCCATAACGTGTTTCACGTATCAGTTTTACGGAAACATGTGCCGGACCCTACCAGGATTACAGAGCTAGAGTCTGTTCGGCTGAAAGAGAATCTCACACATGAGGAGCACCCAGTTCAGATCTTAGACCACAATTTACAAAATTTCGGAACAAGGAGATCAAGTATGTGAAGGTTCTATGGAGAAACCACTCGCACGAGGAAGCCACCTGGGAGGCAGAAAGCAACATATGCCAAAAGTACCCAAATCTGTTCAAGGAATCAGGTATGAATTTCAAGTTTTGAGGACAAAACTTTCTTTAAGGGGGGTAGGTTGTAAACCCCCAAAGTTTTGTGATCGAATTAAAGACTTAAACTCTAATCATAAGTCAACTGGATTCTTAAGTCACCAAAACCCTAGTTTACTGTAACCGCTTAAGTCCGGCATTGCCGTTTTCTTAAGCCCTAGAAAACGTAGTTAGAAAAGTTAGCTATAATAGTTCGTAATAGCTATAAGATATATAAAAATATCATATTGAATGAATTCGAGTGCCTTTGAACCCGATCGGACATAGTTCTTGAAAAACATGTCCGGAAGCCCAGAATAGGAAAAATATTCTGAATATACCGTTACACTCGTAAAAATATGAGATTTCCAAAAATATCAATTTCGTATTTTTTCGGTAGCTAAAAATATCAGATATCGCTTTTATACGCGTATTTTCTTACCACCGGCATTAAATTGTCATGTCTACTTTTACATTACACTATTTTCTATTATTCTATTTTATTTACTTGTCTCTACTTTTTCTTACAATCTACTCTTACAAACCATATACCTATTTCTTACACATTTTCATTTCCAATACAATTTCACATCTTTCATTTCTTACTTTTAATTAACAAAATAACAAAAAAATAAAAATTTTCCCCTTCCCCATGCATGAGTAGCGCCAACCCCCTCTCCCATCTCTTCCAATTTGTTTTATTTTCACTTATTTAATTAACACAAATTATCTCTCACATTTTCCTATAAATACCTCTCATACCTTCACTTCTTTCACACCACTTCTTCTATAAAGTTACTATACCAAAATCTCTCTCAAACTCTCTCAAAAATCCTCTCCAAGAAGTCTTACAAGAAAGCTCTCTTTAGTTTCTTCTTTAGGTAAACTTTCTTCAAGAAAATCCTCCAAGCTTTCTTTATGTTCATCTACTTAATATGAACTTAATGTGTGTTTTCTAAAACCATGAAGGTTAAGAAAGCAACAATAGGTTCATACTTTGTTTTTGTTCATAATCACAAATTCCTTTATGATCCTTTATGTTCCTTTATGTTTCCTTTATGTTTATTACTATCTAATATATCTATATAGCTATATATACTATTTAGAGCATATAAGCTCATTGTCTTGCAATTTATTTATCTTTCATGCAATTTATTTACTTCATTACAACTTATTTATTTCAAGTTGATTTTAAGATTAGTCATTCTAGTCTTAGACTTGTCCTCATCAAGTCAAAACAATTCCTTTTCTTTTTCTTTTTTGGAACTAGTCTTTTCTTAGTCCCGGGGTACCTTGATGAAGCTAAGGTCCAATACTTGATTTATTTCTTCATATGCTTATTCTTTTCAGTTATTATGTTTTTTTTTCATATTTTTATAGCTTATTATTCATATTCATGCATGAACATAATAGTTTTGTCTCAACAAAATAAATGAAGGAAATGTTTTCTTAAGATAAAAAGTTTTCCTCTAGAAATAAAAATATGGAGTTAATGTTTAGAGGAACTTACAAGAGATTTTACAAACATACAAAAGACTTATGAAGTAGACAAGAGTTTTACAATAACTTCATCTTTTTCCTAAGTAGAACCCCTTTTCATTTAAAATAAAATAATCCCAAGAAACCAAGGAACTAAAATATTCTTGTGAGAAAATTGTCATAACTTTTACAAAATTGTTGGAATCTAAGTTTAGAAAATAAAACCACTCCTTAGGAATTTAAAGTAATTACAAGAAATTAAATTTAGAAAAAGAATATTCATCACAAATAACTCAAAGTCTTTCAAAAGTAAAATGAATATTCCAATAAAAACTCAATTTCAAAGTCTTTTAAAACCTTACTTTCCATAAGTTGAGACAACTTCATTTACTTCATACATTGGTTATGAGTCATTACATATATGTATTTACCTTTCAAAAATTTTACAAAATACTTGAAATATTTATCTTTTCAAATGAGCTTTGTTTACAAGAAGGAAAACAAGTCTTTGTAAATTCGTGGCAAATCTGGTCGCTATCTTTTTGGAACCCAAACAACCTAGTTTAATGAAAATAAGTTTAGAAATGCGTAGATCTTTTCGAGTAGGTAGAAAACGGTATATTATACGCGAAATTCCAAGTTAAAATTAGCAAGTTATGGCCATTTTAAGATGGAATTTCCCTTTATACGATTTTTACCCCGATTTTAAGAGAAATTTAGAAACTTCAAGAATAGAAGTTTTATGAAAGACTTATTTTGGGTATTTCATCTTGTTTAAGTGACGAGAGACCCGAGATCATCTATCCATAGGATTATTTCGATTAGACCTACCGATTATAGAGTGAGTTAATTCTTTTTCTAAGTTACATTTCCTTGTTTGTGCTTGTAATTAGTGGCACTAGAGATTTAGGAAAAAAATGAATGAACAAATGTTATGAAATAATTGTTGAATGAAAATTAAGTATATTGAAAAACGATATGTTAAACAAAAGTGTGACTCTTGTATTGATATGATGAAATTATGGTTGATCACCTTTAACATGAATTCAACTTATATGATTAAATGTTTAATTGAAATTTATTCATGCATATCATACTTGTGAGTCACATTTATTTCACTACTATTCTTCGTGTGAGGAAACGTGGAAGTAGTAGGAGCCGGTAAGTCTACATGGGCCAGTAGGAGCCGGTAAGTCTACATGGGCCAGTAGGAGCTAGGAAGTCTACAGGGCTAGCAGGAACCAGTAAATCTGCAAATATTGATGGTCGTATGGGCCTATAACCACCCAACCCTTGTCATAGAGGGCGTTAAATCCATGCTACACTTGATTTCCGAATAATCTTGTGTAATTGGTTGTTCATGTGATTGGTGCATTACATATGCTTGAATTAAATAACTTGGTTGTCATATGAAAATGTTATATAGTTAGGAATTATCTCACTAAGCTAGATTTGCTTATACTCTTATAATTTTCTATTACAGTATGATTATCTATGGTTGGCCCCAAGGAGCCCTGTGTGCCAGGTATGAGCTTATGCTACTAGGAGTTTTTGGAGGAAGTTTATGTATTTTTAGTTTTGAACATAGACTTCTAGGAAAAATCTCTATAGTAGACTTATGTGATAATTATGTTTATTTTGTTATTAGTAAAGACTTAAAGACGGGGGAATGCCCCTAAGATGATGTACGAACTTGTTATTAAATGAAAACCTTATCTTTATCTATTTAAGTTTATGCTTGCTTTTGCTATCTATTTAAACGTAATACCCTTGTGAGTCTCCTACTATCTTGGAAGCACGCCTTGCATACGATATTGAAGCTCCTGCGTGACTATAGATTGTCATTCATTAACTTTAATATTATATGCGGCGGACTGCCACGTTTAGGATACCCTCTAGGGCGTAACAATCTCAACTTATAAAAAGTAAGGTTTTAAAAGACTTTGAACTTGAGATTCTATTGAAATATTTATTTTTGAAAGATCTTGAGTTATTGGAGATGAATATTCTTTTTCTAAATTTAATCTTTTGTAATTACTTTAATTTCTTAAAGTGTGGTTTTATTTTCTAAACTTGGATTCAAGAGTAATAAAATGACATTTTTGTTTCTTCTAATGATTCTAAAAGAATTTCTATTTCTTGATGGAACATAAGTTTTTATAAAACCTTTTGTCTATGTAAGAAAAATCATTTCCAAGCATATTCATGAGTTTTTAGGAAATCTATTTCCTATTTTTATTTAATAAGAATCTTTAGTTTATGATAACACTTCTCATTTATTTTTATTGAGACAAAAATATTATGTTCATGCATAAATATGAATCATAAATTATAGAAACATAATAACTTGAAAGATCAAATAAATAAGAAAGTAAATCAAGTATTGAGACCTTAGCTTCATCAAGGTACCCTGAGACTAAGAAAAGACTAGTCCCTAAAAGAAAAAAAAAGAATTGTTTTGACTTGATGAGGACAAGTCTAAGACTAGAATGACTAGTCTTAAAAACAACTTTGAAATAACTAATTTGTAATGAAGTAAATAAATTGCATGAAAGGTAAATAAATTGCAAGACAATGAGCTTATGGGTCTGTTTGGATTGTCTGTTTTTCATCTGTATCTGTATCTTTTTTTAAAATGATATGTGTAAATATATCCGATTTGTATCTAAATTTTATCTATATTTGTTCTATTTGATCTTTTGATGAGAACTGTCAACTTTTTTTTATCTATCTATTTCTATATTTCTTCATAAATAATTTGTTAGCAAAAAGTTTGAAAAAGTGTCTGTATCTGCCGGAAAAAAGCCAAAACAAACAGACCCTATATGCTCTAAATAATATATAGCTATATAGATATATTAGATAATAATAAACATAAAGGAAACATAAAAGAATTTGTGATTATGAACAAAAACAAAATATGAACCTATTGTTGCTTTCTTAACCTTCATGGTTTTAGAAAACACATACTAAGCTCATACTAAGTAGATGAACATAGGATTTTCTTGAAAAAAGTTTACCTAAAAGAAGAAACTAAAGAGGGCTTTCTTGTAAGACTTCTTGGAGAGAATTCTTGAGAGATTTTAGTATAAGAACTTTAGAGAAAAAGTGGTGTGAAAGAAGTGAAGGTATGAGGGGGGTATTTATAGGAAAATGTGAGAGATAATTTGTGTTAATTAAATAAAGCAAAAATAAAACACATTGGATGAGAGGGAGGGGTGTGGCCGGTGCATACATGGGGAAATGGGAGAGAGAAATTTATTTTTTTGTTATTTTGTTAATTAAAAGTAAGAAAAGAAAGATGTGAAATTGTATTGGAAATGAAAATATGTAAGAAATAGGTGTATGGCTTATAAGAGTAGGTTGTAAGAAAAAGTAGAGATAGGTGAATAGTGTAGAATAGTAGAAAATAGTGTAATGTAAAAGTAGACATGACAATTTAATGCCCGTAGTAAGAAAATACGCGTATAAAAGCGATATCTGATATTTTTAGCTACCGAAAAATTACGAAATTGATATTTTTGGAATTCTCATATTTTTACAAGTTTAACGGTATATTCAGAATATTTTTCCTATTCCGAGCTTCCGGACAAGTTTTGCAAGAACTATGTCCGATCGGGTTCAAAGGACACTCGAATTCCTTCAATCTGTATTTTTATATAACCTATAGCTATTACGAACTATTATAGCTAACTTTTTCAACTTCGTTTTTTAGGGCTTGAGAAAACGGCAATGCCGAACTTAAGTGGTTACGGTAAACTAGGGTTTTGGTTGACTTAAGAATCCAGTTGACTTCTTATTAGGGTTTAGGTCTTTAATTCGATTGCAAAACTTCGGGGGTTTAAAATTAGTTTGTTCTCTATATATATATTGAAATATCTTTGGGGTGATCAAACAAATATACTCAGACATTTCAACATGGCATAAAAGATAACAATTAATTTATCAACTATTTAAGTTTCGATATACTTAGCTTATTTTTAACAATCACCATGCTCACATTCATATTCCCTACTAATCCTCACATGCATATTACATTTTTTTATCTTTTTCCTATTTTCTAGTGTTCTATACTACAAGCATAAACATGAATACATAAAACATAAAGGAAAAACTCACTCATCCATAGATAAATCCTTAGTCGAAGTAATCTTTTGGAAATGTAGCTTCAGGACCCTCATCACCTAAATAAGGAAAAATCCAAAATGAGTGTTTCGGATCAACTTCATCTGAACTTCTACTCCTAAGGATTATATTTCCATTATATTATCCAGTTATCTGGTTTGTATCTTAAAATTGTCATGACTTGGTCAGTTAAACTCTGATTTGATGAATAGTCAATCGATTTCATGCGATATATATATATATATTTTTTTTTGGAGCAATTCAAATGGTGGTATTTGTTTTAGTCATTTAATGTTAGGCACCAATATAGTTTAACCAACTAGTAGAGGCCCTTAATTATTTGGCCAAACAATTTTCATTGTTATACTTTCTTCAAATTCTAATTATAATTAATTATATATATTTTATATCTTAATGCAAGTCATAATATAGTTTATTATATTTATGTATGATTTATTTGTCAAGTATGATTACTCTAACATTATTTTATGTGCATGAAACAATCTTACAATTCCTTCCTATAATGGTTTATATGGTGTATTAAATTATACCATTTTTTTATTTATCATGGAAACTTTGTTCCACTTAACTTTGCGTGGGGGTTTTATCATTTTACCTATCCATGAATCTTTCAAGGTCTTATTTACGAGCACCAAAATCATATGGACCTATATAGGCATTTTATAATTTATATGATTAAAATAATATTAGTTAGATGTAAGTGAAACTTATAAAATACGCCTATCACCACTAAGGTCTTGACTTTATTAAGGAAAGGAAGGTTTGATGTATATATACCTATATATTTTATATTCGAGAGAAAAGAATTATTACATATATATATATATATATTTTTTTTTTTTTTTTTCAAACATGGTTCGGCCACGTTATAAAAGAAAACATGATGTTCCTTTCATATTTGTTTTCAATGCCCGTAATGTTAACATAGGTAAGTTTTGTATAAAATTTTATTCAACAACATCATACGGAAGACTATATTTAATATTATTCAATAAAATGATTATGATCACCCCGAAAATATAAAAGAAATTTATTATTTGACTTTTAAGGACTTCTTATTCCACAGACTCTCAACTATACTATGATCAAAAGGTGTGTGTTGATTATTTTGAAAGGAAAGGAAGAAAATATTTCTCTTTTCCATCAAAGTTTTATAATATTCATCACAGGGCTAATCAATAAATTTTCTAGAGACCCACTCAGGACTCCAGGGGAAATGCTCGACATTAAAGATCAAAGAAAATTAATGATAGTACCTATCAATCATGAGAAACAGACACACACACACACACATATATATATATATATATATATTTACGAGTAGCCATAACCAGTGTAAAAACTATATTCACGTTACTATATGTTGTGTCGGCCAAAAGAATAGATAGGAGAATTGAGGTGGATTTGCTTTGAAGGGTTTATTTTTATTTTTATTTTTATTTTCCAATTACATAGAAGGATTACTAAATAGTAATACAGTAAGTTATCTAACATATATTAGAAGAATAAATCATCTAATTAGACAAGGAAAAAGATAGTTCGAACGTACCGTCACAAAGCAAGTTTTGTATCTCGTTTTCGATATTAACTCGATGAAAACTTGCATTGAACTAATATTTTTCAAAGGGAGTAACCAGTGCCAAAATCGGACTATGTACAAATCGTTGAAGATGTGTTCGGGTGGAGAAAAGTTAAATTAGAAAAAGAAAGATACAAGGGAGGATGGTAAACTGGCGTGATCTAGGCTAGGAATCGTAAGAAAATGAAAGCTTAACGTTTAGCAGATGAAAATAAAACAAAAGATAAGAAGAAATAACAAGGATGAGTTGGCTAGAAGAAAATAAGGAAATGTGTGTGTTGTTGTTTGCTTTTGGATCGGTGGAAGGCATTGCGCGGAAGGATGGGGAAAACTAGAGCTAAAATCATAGACAGAGGATTGAGACCCTCGTACCTAGAAAAGTGGAAGACCTGAATGGTAAAATATAGGATAATGTCATCTCATGCAGCTGGCGTATAGGAAAAGAATAAAATCTGGATGGATTTCCTTTCCGTGTGGGTGAAGCCAAAGTTGAAGGATCAGCCTAGGTGTACTGTTATTCTTGATTTGAGGATCTTCACATGCCTGTTCCTTTCGTCAACGGTTAAATGGAAAGGGGCTGGTAGCATATGGACTTGGGGACAGGAAAGTAATATTTTAGTTTAGTTGGATTATAAGTATTTTGTTACATGGGAACTAGATAATATTGAGAAAGTTTTACACTTTTCAGACTTCGCATGCAAAGCCTCTTAGGTGCGAAACTGATAGTTTTGGTTTATGATTGACTTTCATTTTTTTTTTTTTTTTTTTACTTCAATTGACAAGTTAAAGATCAAATGAATCAAAATATATATAAATATATATCATTCTTTTTTTTTTTTTGGTTGATAAGGGACCAAAATTTATTTAAAGCATATACGTTATTAAAATTTGTTTTATGTAATTAGGGTCTTTTGGATGTACCATGTAAGTTTAGTTATTCATCTAAGAAATAAAGTAATTAATTATTTATTTTATAGAGTGGAATCGTTAATATATTTTTCCATATTATGATATTACATTTATGGTATCAAAACGGAGATAGAGTTTTCTTTTGATAAACTTGATTTTCGGCGACTGCGATTTCTTGTATTCATTGCATATGTTTTAATTATTTGTCCAAGAAATTTTATAATTCATGTCGAGCCTGGATTTTCCCACTAATCTGGTTCATTTCTCCTAACCCGATTCACATTAAACCCGAACCCATTTAACATGAATCCTCGACTAGGGGTTAAGAAAAATTTTAATTTTTGAAAATGATTTAGAGTCGCCACCCGATATAAATCGGGAAAAAATAAAAGCTAAGATCAATGGGTCGGTTGATCCTAACTTAGCTACTAGTCTGCGAAAAAAATTTGATTTAAAAAAAACAAACTTTTTAAAAACCAGATATCATGGATTCGGAGGGCTAACCTATTAAAACCAAATTGGTTACCACTTTCGGAATTTTAAATTAATAATCTATCCTTTATATGCTAAAAAAAAAACTCAAATAATATATTATA
Organism: Combretum micranthum; assembly: GCA_024138025.1. Lineage (NCBI taxonomy): Eukaryota > Viridiplantae > Streptophyta > Magnoliopsida > Myrtales > Combretaceae > Combretum > Combretum micranthum. The sequence goes on along the minus strand of JAMXBD010002499.1, from coordinate 31,420 downwards.
ACAGAAATATTTACAAGTCAAATCATTCATTTTTATTTTTTATGTGCTTTTATTCATTTTTTTTATTTTTTCAATATGAATATCAACAAAAACATCTTATATTTACAAAATATTTATTCACAAAAAAAAACAAAAAAAATTTTTTTCATTTTTTAATGTCGTCCCTCAGGTGCCTACGTACTCGCTAATCGAGATCAGACAAAACGTAGTTCTTTTAAAAAGAACTTTAATTTGTTGATCAATTTTTTTTTTGAACTATTTTACTTTAAGTTCATTAAATTTTGAATTTTTATGAAAATCTTTTTTGATGATCCTATGATCTAATCAATTAATTTTCATTTCATGAAAATATAATTTTTTAAGTCCAAAAATCATTTTTTTATTTTGGTTTTGGAAAATCCAATTTTATTATTATTATTATTATTATTATTATTATTATTATTATTATTATTTTTTTATATATATATTTTTTTTAGATAATCATCATATAAATTCAAACACATTAAAAATATTTTACAATATATTAAAATTATTTTTTATGCATCAAATTATGCATTTCTAAAAGCAATCTATGTATAAATACATATTAAAAATATTCAAAAATATCAAAAAAATAAATTTATATGAAAAATAATTATTTTTATTTTCTGGATTTTTTGAATTTTTTATGAATTTTTATAAATTTTTTGCTATTTTTTACTATTTTCTGAAATTAATTATATAATAAAATATTAATAAAATAATGCGGATTGACCTGGGCCGTTGGATCAAGCGGACGCGATCTGGATCGTCTGATCTGATGACTGATTCTAGCCGTCTGATCTCGTTGACTTAATCTGGGGCGTTAATCACTTTGATCAAATCTGGGCCGTCTGATTTGGGTGATTGAATCTGGACCGTTGGTCTTCTTGATTGAATCTGGGCCGTCTGATCTGCTTGATCAAATCTGGGCCGTTGATCTGGACTGATCAAATCTGGACCGTTTGATCTGGATGATTTAATCTGGGCCGCTAATCTGCTTGATCAAATCTGGACCGTCTGATCTGGATGATTGAATCTGGGCCACTGATCTGCTTGATCAAATCTGGACCGTATGATCTGGATGATTGAATCTGGACCGTCTGATCTGGTTGATCAAATCTAGACCGTCTGATCTGGATGATTGAATCTGGACCGTTTGATCTGGGCTGACCGTTGACCGTTGACCAGGGGCGGGTTGGACTTCAGATTTTCGGGTCGGATCCGACCCGATCGGGCGAAGAAGACGAAGTCGCGGCTTTTCGAGGAGGATTCCGGCGGCTCTGGTGGTTGGCGGTGGTTGGGAGTTTGTCGGCCCGATTCCTGTGGAGGAGCCGCAGCTGGTGGCGGTGGTGGATTGCGCCTAGAACCACCGTGGACGGCGGTTCGAGGTGGTGATCGCAGGCGGTCGTTTTTTAAAAAATAAAAAGAAAATTTGCAGAGATGATTTTGATTAATTTGATCAAATCCAAACACACTAAAACAATCAAAATTCGTTTCTAATAATACACTCAATTTGATCCAAATCTGATCAAATCATTTCGAATTTAAAAATTCGAATCCTAAACTCTAAATTCGAAAATCTCGAATTGAACTTATTGTATGTGTGCTTCTTGAAATTGAGTTGTGCCTTTTGATCCTAGTACTCCCTATTTATAGGTTGCAAGCTCAATTTTACGTTTCATACTGTTTCAGAAATAAATCGATTTTTGCCTCTTTGTTTGCACGAATTTAATTCAATAATTCGTGTTTAATTTGTTTCAAACTGATAAATTGATGATTGATCTTTCATATTCTTCATCAAATCATTCAATGTGGGTAGATGAATCATCTAATTTTATCAATTCTTGTAACTCCTCATTTATGTGCAATTGAATGCTTTATAAATTGTATTTTTTCCCAATTTTTTTAGCATGAATTTTGTGACTTTTGGTTTGTTTTTACACATGAATTGTGTATTGATCTTTCATATTCCATGTCTACTTTGCAATTGCATCATCAATTTTAACAATTAATGATGTTTTGTTAGTTAGAAATTGATGCAAAGTAAGGCAAAAAGTCACTTTGAGAAGGCAAAATATATGAGATGATAAAAAGGCAAAATTTGCCTTTGCTAGGGTTTGAACCTGGGTCCTTGAGCTTGGGTATGTGTTTGGGTCAATGTGTTTAACCAACAGGCCATTTGGCCTGTGATCACTTAGCCAACTCAACTTAATTAAGGCTTTTGGAAAAAATGAGTTTAATTAAACAAATGAAGATTTTGTTTAATTAACTTTATGAATTTAAGCCTTAATTAATTGGGCAAAAATTGGGTGTCTATAGCTGCCCCTCTTTGTGGTAAAGTTTGAACAAAACTTTTACCACAAAGACAAAAATATAACCAATTTTTGCTTAGCTTCTCCTCCCAAATTTTATTTTCAATAAAGAGATTTTTATGTTGTGCTAAACCATCTGTCGAGTTTAGACTTTGAGATTCGCTAGGTCAACTGTCGGACCTAGACTTAAAAACTAATAGACCATTTGTCGGGTCTAGACTTTGAAAAATGATGGGCCATCTGTCGGCCCTAGACTGATAGACCATCTGTCTGGTCTAGATTTAGAAAACTGCTAGGTCATCTGTCAGACCTATGGGCTTTGCTTTGGTCATTTGGTCTTGGTCACCATCTGGAATGGATGGATTTCTAAATTTGATCTTGATCATCATGGGTTTCTGAATTTTGTCTTGATTACCCTCTTGGATGGATGGGTTTCTGAATTTTGTCTTGATCACCATCTTGGGAAGAAGGATTTGAATTTGGTCTTGATCACCATCTTGAATGAATAGGTCTCTAAATTTGGTCACCATCTCTAAAGGATGGATTTTGTATTTGGTCACCATCTCTAAAGGATGGATTTTGAATTTGGTCACCATCTCTAAAGGATGGATTTTGAATTTGGTCACCATCTCTAAAGGATGGATTTTGAATTTGGTCTCATCTCTAATGAGGGATTTTGTATTTGGTCACCATCTCTAAAGGATGGATTTTGAATTTGGTCACCATCTCTAAAGGATGGATTTTGAATTTGGTCACCATCTCTAAAGGATGGATTTTGTATTTGGTCACCATCTCTAAAGGATGGATTTTGAATTTGGTCACCATCTCTAAAGGATGGATTTTGTATTTGGTCACCATCTCTAAAGGATGGATTTTGAATTTGGTCACCATCTCTAAAGGATGGATTTTGTATTTGGTCACCATCTCTAAAGGATGGATTTTTATTTGGTCACCATCTCTAAAGGATGGATTTTGAATTTGGTCACCATCTCGAAAGGATGGATTTTGTATTTGGTCACCATCTCTAAAGGATGGATTTTGAATTTGGTCACCATCTCTAAAGGATGGATTTTGTATTTGGTCACCATCTCTAAAGGATGGATTTTGAATTTGGTCACCATCTCTAAAGGATGGATTTTGTATTTGGTCACCATCTCGAAAGGATGGATTTTGTATTTGGTCACCATCTCTAAAGGATGGATTTTGTATTTGGTCAGTACTAGACTATCTGTCGAGTCTAGACTGAGGGGTACTTGTGAATTTTTAGTCCACTGGGAGTTTTTTTATGATAATTTTGGTTCCATATCAACATTGATGATAAAAAGCATGCTCAATTTTCTATCAAAATTAGTTATCCTTGCAGTAATATTTTCTTTTAAAATAAGAACAATCAACAGACCAAACTGTATAAACGCATTATTCAGCATTATAAGATGCTCAAATTTCTTTGTCTGATGATTCAAATGGTGTTTGGTTGTAATTATTTGGAAGAATTTTGTGGGTCAGGCTTTGATCCGACTTCAGAGAATTTCAGGGATATCAACTTTGCTTATAATTAATTAAAATAAAATCAATTGATCATTTGAAATGACAAATTTTATTGATCAAGGATAATACAACTTTACAGCATCTGAGTTCACAGGATCCTTTAAATCGGGTCCATCCATTTGGGAAAGGATTAATGCTCCTCCCGACAAGACCTTCTTCACTATGTATGGTCCTTCATAATTTGGTGTGAACTTTCCCCTGGAATCTTGCACATTTGGCAGTATTTTTCTCAGAACCAAATCACCTTCTTGGAAATTTCTTGGCTTGACTTTCTTATTAAATGCTCTAGCCATCCTTTGTTGATATAATTGCCCATGACACATGGCAGTCAATCTTTTTTCATCTAAAAGATTTAACTGTTCAATCCTTTGTCTAACCCATTCAGCTTCTTCGAGCTCTGTTTCAGCCAATACTCGGAGTGAAGGAATCTCAACTTCTACTGGTAAAACGGCTTCAGTTCCATATACCAGGGAATAGGCGTTGCCCCAGTTGACACTCTTACAGAAGTTCGATACGCCATCAATGCTAATGGGAGCATTTCATGCCAATCCTTGTATGCAATTGTCATCTTCTCAATGATTCTCTTGATGTTTTTGTTGGCGGCTTCTACTGCTCCATTCATCTGTGGGCGATATGGAGTGGAATTTCGGTGTTTAATCTTGAATTGCTGACATAAATCAGTCATTGCATTGTTGTTCAGATTTGTACCATTATCGGTAACGATACTTTCTGGAGTTCCATATCGAGCAATGATATCTCTTTTGATGAATCGCACCACAACGGCTTTCGTCACACTGGCGTATGAAGCGGCTTCAACCCACTTGGTGAAGTAATCGATTGCAACTAGTATGAATCGATGACCATTTGAAGCTTTTGGCGAAATTGGCCCAATTACATCTATTCCCCACATTGAGAAAGGCCACGGTGTCGACATTGACTGTAATTCCTTCGGAGGAGCATTTATCTTGTTTGCGTAAATTTGACATAAATGACAAGATCTCACATGTTTGATACAGTCCGATTCCATGGTTAACCAGAAATATCCTAGCCTCATAATCTTTTTAGCTAGCATATATCCGTTCATATGAGGTCCACATACTCCCTCATGAACTTCTTCCATTAGTTTTTGAGCTTCTTTTTCATCTACACATCTCAACAGGGTTGTATCAAACGACCTTCTGTATAAGGTATCTCCACTTAACAAGAAATGACTTGCCAGACGCCTCAATGATTTCTGATCCTTTTTTGTAGCACACTCAGGATAGCTACCTGTTTGCAAGAAAATTTTGATATCTTGAAACCATGGTTCACTTGACTCAATCACAGCACAGAATGCAGGTTCACTTCTTATTCGGACTTGCAAAGGTTGTATTCTTGCTCCTTCAGTGAATTGGATTAAAGAGGCCAGAGTAGCCAATGCATCAGCAAATTGATTCTGAGTTCTTGGCACATAAGTGAAGGAAATTTCTTTGAATCTTCCTGCTAACTCAGCCAAGTGATTATGATAAGGAATCAACTTGGGATCCTTAGTTTTGAACTCGCCTCGAGTTTGGAAAATGATAAGTGATGAATCTCCAAACACTTCGAGCTCCTCGATATTCATTTGAATTGCCATTTCTAATCCCATGATGCATGCCTCGTATTCCGCTACATTATTTGTGTAGGAAACATTAATCTGGCTGATGCCGGGAACTGTTCTTCTTTGGTGAGATGAGGACTGCCCTATTCCACACCCGTATACATTGGCTGCTCCATCGAAATACAACTTCCAACTGTTGCTTTCGGCTTCTGTTTCTGCTATCCTGATACCTTCATCTGGAAACTGATCTTGTTCCTTTAATTCTTCATCATCAACTGGGCTTTCTGCAATTTGATCAGCTAAAACTTGTCCTTTGACTGAACTTTGACTTACATAAGTGATATCAAATTCAGAAAGCAGCATCTGCCATTTCGAGATTCGACCAACCAAAGCCGGTTTGCTTGCCAAGTATCGCAATGGATCATGCTTCGTAATCAACTCGATCGAGTAGAAGAGCGTATACTGCCTAAGTCTGTGCATAACCCATACTAATGCACAGCAGGTCTTTTCTATCTCTGAATACTTTTGTTCTCCATTTGAGAATTTCTTGCTGTAATAAACAGCTCTTTTTTTTCCTCTCATCTTTTTGCCCGAGCACACAACCCATGGATTCAGGAAGAATCGTCAAATACAAGAACAACGGTTTCCCCGGTTTTGGAGTAACCAGTACTGGTGGATTCGTCAGATATTGCTTTATCCGATTAAAGGCTTTTTCACATTCGTCATTCCATTCAATTAGGGCATTCTTCTTCAGCAGTTTAAACAGCGGTTGGCACTTATCAGTCAACTGTGATATGAATCGAGCAATGTAATTCAATCTTCCCAAGAGGCCTCTGATTTCTTTTAATGTTTTTGGTGGAGGTAAATCCTGAATTGCCTTGACCTTATCAGGATCGATTTCTATCCCTTTTTGGCTAACCATGAATCCTAATAATTTTCCAGATGTCACTCCGAAAGTGCATTTTTCTGGATTCAATTTCAACTGAAACTTCCTTAATCTTTCAAAAAGCTTCCTTAACACCACTACATGATCCTCTCCTTCCTTTGTCTTGGCGATCATGTCATCTACATATACTTCCACCTCTTTGTGCATCATATCATGAAGTATAGCAAGCATTGCTCGTTGATAAGTTGCCCCGGCATTCTTGAGACCAAAAGGCATGACTTTGTAACAAAAGGTTCCCCAGGCTGTAACGAATGTGGTTTTGACCTTATCTTCTTCGGCCATTAATATCTGATTATACCCTGAAAATCCATCCATGAATGAAAATAGATGATTTCCAGCGGTATTGTCCACTAAAACATCAATGTGAGGCAACGGGAAATTATCTTTCGGGGTTGCTTTGTTTAGATCTCTGAAATCCACACAGATTCTTACTTTCCCGTTTTTCTTAAGTACTGGCACACTATTTGATACCCAATCCGAATAATCAGAAACCTCAATGAATCCTACTTCAAGCAACTTTTTTACTTCATCCTTGATTTGGAGGAGTAAATCTGGCCTAAATCGCCTTAATTTTTGCTTTTTAGGTTTAAAATCCTCCTTTTGGCAATTTGTGAACCACAATGGATGGGTCTAAACCGGGCATATCGCTATACGACCATGCAAAAACATCCAAGTATTCGGTTAGTAACTTGGTTAAATCTTGTGCCGTGCTCTCAGGCAATTTTCCCCCTATCCTCAGATTCCTAGGGTTTTCGCTTGTTCCCAAATTAATCACTTCAATGGTTTCGGGAATTTCAATCCTTCCTTGTTCAAAATTTTGCCAAATTTCTTGTGTTCTAAATTGATAATCAATATCATCTTCAATGTCTAACCCAGTAGAGTTAGAGGTGATATTGATATTTTCATTAATTATACGCGCGAGATATCCCTGAACTTCATCACAATTGTCGAATCTGGTTGAATATGAATGAGGAATGTATGAGAATATGTGAAAGCACAAACGGAAATAAATTTCATTAAACTGGGACGGTGTTTAAGTACACTTATTTGAGCATCACATAATACTGAAAAACACAAAACACAAATCTAGTCTTAGATAAGTTCTTACTTAAAAGACTTAATACTAGCGCAAGGCACAGAGAACCAATTTCTCAAGATCATTTCTTTGGATGAAGCATCTTCTTTGATATCATCTGGCTGCTGGATATGATGTGGCTTTGGAAAGGAATGGCTGATGTGAGGGATTTTGATGATTGGATCATACTCCTTGTCGAGCTTCCTCCTTCTCATTTGGTTTTTCATTTCTGCCACTTCAGCACAAGTGGGGGAATAACCCAGTCCAAAGGTTCCCACCTGAGCTTCTTTTTCATCATTCATCATGCAGACTTCGTCAAACATTTGGAGCCCGAAGTCTTCTTCTCCTTCTTTTCCAATGTAAGGGACAGCCGTCTCTTTGTAAATGGCATAATCCTGTTCTCCCATAACAGTGATGACCATTGGCTATGAACTTAACTTCTGGTGCAGGCTTGATGGTATTGCCCTGGCAGCATGGATCCATGGTCTTCCCAACAGCAGATTGAATGTTCTGGGGATATCAATTACTTGGAAAGGAATAATGAAAGTTTGAGGCCCGATGGTAACTTCAAACTCCACTTCACCTATTATATCCCTTTTTGACCCATCAAAAGCACGAACCACAGTAGAGCTTGTTTGATGTCTGACGGTTCAATCCCCAATAGGCTAAAGTGGCTAAGGGGCATACATTCAAAGAGGAACCGTTGTCAACTAATACTCGAGAGATGACCTTTCCACAGCTTTTGACTACAATGAAGAGGGCTTTGTTATGTTGATCCCCTTTCTCCCAGTTCTTCAGATGAGAAACTGATTTGCTCATTTGCAAAGATTGAGTTGATTATATGCCAAGGCTTCTTCTGATACCCTCTGGAACTTTCACTTCTTCTAAGGCTTTGAAAAGAGCCTCACGGTGTACATTAGAGCTAATCAGCAGACTCATGAGCGATATTTGGGCAGGTATTTTGGCCAACTGCTCGACAACTTTGTATTCACTTGCTTTCATCAGTTTTGCCAATGCTGACTTCTCTTCATCTTTCTTCCCTTCTTCATTTTGCTTGTGGCATATTCACAGTTGCATTCTTTCCGGTCGACTCATAAACTCTTCCTGAGCGAGTAAGGCCACCAACCATGGCCATTGAAGCATGATTAACCGCTTTATAATCAAATGGAGCGGCTTTATAATCACTCACAGCAAGGGGTATCTGAAAGGTATAGCTCTTGGGCTTTGATGAAGTTGATCCATCTTCACTGCCTTTGCCTATCTCGATTTTAATGGATCTAGGTCCACCTCCGATCATGCACACAAGCTCTTCTGGATCCGGAATTTCAGCGGTAATCATATTGATAACCGGTCCATGGTTTGGCAATGGATTAGTAGAGACATTTGGAGCTTCAATGAAATCCAACTGGATGACTTTTGCATCAATAAGATCTTGGATTTTATGCCTAAGCCTCCAGCAGCTGTCTGTTGAGTGCCCGATTTGCCCCATGTGATATTCACACTTCAGCTCAGGATTGTAATTTTTAGGCCTGTAGTTCTCTAGGCCTTCGAGGTTGATCAGATTATCGGCCCTTAGTTTAGCTAATACTTGGCTAAGGGGAACCGGAATTCGAGTGAAGTTCGCCTGTTGAACCTTGATTGTTGATTTGGGACTGCACTTTGTTGAGTCTGATCCTTATTCTGATTTTGATTCTGATTTGTTGACAACACGAATGACTTAGTGGGGCCAGTTGCACCCGAAGTGTTGACCATGCTGACGGTTGAATCTTTTCCTTTGTATGGGACATTTCTTGGTGCAGTATATTTCTTTTCTTGTTGCAATTTTCCTGCTGAAATTGCATTCTCAATCCTGCATCCAGCTATCACCACTTCTGAGAAACTTGCTGATGCATGCCCAACCAGATGGGAAAAGAAAGGTTCCTCTAATGTGTTGATAAAAGTGAAAGTGAGGTCCTTTTCAGGCATCGGGGTGGTGATCCTTGCAGCCAATGCTCTCCAGCGCTGAGCATACTCCTTGAAAGTCTCTTCTTTCTTCTTCTTCAGATTGCTTAAATCCCATACCGAGGGCGCCATCTCAATGTTAAACTTATACTGATTAAAAAATGCCCTAGCCAACTTGTCCCAAGTATCAATTTCTGATGGTCTAATTGGGCGTACCAGGCCAAAGCAGCACCAGTAAGACTGTCCTGGAAGGTTTGCACCATCAGCTTGTCAAATTTAGCATATTGCCCCATTCGTCGTACATACAATCTGGTATGCATATTAGGACAACCTGTCCCGTCATATTTTTCAAATTCGGGTGCCTTAAATTTCTCAGGGAAGGCACCTTCCTCATATTGAGGCAAATTCAGGATCGCGGTTTGATCAAAACCATCGAACGTCTTCATTTTCTCAAGCAGTTTTCTCTCCATCTCTTTAGCCTGAGCTTCCAGTTCTTTCTTCAACTCAGCCGCATTAAACTCATTTGGTGACTCCTCTTGCTGAATAAGCTGTCCCTCAATTTCTTTTCCTTTCTGTGTCCCTGAGGATTCTTCAGAAGTTGTGGGGTCTTAAGTTGTGCAAGACTTTGTGTTAAAGCCTGCATCTGTCCAGCAATTCCGAGGAGGGTTTGTTCCATGGTGTTGAGTCTTTGCTCCGTGGTCTGGTCTGTGGGGTTGTTCCCGGTGTTAGACATCTTAGCTCGGGATCTGGTAACAATAGGGCTCCTAACCGGCTTGGGCGCTATCTTTCAAATTTTTGACTTAAACTTGAATTTGCTAGACCTGGACATTTATTTTTTATTAATATTTTTAAAGAATAAATGAATTAATATACATATGCAAGAATGTAGATATGCTATCACACAGATGCAAATGGGGATATTGACCAATGATTTAAAAAAAAAATCCAATGGAATTGTATTAAAAGATAATGTTTGACATAACGGAAACTTCTAATGGTTTAGAAACCTTATTTCCTAGTGACTGAATCAAAACTACTCTCTAATGGTTTCAAAGAACCTTGATTCCTAAGGACTAAACCTAAACCAACTAAACCAGTCTTCTTGTCTTAGTGGGGCAAACAATCTTGTCTTCCAGGGCTAGAATTTTCTTTCGAGCTGCCTTCAACTCGGCCTCTAAGAATGCAATTCTGCTTCCAGCACTTTGCAGGCGATCCACCATTTCCCTCTCTCTTTCTTGGAAATCTCGGTGACATACTTCCAGGCGAGCCGAAACAGCTTCCATGTAAGCAGTTGTTTCAGGGTCAGGTTCCGATGGTGCTGGTTGAAGGACATCGGGAGCTTCATATTGGATATCCTTATTCTTCTTCATTTGGCTAGCCACATACCACCTGGTTGCTCTATACTTCTTGGTTTCCTTACTTTCTGGCTGATTTCAAAAACTGGCTTCACCTCTCTATTTTCCCATATAGCTCGGATTTGATTTAGCTTGAATTCTTTAGCTGGTAGGATCTTGGTTGGATCCAGATAATCTAGAGTGACTTGCTCCAAATTAGGCTTGACAGTAATATCTTGCAGCATACCATACTGTCTGATAACACTTGAGGGTAATAACCAGTACAGGGTGAGTCCAATTAGGGGCACTGCCATGTATTCCTTGCAACTTAGGATGGCTACAGGGCTTTTGAACCAGCGAGCTTGCCACATCATGTCTTCAGGTGGCATGTCTTCAAGAATGGCAATTATATCCCATAGAGGATGATCATCTTCCATGTGGACCCTTTCAGCAAAAGATTGGATAAGATCATATTTCAGACTGATGAGGGATCCATTAGCCAATTCTTTTCCATAGTGCTTAATGTGGCTAGCAAACCAAACCATCAGTAAGTGCATGCTTGCTTTGAACTTGCCCTGTCCTTTAGACTTGATGTGATTCAGACTACGGACTTGTTCGGCTAGAAGAGCGGGAACATAGGATTTGCCAGCTAAATATTGAGAAACCAGCTCTATGACCCGGAAGTGGATGAACAAGTTGCCATTAGGGAAGAGAATGGTTGCAAAAGCAGCTACTATGAAGGCATTAACCCGGTTTTCTTCCCAAACTTCAAGTGGTATACTGAAAGTGGCTCGGTTGCTTTTAAAGTATTCAGGGTTCCAAACCAGTCCATCAGTGTGGTTAGCCGGATGCAATATTCATTGCAATCATTGATAGCTTCAATTATTGGTCCCCTCTTGATCCCAAAAAATTCTGAGATAATACGGGGGCTATGCTTGAAGTTCGGAACATAGATACCTTCAGAGGTAGGAGGTGCTTGGAGTAGTCTAGTATATTCCTCAATGGTCGGGCTAAGTACATGCTGACCCAAACGGAAGACAACTTCTTCAGGTTCCCATAGATGAGTGGGCTCGGAACATGGTGAATGGAACATGGATCTTTGGTAGGCTGAGGATTGGGCCTAATCTATCCTCAATGAATGACTTTTGGACCGGACTAAAACTGACAAACCATCGGTCCAGTAGGAGCATTGGATCTTTGAAAGGTTCCACTCGATTTTCTCTAATAAGGCGAGCCCATAAGCTATCGCTACTGTCGGTTGAAGACATCATTTTCTGAAAATTTTTTAAAAGGTATAAGCTAATATTTACAAAATTTTTGAATTTTTTATAGCTTTTATATTTTTTAGAATTTTCTTTAAGTATTTTTTTTTACATATGTACATTTATATTCCAACTCTCCATTTTTTTTAAAAAAATTTGTCATATCCCATGCTAATGAATGCATGATTTGGTAAGATTCTATAGGTTCCCCGATTTAGTGGTACTAAACCGGAGTGGGAGGACATTTCTTGATCTAGAGGGTGGAAAGCCACAGCCCCCGGACCTTACTTCGTCCTCCTCTCTTAGGCTCTTAAGACGGCCCTGGTACGACCGTATCTAGCACACAATCATGCTAATGCAAATGCAAATGCAAATGCAAATGCGAATCAATAAACAAACTTTTTTTTGCCTTTTTTTTTATACTTGTAAGGTTAGTATATATTTACAAAAACAATTATTCAATATAATATACAAATAATCACATATTCACAAAAATTGAGCAAGGATAAATTCAAAATTTAAAATTCCTAAGTGGCTAGCCCTCTCTTTTTTTTTAAAAAAAATTTAGGATAATCCCCAGTGGAGTCGCCAAGCTGTCGAGCCTGGATTTTCCCACTAATCTGGTTCATTTCTCCTAACCCGATTCACATTAAACCCGAACCCATTTAACATGAATCCTCGACTAGGGGTTAAGAGAAATTTTAATTTTTGAAAATGATTTAGAGTCGCCACCCGATATAAATCGGGAAAAAATAAAAGCTAGGATCAATGGGTCGATTGATCCTAACTTAGCTACTAGTCTGCGAAAAAATTTGATTTAAAAAAAAAACAAACTTTTTAAAAACCAGATATCATGGATTCGGGGGCTAACCTATTAAAACCAAATTGGTTACCACTTTCGGAATTTTAAATTAATAATCTATCCTTTATATGCTCAAAAAAAAACTCAAATAATATATTATAACAGAAATATTTACAAGTCAAATCATTCATTTTTATTTTTTATGTGCTTTTATTATTTATTTTTTTATTTTTTTTAAATATGAATATCACAAAAACATCTTATATTTACAAAATATTTATTCACAAAAAAAAACAAAAAATTTTTTTTTCATTTTTTAATGTCGCCCTCAGGTGCCTACGTACTCGCTAATCGAGATCAGACAAAACGTAGTTCTTTTAAAAAGAACTTTAATTTGTTGATCATTTTAATTTTTGAACTATTCTTACTTTAAGTTCATTAAATTTTGAATTTTTATGAAAATCTTTTTTGATGATCCTATGATCTAATCAATTAATTTTCATTTCATGAAATATAATTTTTCTAGTCCAAAAATCATTTTTTTTTATTTTGGTTTTGGAAAATCCAATTTTAATCATTTTTATTTATTTTTATCATGATTATTATTATTATTATTATTATTATTATATATATATATATATTTTTTTTAGATAATCATCATATAATTCACAACACATTAAAAATATTTTACAATATATTAAAATTATTTTTATGCGTCAAATATGCATTTTCTAAAAGCAATCTATGTATAAATACATATTAAAAAATATTCAAAAATATCAAAAAAAATAAATTTATATGAAAAATAATTATTTTGATTTTCTGGATTTTTCTGAATTTTCTGATTTTTTTGAATTTTTTATGATTTTTTATAAATTTTTTCCTATTTTTTACTATATTTTCTGAAATTAATTATATAATAAAATATTAATAAAATAATGCGGATTGACCTGGGCCGTTGAATCAAGCGGACGCGATCTGGATCGTCTGATCTGATGACCGATTCTAGCCGTCTGATCTCGTTGACTTAATCTGGGGCGTTAATCACTTTGATCAAATCTGGGCCGTCTGATTTGGGTGATTGAATATGGACTGTTGGTCTTCTTGATTGAATCTGGGCCGTCTGATCTGCTTGATCTAATCTGGGCCGTTGATCTGGACTGATCAAATATGGGCCGTCTGATATGGATGATTGAATCTGAGCCGCTGATCTGCTTGATCAAATCTGGACCGTCTGATCTGGATGATTGAATTGGGACCGTTTGATCTGGTTGATTGAATTTGGACCGTCTGATCTGGGCTGACTGTTGACCGTTGACCGTTGACCAGGGCGGGTTGGACTTCGGATTTTCGGGTCGGATCCGACCCCATCGGGGAAGAAGACGAAGTCGCGACTTTTCGAGGAGGATTCTGGCGGCTCTGGTGGTTGGCGGTGGTTGGGAGTTTATCGGCCCGATTCCTATGAAGGAGCCGCAGCTGGTGGCGGTGGTGGATTGCGCCCAGAACCACCGTGGACGGCGGTTTGAGGTGGTGATCGCCGGCGGTCGTTTTTTAAAAAATAAAAAAAAAATTTGCGGAGATGATTTTGATTAATTTGATCAAATCCAAACACACTAAAACAATCAAAATTCGTTTCTAACACTAATAAAACACTCAATTTGATCCAAATCTGATCAAATCATTTCGAATTTGAAAAATTCGAATCCTAAACTCTAAATTCGAAAATCTCGAATTGAACTTATTGTATGTGTGTTCTTGAAATTGAGTTGCTTTTGATCCTAGTACCTCCTATTTATAGGTTGCAAGCTCAATTTTACGTTTCATACTGTTTCAGAAATGAATCGATTTTTGCCTCTTTGTTTGCACGAATTTAATTCAATAATTCGTGTTTAATTTGTTTCAAACTGATAAATTGATGATTGATCTTTCATATTCTTCATCAAATCATTCAATGTGGTAGATGAATCATCCAATTTTATCAATTCTTGTAACTCCTCATTTTGTGCAATTGAATGCTTTATAAATTGTATTTTTTCCCAATTTTTTTTAGCACGAATTTTGTGACTTTTGGGTTGTTTTTACACATGAATTGTGTATTGATCTTTCATATTCCATGTCTACTTTGCAATTGCATCATCAATTTCAACAATTAATGATGTTTTGTTAGTTAGAAATTGATGCAAAGTAAGGCAAAAAGTCACTTTGAGAAGGCAAAAATATGAGATGATAAAAAGGCAAAAATTTGCCTTTGCTAGGGTTTGAACCTGGGTCCTTGAGTTTGGGTGTGTGTTGGGTCAATGTGTTTAACCAACAGGCCATTTGGCCTGTGCCTTGATTACTTAGCCTACTCATTACTTAATTAAGGCTTTTGGAAAAATGAGTTTAATTAAACAAAATGAAGATTTTGTTGAATTAACTTTATGAATTTAAGCCTTAATTAATTGGGCAAAAATTAGGTATCTACAATTCATTATTTACTTTTAGAGTCAGTTTGTTATTGTATTCCTCAAGTTATCGTTTAGGCTCTTGAAGTCTAAAATTGGCTCTCGAGTCGAGAACTCGCGTTTTAGGATTTTTGAAGCAATTAGAGTTTGAGACATTTGATTTCTTTTCCTTAGTGTTTTCAATTCATCTTTAAGTTTGGAGCCTTTGGATTAGGTTTCCGTATGATTGGTTTAGCTTCTGAACCTAGCAATTCGAGTTCAGAGTTTAAAATTTAATTTACGAAGTGGACTCACCGACTCATTTGATCAAAAATTTTTCAAGGTTTGCATCCTATCTCCTTTTACTTTATAATTATGATGCTTTTATGTTTTTAATGTATTTATTTATTCATTATTTATCTCTTTTTATATATATAAATATACTTGTCGAATGCATCTACGATGTTTTTAGTTATTTATATATATTTTAGGATTTTCATTTTTATACGTTTTAGTGTTTTTTATTTCTTTGTTATAAAATTGGGTACCGTATTTGCTATTCGTATCATGTATGGCGTTACATATTCCTATTTAATACTGTATTCGTTATTGGATTTTTAGTCAGTATTGCTTGATATCTTAAATTAAAAAAAAAAATAAAGCATTTTATATGATTATTATTTATCAAGTTTTATTTTTGAATATAACCAACTCAAACCGTTAAAAAGTCATAGTTTTATTAGCTGTTTGAGTAATTATCGAGATCCTACTCTCGAAAAATTACGTGATGTTACATATATTTTGCTATTGAATTATTAAATATCATGTTTAAAATCTTTGCGTAGTACTTTTGTTAAGGGGTTAATATCTATGTGCCAATTTACTATAAAAGAATGACGCTTTTTATTTTATTTTAAGTGATAATTTTTTTTTACATTTAGTTAATAAAAAAGTGTTAAAGGAACCTTCCCTTTGTAGCATTCAGAATTTGATAATATGAAAATTAACCTTGGTTAACATCATATTCAATTTACTCCAATCTCTGTTGTTTGATATCGTAGGTTTTCATAATTTTATGGTTATTATAGGCTTTAGTTGATCTAAATTCATTCATTATTGTAATTAGTAGCTTTATCGACTTATTAGGCATGCTTCAGTATCTTATAATAACTTTTCCTTCATTCTATATAATATAAATTGCCACTAGATTCTACTTATATCAATTTCCTTTGTTTCCAGTTTGTTTAATTTTATGTCACCTTTAGATTTAATGCTATCATCACTAAATTATAATATCTTAATTCTCATCTTCATTTTTTTTTCCAATACTACATCTACTTATACTATTAGTATGAAATACAATACTATAATTTCTGTAAGCCCCTAAATTTTTTGGGAAATATAGTAAACCCTAAAGAACCGGAAGTCAAACCGGAACTCTAAAGTTAAGCTAGTTCTATGTTTAGTCTAGTAAATCTAGATCTGGCAATCCCGTTTCTTAAACCCTAAACAACGAAATTGAGATAATTATGGAAAATAATTCATAATATTATAGAAAAGCTTAAAAATATCTTATTCGCATTTTTTCTAATGTCTTTTGGATCCGAACAGGATCAGTTTTCGAAAACTGTACCTCGGTGTACCGGATAGTGAAAATATTTCGACAACACTATTAGACTTGTAAAGATATAAGGTTTTTCAAAATATCAGTTTTAGAATTTTTCGGTAACTAAAAATATCAGATATAGGCTATTTATGTGTATTTTCTTTACTACCGGTATTTTAATTGTCTAGTCTACTATTCATAGTACTATTTTTACTATTCATTACTATTTCACTATCTCTACCTTTTCTTATACTCTACTCTTACACACTATCATATATATACCTTACAATTTACCTTTCTCATATAACTTTAATCACACCACATTTTACACATTACTTCTTTTTATTATAAAACAACAAATTTAATCAATTTTTCTTCTTATTTCCCCATGTTGTCGTCCATCCCCTCTCTCTCTTCACTCTCATTTTATTTTTTTTTTCATTTTATTTAACTACATCTAATTTCCACTCCAAATTTCTATAAATATCTCATTCCTCCTTCATTCTTTCACACAACTCATTCCCTACTAAAACTCTACCAAAATTACTTTACAAACACTCTCTCTCAAATTCTCTCCCAAGTTCTCTCTTCTCTTCATAAAACCATTTCCTACATAATACTACAACTCATTCTTTTCCTCTTCATCAAACACATAACCTTAGGTAAAATTCTTACACATACTCTTCGAGTTCATATAACTTAGCATGAGCTTAGTGTATATTTCTTAGACTCATGAGAGTTAAAGAAGTAACAATATGTTCATGTTTTTTTTATTCGTGTTTATATTTTCCATTATGTTATTATTGTTATTATTATTTACTCTAATCTAACTTCTATGTAGCATTATGTATATTATGTATATATATTTCTTTAGAGCATATAAGCTCACTTGTTATTTATTATCTCTATATTTTGCAATTTATTTATTTATTTTATGTTATTATTAAAACTAGTCTTTCAAGTCTTAGACTTGTCCTTATCAAGTTAAAATAATTTTTTTCTTTTCTTTTTGGGACTACTCTATTCTTATTCCCGAGATGCCTTAATGAAGCTAAGGTTTCCAATACTTGACTTTACTATTATGCTCTTGTTATATTTATTTTATCTTATTATGTTATATTCCACATAACTACATATTCATGTTCATGCATGCGAATATTGATATTGTCTCAACAAAAATATAAATAAAATATTTTTTTATGAACTCTTTTCAAAATAAATTTTGGTTACTTAAAGAAAGGATTTTCATTAAAAGCTAAGAGTTTTACCTTCACAAACCTTTCCCAAAAATTTAAGTAAACTCATAACAAGTCTTAGCAATAATGGTACATAAAAGTTTCATCAAAGAATACATAAAGTAGAATTTTTATATACTCTCTTTTCAAACCAATGAAATAAGAAAGTTTCTTTAAACTTAATGTTACTAATTCTTCGTTTAACAAAAGTTTTCTTAAACTCATTTGTAAAGTTTTCATCAACATATTAAGATTAGATAAGTTTTACAAAATCATTAAAGAATGAATCTTTTTAAAGATGAATCTTACTTAGGAAATAAAATTAGAAAAACACTATTATTTTAAAATGGAACTAGCTTTAGAAAAAACTACGAATAAATGAACTTTAAGAAAGTTTTATCACTATCAAGAAAATATTTAGAAACTACATTTTTAACTCCTAAAAATGAAGTTGTAGAAATAAAATTATTTTGGAAAATATGAATTGTTTTCAAAAGATAAATAAAGTCAAAAAGAGGAAAATATTTACTTATAATAAATCCAAAAACGTTTCCAACAAAGCTAAAATGAAAATTTCCAAAATATTACTTTTCCAACTTTTAGAACACCTTATTTTACAAAAATCATTGTTGGGACAACTTCACTAAATGCATGCTTATGATATGAGTCAATATATATATATATATATATATATATTCAAAAGATTTTCCAACTATACAAATATTTATATTTTGGTACAAGAATTTTTGGATAAAGAAAAGCTTGGAAAATTGCGTTTTTGAACATTGGAATTTCATAAAAATAACCTTAGAAATAAATAGATCCTTTCGAGTAGGTAGAAATCGTATATAATATGAAATTCCGAGTTAAAATGAGTAAGTTATGGTCATTTTAAGTTAGAATTTCCATTCATGTGAATTTTTAACGAATTCAATAAGATAGAATTAGAGAATTTGAGTAAATCTTGGATGAAATACTCATTTCGGATATTTCTTTTGTTTAGGGGTCGAGGACCAAGATCTTCTATTCCCTGAGGATTACTTCGACTCATTGAAGATCGCTATAGACGAGTGAGTTTCATTTACGTTTATGTATTCGCGCATGTGCTTGTAGAATAGAGCACTGGATGTTAGGAAAAGATAAAATTGATATGCATGCGAGATATCATGAGAATTATATATATGAATTGTTATGTGCGATCAATGAAAGATAAGTATATCGGAACCCAATCTGTAATTGATATAATTGTTTCTATGTACGTATTACTAGGTGTGCAATTATTGCTTGATTGCTTTAAATGAATTAATATCATATTGGAATCCCCATATACTAAATTACTTATGCATATCACTTAGAATATCATTTCGCATTTTTACTACTACTTCTCAACGTAGGACCGGAAAGGTAAGCTACCTAGCTACATATTGAGGATTTAGGACATTCGGGGAATATGACCTTGAGTTATAGCCGAGCCGGATCGATCGTTTTGAGTATGGAAAGCCCGGGGGATAGTAGTATAGTTCATTGAAACCCCAAGACACATGCAAACTTCAAGGAGGTCGTTTGGGAGCCAGTTCAAATCATTCCCTAACCAACGATGGAGGGGTAAATCCATCATACATAAGAAACCAAATACTTGTATGTACTGTTTGAACATATGGTTATTGCACTTCATATGCTTGTTTAATGAACTTGGTTGAATGCCTGTTATGAGTATTTTTGCGTAAGGAATATCTCACTAAGCTAGTTATGCTTATACCCTGATAAACTTTTGATATTGCAGGGCCTTTGTTTCATACCCGAGACCATCTTGATCATACGGGTAGAATCTTTATTTTGGAAAGCTTTTGGAGGAACTTTGTTTTTACGCCTTAGAGTAGATTTCTTCTAAAATCTTCTAGCTTTAGTTATTTATCTTAGTAAAACTATGTCATTATGGAAATTATCAGGGGAATGCCCATTAAAAGTTGTAAGACTATATTTCGATGAAATATATTAAGTGATATTTTGAATGTTCCACTACCAATATCTTGAAATGCATTACTCCACCGGTCTCCCTTTGATGTGAATGTATGCCTTGTACCAATATGGAAGCTTTCGAGTAACTGAGGTAGTCATTCTTAAGTTTCAATATTGTGTATGGCGGGCTATCATGTTTAGGGTACCCATTAGGGTGTGACAATTTCTATTAACTTTATATTCATTCATTTTGAATACACCTTTTATTATGTAATAACTGATATTTAAATTAAAAAAATTAGGATGATTTCTTTTTGCAAACATTTTCTAAAACTTTCACAAGATCTTACTATCCATTTAACAATTTCAAAAAAAAAAAAAAATTTAATGGACGTATAATTTAGGGTATTACATTAGGTCGGGTAGATTAGATTTCATGCTTTGCGAAAAGATGTTGTTTGTGTTTTTCTTTGTAATGTCGTTGTATGTTGTTATGTTTTGATTTCCTTTATCTAAAGGTCTTGTACCCGTTATCAATTTCATATTTCAATGAAGATATTTTATGTGAATTTCAATCTTGTTAAAATTTCATTATCTATTTCATGAATTCTTATTCCAAGATTATGACTATATGTGATAAAATGTCCATGATTTCCGCTTAATCTATTTGAAGACTAAATAAACCTGTTGAAAAGATTATAAGCTTACAAAAATAAAATCTAAACAACTGAAGTAGAAGAAGAAGGCATCAAGAGCAAAGCACCTCAAATCACCTCGAGGAAGAAGCAAATCAACCTGCTGCACCTGCCCAAAATCTACCTGCTGTTGACCTACAAGTGGATTTGCAAGCTACACTTGGGCAGTTAGCATAAGTGTTAGAAGCTCTAACACAAAATGTTCAAGCACCTGCGCCACCTCCACCGCAACCTACGCTACAAGCCTCTATAGACGTAACCTACTCCGGGAAGTGCACAATCTCAAATGTGCCTTTGCCGCCACTGCCACCACTTAGATGATATCGAAACTCTTTACTCGAGTTCATCAAGAATAATTGGTATTTTGATGGAGCTTTTGGAAAGCCAGACGAAGCTAAAGACTGGCTAGCATAGATTGAAAGATTCTTTGATACCTTTGAAGTGCCACATCATTTGAGGATCACCTTAGGCACTTACATGCTTCGTTTCAATGTCTAAGTTTGGTGGGGAGTCTAAGAGACGCGAGTTGATGCCACCCGTTACATAGGAGATGTTCCATCAGGATCTTGAGAACTACTTCCTTGGAAGTCTGAGAGTTCAGTACAATATTGATTTCTTGCATATTGCCCAAAGAGGAAGAACTGTAGAGCAATACGAAACCGAGTTCAACCGATTGCTATAATATGCGCTAGATTCATATAAGTACAGTGAAGAACTCAAGAGACAAGTTTTTCTAAGTAGTCTGAATGAAGAGTTACGTGTCAAGCTAGAGGAGTTTGACATAAGATCTTTTAGGGAACTAGTTGAGAGAGCTCGGATTGTGAAATAAGCTAAGAAAAGGAAGGCAAGGACTATAGAAAAGAAAGCACTTGTGTTTGGAAGAAGGTTTCATGAAGGATCGAGTTCTGCATACCTACAGAAGATGTTCCGACCTTCTAGCAACTTCAAGAATAATGCCAATAATAGAAAGTTTACACCAAAACCCATCATCTATTGGAATGCAAGGGGATGCACTCCCCTAAGAGGTGCCCCCATTTGCAAAGAAAGTGTTATTTCTATGGAGACCCGAATCACAAGATGATGAGTACCCGAAGAAAGTAACAA
Organism: Combretum micranthum; assembly: GCA_024138025.1. NCBI lineage: Eukaryota > Viridiplantae > Streptophyta > Magnoliopsida > Myrtales > Combretaceae > Combretum > Combretum micranthum. Next base: position 9,578 of record JAMXBD010002499.1, on the reverse strand, counting down.
ATACTTGCTATGTTTGCAAGCAAGTTGGGCATTTTGTCAGTGAGTGCTCTCAAAGGAAGAATGTCCCAACTAAATCATCTAGAGGATCTGCCCTAGCAAGGCCTGGAAATGGGAGTGGGAACAGGAATTGAGCTAGATCATCAATGCCCGATGTAAGCCTTGTTTTCTTAGCAAACTAAACTCGGTTTTGGAAACCGACACCCTAAAAGAATACCTAGGGCTAGTATGGAACTTAGAAACCCTAAGTCTAGAAATACCGAGATCAAAACCCCAGAACAAAAAAATGAGTTAGCTTTAAAATATAGTCCTAAATAATATATCAAAACATAAAAAGATCATATTTCAAAAAAATTCATCTATTTCGAACCGATCGAGATCTATTTTGAAAACTAGTCCCGAGACTCGAAAATAGAAAAAATTCTGTAGGACTCTTTAGAATAGAAATTTAATAAGAAATTCAAAATATAATCATAAGAATTATTCGATTTATAAAAATTACAGTAATAGTCTTTTTTTATTGTATTTTCATTATTACTGGTAATTTAATTGTCTAATCTATTTTTTTATTTCTAATCATTACTATTTACCAAGTACAACCAATCATACCCTATTCTTATATCCTTACAACCTATTTCTTACATCTTTACATCATATTTCTTACAATTTACTTTTCTAATACAATTTTATTATTAAAATTACTTAGTTAAATTTGAAAAATTACTCAACACCACACATACCTCTCTCTCTCTCCATCCTACACCAAACCGGCACCCCCCCTCCCCCCTTCCCTTTTTTACACTTTCTTTCTTTTTTACCAAATCAAACTTTTGAAATTTTTTCTCTTAACTCCCTCTCCTCTCTCTGTGTCGTCAACCCCCTCCATCTTTAACACACACACACACAAATATTATCTTCAAGTTTTCTTATCCCAAACATTCAATAGGTAATAGATCTAAACCATACCACAAATAAAACATGTCATGGCAACATCATACATGTGTGATTCCACCAAAATCCTCGTGAGCTTTATGCAAGGGAAGTAGAAACACTTGAACATAATGTTCATGCCATCACAACGTTGTGGGTCTCTTCATTTAAGTTGTTTTGCTATGTTTTTGCTATATTATTTCTATATATATTCTTGTTGATATTTTGTTGATATACCTTGCTACTAACCTCATCATCATAATGTTCTATTTTGCATTTGCATCTATAACACAAATGTCATCACATATCTATTTTGTTTTTTAGTATAAAAATGTCATAAAAACTTTGTTTTATATGAATAAAGACTTGTAGTATGATGGTATTAATGGGGAAGTTGCCAAAAGCTCAAGATCTAATTTGTTTCCAATAAAAACAAAATTTTAAATTTGGATTTAAAAAGGTACCCATTTTGAAAACCTATTTTTCAACTCTAAAATGAAGATTTTATATAAAATATGAAAGGTTTATGGAATAGGTATCATAAAGAAATGATTTTGATGAGTTAAATCTTGTTTTAATAAGAGATATTTTCAAAATAAGAAAAGCTTACAAAAGTTAAGTTAGAACTTTGTCTCAACTCTAACAAGAACATAAAATTCGTAACTAGGAGCAGTTAATATGTAAACACCTATTTTCTAACCCCAAAATAAGAGTTTATTAAAAACATGGAAGCCTTAGGGAATAGGTTTGATTAGGACTTAATTTTAAAAAGATTAAATAAGTTTTACCCAAGAAATAACCTCAAAACACATTAACAAAAATTCGGATGTGGAAGGGAACCATATTTAAACCCATATTTTCAAACTCCAAAATGAGGATTTTAATTGAGAAATGGAAGCCTTTGGAAATAGGTATAGTAAGGATTTAATTGTGACAAGAACAAATGAATTTTTTCAAAGAATATTTCTAAAACAAAAGAAAAGTTTTGACACAAAAATCAAACTCTATTTTCATCACCAACAATTCTTGTGAAATTCGTCACTAGGCAAGACCCCCATTTAAACATCTATTTTCCAACTCCTAAATGAAGAAATTTCTTAAAATAATGAGGGTATTAGGCATATAGGTTATCAAGGCTTTATTTTAGTAAAAATAAAGATATTTTTTCAAGAAACAAAACTAGTTTTTCTAAATCAAGTATTCTTGAAGTTTTCTCAAAGTAAAATTTATCTAAAAATTCTTTTTAACCAAATATCATCAAGAACATATATATATAGATAGTTTTTGACATTTCATTCATAATATTAACTTGTTGATATTGCATGAACATTAAATATGCATGGTAGAAACAAAGTAAATTTTCACAAAACAATTTCGAAAACATGATTTTATCTATTGACTAGATTTGATCCGAACTTTCTAAGACCTAAAAGTTTTCAAAGTTTAGGAATAACATTAAAATTTGATAGATCTTTCAAATTAGATAGAAATCGACTACTTATTTGCAAACTTTCAAGTTAAAATGACCAAGTTATTGACGTTTTAAGTTGGAATTTCCACTCACCATGAAAATTACAAACTTGAAAGTTTTTGTTTGATAAGTTGGAATTAGTTATGGTTTGAAATACTCATTTGGGTATTTCTTTCATTTAGGCGATTTCGAATCGGAGATTCTTTGCCCTCGGACTATTACGAATAGTGACCGAAGATCATGGCCGAGTGAGTCATACTTTCTATTTACAATTCTGCATTATGCTTGTAATTCGTTGTTGCACTAGAATCATAGGCAAAGATAAAAATGGAAATGCATGATGGCAATTATGGGATTATGTATGCTTCCTTGATGTATTGAGGAAAACGTGCCTAGTATATCGAAACCGGGTGATTAATTAATGAATGTCCATATGCCATGATTATGATTGTTTGTGAATTGCTTGGTCACCTATGAAATTGTATTAATGATTACTCAGATTAACAAATAACATAGACATAATCACTTCACGTTGGGGATGGTGCATTTAATCATGTTGGTTACCCGTGATCCATAAATAGTATGAATGAAATGGGTTACCCGTAATCCATAAAATGGTACAGTTAATGGGTTGCCCGTAAGCCATAAAACGGAACAATAATTCAAAGTTAGTACTGCAGGATTCGTTAATTTACTAATCTTGAATGGAGGGTGCAAATCATTCAACATATGATTTCCGGTTGATCATATATCTTGTATGCTCATGTTGTTGTTGCATTTCATATGGATGCTTAAATCAACTTGATTGTATGAAATTGTTAGATACGTATATCCTGGAAATATATATTCACTAAGCTGGCGTAGCTTATATCTCCACTGCTTCTTTTTGTTACTTAAGTAAAGCAAGAATAGGAGTTTCCTTTAGAATTTTATGTTTAGCTTTCATATAGACTTCCATAAGAAACCTTAAATGCTCGAGTTGATGTCAAAAACTATTACCTAGACTTATTATTCTTTTACGGGGGAATGCCCTTTAGTTTTTTGTAAATGATCTTGAATACCTGTGGTTTGTATTTTCGATGCATTTTCTATCAAATTAAACTATTTATCTCCAATTACTCAAGTATTCTATTGTCGTAAGGGAACGTCTTACATTGAATACTAGACTTCTGAATAAATGTAGTAGTGATTTCTAAGTCCCGTATGGCATGCGGCGGACTGCTACGTTTAAGGTACCCTTTGGGGCATGACACTCGGATTCCGTATTTATAACATTGAAGGACAATGGCTATGCGAGGAGATGGATGAGGAAGGAGTGGAGTTAACCACCCTTGAGGAAGAAGAAGATTTCAACTATGACCTGGTCACAGGTTAGCCTTAAACCCCTAAGTTGTTTTATTTCTTTCTTTCATGCAATATAAGAGATGATATATATAAGCTATAGATTGATGAATAAGTAGGATCTTGGAATAGGAGATTATTAATCCTTCATGTTCAAAAACGTAGAGAAACATACAAGTAGCTCATCAAAATGCTTATGCCGTTTTTAATTCTGGAGCAACTCATTCCTTTATCACGCCTAGCTTGGCTAAGGAAATCGGATTACCTATAACCGCAACCACCTCTTGTTTTGAGATAAAAACCCTACAGGAAGTGTTGTGATGACAAAAAAGATGTTAAGGAATTGTCTGTTGATGATACAATGACGTCTTTCCACTTGTGATTTCATAGTGATGGAAATGAGTAAGTATGAAGTGATCCTAGGTATGAGCTAGTTGTCTGTTACTAGGGCTAATTGATTGTCGGAATAAGAAAGTGGAATTTTCGGAACAAGAAGGATAAAGAGCAACGTTTGTTGAAGAATCTATGAACTCAAGAGGAAAGGAATTATACTCGTTTGAGTTGATAGAGAAAGTGGAAGAAGGAGTTGGTAGTTATGATGGTAACGCAAAAGTAGAAAAGAAAGAGCCTATTTTGGAAAACATTCCCATTGTCAATGAATTTCTGGATGTTTTTCTAAAAGAGTTGCCTGGATTGCCCCCAAAGAGAGAAATCGACTTTGAGATCGAGTAGATGACAAATACGGAACTAATATCAAAGGTACTGTATCAAATGGCACTCGTTGAGCTCAAAGAACTAAAGAAGAAGCTACAAGAGTTGTTAGACCAAGGATTTATTAGACCAAGTGTCTCACCTTGGGGAGTTCCGGTGTTGTTTGTAAAGAAGAAGGACAGATCTATGAGGCTCTATATTGATTATTGAGAACTCAACAAAGTCACCATTAAGAATAAGTATCCATTGCCGCAAATTGATGATCTCTTCCATCAATTACAAGGAGCAAATGTGTTCTCACACATTGACTTATGTTCGGGATATCATCAGCTAAGGATCAAAACCGAAGATGTATCAAAGACGACATTTTGAACAAGATATGGATATTACGAGTTTTTTGGTGATGCCCTTTGGATTGAAAAATGCACCAACTGGTTTTATGGATCTAATGAACCGAATGTATAAGCCTTTCCTATATAAGTGTTATAGTGTTCATCGATGATATCCTCGTTTACTCAAACACGCATGAGCAACATAAAGAGCACCTGCAAATGGCATTATAGATATTGAGGGAGCATAAGTTGTATGCCAAATTGTCAAAGTGCAATTTTTGCCTTGATATGATTTCTTTCTTGGGTCATGTGGTATCGAAGTAAGGGATATCTGTAGATCTCGAAAAGATTAAAGTGGTAGTGGATTGGAACCCGCCAAGGACCTTAACAAAAGTAAAGAGTTTCTTGGGTCTAACAGGTTATTATCGGAAGTTTATGAAGGATTTTTTTAAGATAGCCAGACTGTTGACTCAATTAACCTAAAAGAATGAAAAGTTTATATGGACGGATAAAAGAGACCAAAGTTTTCAAGAGCTCAAGCAACGTCTAGTTTCCATATCGATCTTGGTTTCGCCAAACATGGAAAAGCCTTACATAGTACATAGTGACGCTTCAAGAAATGGTCTTGGATGTATCTTGATACAAGACGGGAAGGTAATTACCTATGCTTCGTGCTAATTGCGACGCATGAGCAAAATTCCAACCCAGAATCTGAGCTAGCTGCTGTAATGTTTGCACTCAAGTTGTGGAGACACTATCTTTATGGATAAAGATGTGAAATTTATACGTACCACAAGAGCCTTAAGTATTTGTTCATGTAGAAAGATTTAAACATGCGACAAAGGAGATGGTTAGAGCTAATAAAAGATTATGACATTGGCATATATTATTGCTCAAAAAGAGTAAATGCTATAGTTGATGCCTTAAGTCGAAAGAATCACGAAGAAGTCGCTACATTGCTTATTGATAAGAAGGAGTTGATAAAGGAGTTTGAAAGATTAAGCATTGAATTCATTGAACAAGATGTGGAAATGGAGATTTCAAACTTGGTTATGGAACTAACTTTGATAGAAAGATCAAGGAAGCTCAACGATATGATGATGTGATCCAAAGGATAAAAAAAGAAGTTCAAGAGGGAAGATATACAAATTTTAAGGTTGATGATGATGAAGTAGTAAATATGAAGGGAAGGTTATGTGTCTTGGATGACAAAGACAAGAGAAAAGAGATTATAGAAGAAATGCATAACTTTGGATACACAATGCACTCCGGAGGAGCAAAAATGTATCAAGATCTCAAAAGCCACTATTGGTGGAATGGTATGAAGAGGGATATGGCAGATTTCATGATGAAATGCCCTATATGCCAGCAAGCTAAAGTGGAACATCAAAGGCCGAGAGAACTGTTGAAATCATTGGCCATGCCAGAATGGAAGTGGGATCAGATTACAATGGACTTTGTATGTGGACTACCCAACACCAGCCGGATATGATTCCATATGGGTCATAATGGATCAACTTACCAAGTCGACACACTTTATTCCAATTAATATGACCTATTCAATGGATAAGTTGGCCAAGTTGTATATAAGAGAATTTGTGAGACTACATGGAGTTCCGATGGGAATAGTATCAGATAGAGACTTGAGATTTGTATCAAAGTTTTGGACGAGTTTGTAGAAATGTATGGAAATCAAGTTGCATTTTAGTACTGCTTATCATCCACAAATTGATGGGCAATTGGAACAAACAATCCAAACTATGGAAGATATGCTTCAAGCTTGTGTTATGGAATTGAAAAGAAGTTGGGAAGCGCACTTGCCTTTGGTTGAATTCACTTATAAAAATAGCTATCATTCGACCATTAAGATGCCACCCTACGAAGCCTTATATGGACAAAAGTGTAGATCGCCTTTGTTTTGGGGATAATGTGGAAAAGTTAGTCGTTGGATCGATCTCATTCAAGATGTAGCAAATAAGATTCGGATTATCTAACAAAGAATGAAAAAGCTCAAGACTGACAAAAAAGTTGGGTAGATAAAAGACAAAGAGTTTTTTGAGTTGAAGTCGGAGATCATGTGTACCTGAAGATTAATCCGATAAATAGTTAAACCGGTTTGAGCACAATAAAAGCTTAGCCCAAGATACATTGGACCGTTTGAAGTGCTTGAAAGGATTGGTGATTTGGCTTATTACTTAGCACTGCCACCAAATTTGTCAGGTATACGTAATATGTTCCATGTTTCGGTACTAAGGAAACATGTACCAAATCTTGATAGAATGACGGAGCTAGAACCGGTACAATTGAAGGAAAACCTTACATATGAGGAGCATCCTATTCAGATTTTAGATCATAAAGTTCAGAAGCTTAGGAACAAAGAGATTCGATATGTCAAGGTGTTGTGGAAAAACCATTCTCTCTAAGAGGCTACTAGGGAGGCCAAGGAGGAAATTCAAAGGAGATACCCAAGTTTGTTTGAAGAGTCAGGTATGAAAGCCAAGTTTTGAGGACAAAACTTTCTTTAAAGGGGGTAGGTTTTAAACCCCTAGATTTTAAGATATGGTTTATGCTTTAACCCTAAATCGGAGGTCAACCGGAAACCCTAAAGTCAACAAACCTATAACAAAACCTAGCAAATTTAGATATGGTAATCCTGCGCTCTTAACCCCTAAATAAAGAAATTGAAATAATTGCGAAAAATAATTCGTAATAATACAAGGAAGTTTAAAAATATTATATTCGCTAATTTTTAGTGTATTTTAGATCCGAATGGGATCCGTTTTCGAAAATTATGCCTTGGTACACTCGACTGTAAAAATATTCCGATGATACCAATAAACTTGTAAAAATGCAAGGACTTTAAAAATATCAGTTTCATAATTTTTTGGTATCTAAAAATATCAGACAACGCTTAGTTACGCTTAATTTCTTTACTACCAATATTAAGATGTCTTATCTACTATTCTATACTATTCACTACTATTTATCTATTTCTACTTTTTTATACTTATTCTTACACTCTACTATACCTATTCTCTACTTTTTAGATTTCTCATACATCTTCATTCACATCATACTTTACAACTTATTACTTTTAATTAACAAAAATACAGAACAAATAAAAATCAACTCTCTCTCTCCTCACTCTCTCTTCCAAATCGGCGCCTCCCTCCACTCTTACACATCTATATTTTTTTCCCTTTTCATTTATTTTAATCACACAATTTTTTCTCCTCAAAACTCTATAAATATGACATCTCCCACCATTTTTTTCACACACTCATTTACCTTACTAAAACTCTCTCAAATTCACTCTATAAATCCTCTCTCCCAAAATCTCTTTCACTTTTCTTACTACCCATTTTCCGACATACTTCCTACACACATACTACCCAAAACTTCTCTTAAACTACCAATTAAATTTCTACCTTAGATAAATATTCTTACCTATATTTTTCTACCATATCATGTAACTTAATATGATGGTTGTGTATGTTTCTCAAATATTTAAATGTTATAGAAGCACTATTATATTCATGTTTTGTTCATGTTCATGAATAAATTACATATTATGTTGTTTTATTTATGTACATGTTATTATTATTGTTCGAACCTAACTTCTATAACATATTATCTACATTTATGTATCTATATATATTTCTTAAAGCATATAAACTCATTAACATAACCGTTATTTATTTATTTATGCTTGCAATTTATTTATTTATTTCATTCTTCAATATTAAGATTAGCCTTTTTAGTCTTCGACTTGTCCTCATCAAGTCAAAACGATTTTCTTATTTCTTTTGTTTTTCTTCTTTGGGCTTGCTTATGACTATGTCCAGAAGCCTTGAAATCAAGCTAAGACTTCCAATACTTGATATTTATTTCTTACTTATTCTTATATTTTTCTATCTTATTATTATTCCTATTGTATTATTAGCTACATACTCATTGTTCATACATGATCATACTTGTTGTTGTCTTAATAAGAATAAAAAGATCTTTCTTAAAATGAAAAGAAAACTCACTTTAAAAATTGTAGTTTTATCATTTAGGAAAAATTTTCTTTAAGACTTAGAAATTTTTTTCAACTAACTACTTACAAAGAATTTTTTACCAAAAATCACCATAGATTCTAAGTGTTTATGATATACAAAGCTTTTGCAAAATCATTTAAGGAAATTCCTCATTTTATTTTCAAACTACCATTAAAAGACCTTAAGATTTATAATTCTTTTCTATAAGGAATTTTCTTTAAAACTTGATTATAATATTCTGACCAACAATTTTAATAAGAATAAGGATCAACTCAAGTTTCCAAAATAAGTTAAGAATCAACTCACCAAGTAAAATACACTTAGAAAATAAATTTGAGGATAACTTAGAAAAATTAAAGTTCTTGAGTCAAAAGTTATCTTTTAAGAATCTAAGAAAATAAATTATATCACATACTTAATGACTTAAAAATCCTTAGTTTTATTTCCAAACAACTTCACATAATTTTTCCCAAACTTCACTTTTCAACTACCAAAATAATATTGTTTTATGAAAATCATTTATTGAGACAACATCATTAGAATCATGTGTTTATGAGTTATATATGTATTAAAAGGATTTTTCAACTATATATATATATATATATATATATGTTTTCTATGGAATTTTTGGTTGATACAAAGTTGGAAAAATAATGTTTTAAAGGTGGGAATTTTCGTATGATTATGTACCGAGTATTTTAGAAAACTAAATGACCTTTTATGAGGGAAGTAACCTTAGAAATTGATCGATCTTTT